>OX419586.1:4180195-4780195 GCA_948473455.1 Teleiodes luculella | reverse complement strand
ATCATGTAAAACTAAACGTAATCTAAGATACTTATACTATCGAAATAAAAATAATGATTCAAAAAGTAGATATAAGAAATATAGCAGGATATTAAACGCGTGTATAAAAAGGTCTCAACAAATACAAAACAGAAAATTTATGAGTAGGTCCAAAAATATCTGTAAAGCTACATGGCAGATCATTAGGAATTCAGAGAATGATAAAGCCCCTAACGAAATAAAGGCAGTAAAATACAACGATACGCTGATAGACGACCCTGTAGGGATAGCTAATGCTTTTAATAAGCATTATATAGACTCAACAAATAAACCATTAAATAATAGTAAAACTAAATCTGGATCTATAAATTCATTGGATAGTAGTATATTCTTGAAACCCTGCACGAAGGAAGAAATTATTAAAATTATTATGTCACTAACCAACACACAGGCGGTGGGCAATGATTCCATCTCAACACATATAATAAAGGCCTGTGCCGAGGAAATATCAGATATTTTATCTTATCTTGTAAATCTTTCTATAACAAAAGGGAAATTCCCAACAAGACTTAAGCAATCAATTGTAAAACCACTCTATAAGAAGGGAAGTAAATATGATTTAAATAACTACCGCCCAATAGCGCTCATTCCTATTTTCTCCAAGATCTTTGAGAAAGCGATGCGAAATAGATTTACGGAATTTTTCAATAAATACAATGTTATAGCTGAAGAACAGTACGGATTTCAAAACTTAAAGTCGACTACTCTTGCTGCTTTTTCCTTAGTCAGAAAGGTCACAGGTCGCTTTTATAGACTTACGGGTGCCAGTAACAGTTGTGTATTTTGATATGCATAGGGCTTTTGATTTTGTAGAGCATGAGACCTTGCTTGTCAAATGCGAAAGAAGTGGAATAAGAGGGATTGCCATGGAATGGATCAGGAGTTATTTAAATGGCAGAAGTCAATGTGTTGAGGTCAATCGTCTGGATGATAAGTGTCAACTCAAAACTTATAGATCTGACTACCAACAGAATAAATTTGGTGTACCACAGGGCAGTGTTCTGGGCCCATTATTGTTTCTGTTGTACATTAATGATCTGCCAAAAGTAACAAAATACGATACAATTCTCTTTGCTGATGACATTTCGCTTATTGTTCCGCACACTGACAAATCAGTTCCTTTTGAAATTGAAATTAATAATGCAATAGAAAATATATATTCATGGCTAAGGGCTAATAATTTAATGATTAATTTATCTAAGACTTGTTATATTCAATTTAGTAACTATAAAACTACACGCAAAATTTTAAACATAAACTGCCAAACTACTAAACTAAATGAGGTTAATGATACAAGGTTTTTGGGTATTCACATAGACAGTAATTGTAATTGGAAGGCACACATATCAAATGTCTGTACCAGACTTAGCAAGTTTGTCTTTGCGCTGAGACAATTGAGAAATAGGACAAACGAAAAAACTGCTTTAATATCATACCATGGTTATGTAGCTTCTGTGCTGAGATATGGTATCGTGCTATGGGGTAACTGTACTGATGTTAATAAAGTTTTTTTAATGCAAAAAAAGTGTATAAGGGCCATCTGTTCTGCGCGGTTCTTGGACACGTCCTGTCGACCTCTGTTTAAGCGACTCAAAATATTGACACTGACCGGAATATATATCCTTGAGTTATGTATGTTCGTCAGAAATAATCCGAAGTTCTTTCAGTCTGTTACGCAACCTTCTAGACTAAGGAAAAGAGACTTGACAAAATTAGTTGCACCTTCCTATAATACAGTCCTTTTCAATAAAAATTGTTTTTGTATGTGTATTAATGTATATAATAAGATACCGAAAGAAATTCGTCATATTATGAATGTAAATAAATTCAAAAAGGCACTTTTTGACTGGCTGCTTCTCAAATGCCACTATACTATACAAGATTTTTTTAATGACAATTAAGTGCTAAATTGTAAATAATAATGTTAATTTCACATTTTGATCGACATAACTTGACATAACTAAATATTTGCATGCTGTATTAGACATAGCTAAATAGAGAAACTGTACTATGAACTAGAATTAAGACCTCTTGTACCTATTTAACGCAAATAAATCATTCATTCATTCATTCATTCATTCATTCATTCATTCATTCATTCATTCATTATAAAATTCCTTTGATTCTTAGAAAACAAGCTTTACATATAAAGATATAAATTAGCAAATGGTTAACATCACGACTAATTATCATCTAATCTATTTAAAATGTTATCTCTAAATTTATTTTAATTACAATAGTATTATACTAAGTAAGTTTAAAGATAATTTTAATTTTCCTCAATAAATAAGTTCAGTATTCTCTAGAGATCGCCACTGAAAAGAAAACAGAATATAATTTGTAAAACGAAGAGCTGGGAACGAGTGAAGTTCTGCGGTTCTGCGTCCATTGCCATTTGCGGAGCGGGTAATGAGCTGACGTCTCCTCGTAGCCAGCAATATATGCTGCACTTTATATTTCAACATCTCTTTTGTTTTTAACAAGCACGATTCGGAGTAAGAATATTAACTTTGTAACCAGTCGCCGCTCTGAGAGGTATTTAATTTGAGAGTTACGTAAATTATAGGTATTATTTGAAAGTGATAGCGACAATCACGATCAAAAGGAAAAGGGAAGCTTCTTATCTGTACAATTATTCTTTACCATAAATATTATTATATGTTTTAAGTAGTATGTATCTCCGTCTTACGGTAGAAATCGCTGCTTAGCGATAAAGCCGCCTACTTAGAGTATAAATAGAAAAAAATCTGGGAGGGATAGAGTACGCCTAATCGAATAAATGAAATAAATGAAAGTATGAACCGTAAGCACGGATATGAACAGTCCGAATATCTTCAGCGCGTTCGTATAGTATCAAATGGTTATTGGAGTTGATTATTTTTCCCGGTGAAAATAAGAAATTTAATAGGAGAACATTTTGAAATGTGCAGTGATAAGTTGCAAACGTGACTCGAGGAACAAATCAAAAAGAAAAATGTTATTGATTTCGCCGCCCATACAAAATCTGCCAAAATTTGCTTACGCTTGACATAAAGGCAGCGGAGCGATGCGCGTGCTCTATGTTTATTTATTCTATAAGGCCGCCTATATGTATACGTTCTATCATATTTAAGAATCATGCTGTACTGTGTTTTCATACAGTGCAATAAAGTATATTCTATTCTATTTATTATTTTCTTCAAAGTTGTTTATCTTAGAATCACTAAAGGTTTGCAATAATTTATTGGGTTAACCTTTATTGTTATTTGTAAAGCAGACCGGATCATTGGAAGTCAACCCCGATCATTTTAACGTCGTCGGTAATCACCGTGTTTGCGGATAACCCGGTGAAAACTTGTGGGTTTGGTCAATATTGGGTCCGCGCAACAAATGTATGATTGTGGTAAGGACGACTTTTATATTTAGAATGTCATTTATTTTTATATTTTTTATATTTACTCGTTTTTTTCTTTGAAATCTCGGGTGTCTTGTAACGTATGTTTATAATGAATGAAACTAGCGGATAATATTTTAAACAGTCCAACTTTCAAGACATTTTTTAAAAATAATGTAGTTTTGACAAAAGTGTTTTTCTTTACGTAGAACATATTTAGACAAGTTTACGAATACGTGGTGAGGAGGGAGTAGTCGAATGAGCCAACAGACACACAAATTCTATTAAGAAAATTGTTTCGAAGAACACTACTTGTTAAGAAATTTGCAAATCCTAAGAGCGTGGTAATAAAATGAAAGAGAAATTTATATGAATAAAAATGTATCGCGAATAACTTAATAATTACTGCAAAAAGAGTTATTCTCGAAACCCACACGATAAGCAAGCATTTCAGTTTATCATTGTCAGGCTTTCTTGTAGTTATGTGGCCGTAGGCCGGATAGAAAGTATTAAAAAAATTTTTTTTGTAACACTTTCAGTTACTTTTTTGGACAGTTCAATCAAGTCCGTGAAAGTTTAATACGGCGACATATGCGAATGAATGAATGAAATTGAATGATAATAAAGGAAAATAACATGTTTATATCCCTGAAACTATTGAACTCCTTAGTATTCATAAAATAAAACATTTGGAGTGTAAATATACAGGTTTAAAAAAATAAAACTGAAGAAATTTTCACAAGGCGGATAAATTTTCTAGTTTCTTGCCACGACCGTTCTAGCACCGTGCAAGCTCGTTCTAATTAACAAAACGCGTGTGAAATTTGCTGGCAAAAACAAATGACTGTGCATTGTGGTATTTTGGTCTTTTAGAAGGCGGTGCAAAATGACGCCTTATTTTGCTGAAGTATTTCAAAAGAACGTATGGAACAGAAATATTATAAACTAAAAATATTTAGTTATGGTATTGTTTGTCCCACCTATGTTATTTAAGAAAAAAGAACGACTAATAAATAACACAACACTGTTTAAATTCTGAATACCAGATAAAAAAGGCATAAAAGTCCGTACAGCTTGTTGGGTACGTAGAGATGAATAAAGAATCTCAAAAACTTAACAGACGGTTGGAAACAATTTGGGCTAAACATTGCCAAAAACGATAAAACGCTATAGAGGTGTGTACGTGCTCGAAAATTCCTACTTTAGGCGTAAAGTTGGCGTTCCCGTCACAGTTCGTTTGAGCGGCTCGTTATGCCGACCACGTTTTATCTTAAAACTAATGGCTTATTTCAACTCCACCTCCAGAAATGAGAAGAAATATTCGCCCGTGTTTTTCTTCACAACTTTCAACTGTTTTGTTTTGTTTTAGTCCGCCGAATAAGACGTCCGTTTTGCGAAGTTTACGACCTAATGGTGCTTCGTTGTATTAAACTTGTTCTTTCTTTCTTTTAGTTGGCAATGATTCTTTAATAAATAAAAAGTTATCGCCGGCGAGGTTTGGCGCGAAAACACCTTGTCAAAAGTATTCTGAGAAAATAATAGCCCTCTAAAGCTTTTAGACATTCAGAGATCATATAAATTAAAGGTAGTTTTTGAGGCTTTTTTGATAGAGACCAGATAACGATGTAGACAAAAAATGCAAATTAGATTTAAACACAAAAATATTTTCAAAGTTATTTCGTATTCAATTTCGCTACAATTTCCTCGATATTTAAACCACTTTCAATTGAGTTATCCCTTGTTAGTTTTTCCTTGTTTGTACGTATTTTTCTTTTATTATTGTTTCCGTCAATTATTTTCTTTAAGCGACAGTAAAGTGGTGGCTTTACGCTGAAAGCCTTTTGTACAATTACGGCAAGTTATAGAATAATGTTTCGAACGCAGAATGTTCAGTAAATCATTTGCAGACATCTGAGACTTGTAATTTGTCTACCTTACTATTTATTTTGAGATTAATTTGCTCATTTTGTGTATATTCTAGATTTTATATAGTTTATCCAATGTTTGCCCTGTAAAATTTAGCTAATTTCTCAAAAGTAGGAGTAATAGTTTCCTACCGGTACGGAAGGCCCGCGTTGCTCTAAGGTAGGTAGGTAGGTGTAATCGTGGACGGTTATATTCTTTTACTTCTATAGAATTTGAAAGTGATTGCAAAGGCGTGTTATAAAGTGAACACGATTCATCATCATCATCATTTACAGAATACGATCATGATAAATTACAAAATGTTAAATCATAAGTATCTTTTTTGTAACACAATGTTACTAATAAGAATCATCTTTTTTAACTTATACAACTTGTTTCAGTTATGATTATCTAACAACTGCACTGATATATTATGTATACCTAATTTTGTATAGTTAGTTACAAGTTGTAACAATGTTGTACTGTAATCTAATATGAGCCACAAACTTGTTATACAGAGGATAATCCCTCGACGGGAACTCATGGTGCACGAATATCACGCGAACACGGAAACATCAAAGGAGTATGTTCATTTCGTCAAATTACTCCGACATTGGATATATTACCGGTTTTTTTAAACGACCAGGTTACAAAGTAATTAAATTTATTTTAGTCTAAAAATCTAAAACATGAAGATTTATCTGATTAATTATCTGACAAATAATTTCTCCTTATTATCATATTTGAGGGTTTTGTTTTAAATATAGTAGAGTACTGTGTAATTTTTTTTAAAGCTTCTATGATTTATTACAATGAGTAAATTACAAAAAATAAAAACAATAAACTATAAAACTAAACAACAATATACAAACAAATATAAAATTCCTAACCTAACAATATTTACAACTACACTAATCAATCAAAGTTAGCCCACCCCTTGACACTCTGGGCGCGAAGGTGCCCAAAACGCTGGCTGCATTGCCACGTTGAATACTATGCGTGCCAAATAAGAATAGGATCGCGTTTGCAGCTAACGTCACGAGACAAATGTCACCAAATGCCTTTGTACAGTCTGCAAGAAAATGTAATAATTTTCATATATAATAATTAATTTCAATCAATTAAATCTTATAGATAACGCAACAATAAGCAAAATAGTAATATTATTACTACACCGACAGACGCGTCCGTGTTGCTAGATTATGTGAATTTTCGTGATTTTTATTTATGCATACCTGCATACCTAAATTATTAATTAACATAATCAAAATAATCATATTAGAATCATATTAGGAATTTTCAGTGGGGCCAACTCTCTTCGAGGTAACCTAAATCACAAAAATCCACATAATCTGGCAACACAGACGCGTCTATCGGTGCGACCAGTAATAATATTACTATTTTGCTGTTTGTTGTGCTTGTGTTATCTCTCATCATTTAATTCAAATTAATTATTATATATTTAAATAATTAGATTTTTTTGTAGACCGTACTTTTCTGTCGTATTTTGACATTTGTCTCGTGACGTTAGCTGCAAACGCGATCCTATTCTTATTTGGCACGCATAGTAGCTATGGACAGCCTTTGCGCCAGGAATGCCCCGGAGCGGACGTCAAATCCTTTGTCTACCAGACGACGGCCGATGTCCCTTACTAACCCCAAGAAGGCCTCAGATGCCTGTGTAATTTAGTCATACTTATTTAATGTACCACTAGATTTTCGCAGCGGGTCCGCCCGCGTTAACAGTTTTTCCCGAGGGAATGAGGCATTTCCTCGCGGTAAATGGTAGCCTATGTTACTCAGGGTGAATGTAGATTTCTAATGGTGAAATAATTTTTAAAATCGGTTCAGTCGTTTTTGAGTTTATTTATTACAAACATACACATACACGCACACACACAAAAATACAAATCTTTTCTCTTTATAATATTAGTATGAATAGTATGAAGACTAAATATATTTTAGAGACTATAAATGCTTCTTAGTAGTTAGATTAACGTTTTAAACTACAGTATGACACCATAGAGCTATTTTGTCAATAAATATTGTCGACACTGGGTTCAGAAGGATTAACAACAGCATTTACATAACCTTTATCACCCATTAGTACAGGCCCTAACTAATTTTCCAATAGACGTTCCATTGTGTGACATTTCAGTCAAAGGCCTGATAAAATCTAGACTTTCATATAAAATCGAATGCTTGCAGCCATTCCGGACACGTCTAGGCATATTGGCTGGTAATAGAATGGTGCAGTCTGTTGAAAGGATGGCGTGCTTGCATGTATTCTGCGTCGCATTCACGAGACATATTGCGAAAGAGGAGTATAGTGAGGGTCACGTCAATGGAGATAGGCTCTCTACTATTCCTTCAGTCTGACGCGAAAACTGCCAGGAGTTAATCGTGCCGTCATTTTAAGCGCGTAAGTACATTTTAGAAAATAGGTTCACCTGTAGAATGAGTATTTGGCGTTTAAGACCTTTGATATTACCACAATATTTATGTATTTTAAACTCAGATTTTATAGGTCATAATATTATAATTTAATTTTAAATTAGATTTACAGTTATGGTAGCAACGAGTCAAAAAAAAATTAGATTTTGATTACTAAAATCTTCATTGCTTCCTTTTTATGAATGAACAATCTAAACAATTTTATGAAAACATTTTTCAAAAGACAATTCTCATACTCAATTTCGTTCAAACTGACCTGGAGAACTAATGAACTAGATTGCAACTATCTCATTAAAAGTGAAACGAAACAATATACCAACTTTAATCGGTAAAAGCCATTTCAGCAATAACACGATAAAACCACGCGCTACGTGCACTGAAACTTTAGCAATTTAATTTAGTGCACGCTCGATAACTGAAGATAGTTAGTAAATTGAAATGTGGAACTAAAATGTTTACATTAGCCGCGACAATAGCGCGGAGTGCTCGTCAATGGCATGAAGATAATTAAATTTGAAATATCTGTCGGGCGATCGGCGGCGAGCCGTTCAAACGGGGCATTGGAAACTGTCGAGCGAAGTGCGATAGCGAGTTTGACCAACTTTGTGCAGCTTCCATTCCACCTGATACCGGGATTTGCGGAGTTGCTCACCCAAGTTGACGAGGTTGCTCCCTACCGAGCAAAAGATATCGAACTCTCACAGCGGCTGAATCCAGAAAACTTTCTTGCAATCGCTTTTTCGGGTCCCAAGTTAATATAAAACCTCCTCTAAACATTTTCTTTTCACGTTTCCACCGAAACGGGTATTTTGGATGTGATACATTTTATTCTTAGAACATATTTTATTCACAATCGTCCTTGAGGGTTTGGTACGGCTGGTGATATATTATTTCGGTTTGGTGCGATCGATAGATTTCACGTCCTAAACGGGGTTAGGAATCATACGTGACTTTAGTGATACTATATTTATTTACTACTATCGATAACCGATCTAGTTTTGATTCTGTTCGGAAAATAAAGACTGTTTTGTATGTATAATAGCAGCGCATACACATTGCGCGAACCCGCCAGTTATGTTCAAACTGATATCGCATCGCCTCTTTTAGGTTGTATTTTTTTTTCTTTTTTTATTGCTTAGACTTGTATATTTGCTTGAGACAAAGCTTTTTAGCTTCTTCTAAGACGTTATTAAGTTTTAGGGAGCCTATAATGAATAAAAGATTTTTGATTTTTGAATTTTGATTTTGTTTTACTATTTTGAGAGCTTTGTTATCTGTTCTCAGAATCGGTGTATCGAGATCAGATGTTCGCTGCTGGTTTAAATTTACTGTGTCCCAATGCGCCTTTGTGTTTTATATTTTAAAAAGTATACGTATCTTTATTCGACGCTTACAGTGAAAGGAAATAAATTGAGGAAACTGGTGCAGAAAATGTAAAATTGAGAAAACTTGCTAAGGGAATGTTGGTGTTAAGATGAAGACTAACTTATGCTGAGCCAGCGTGGTTAACTGGATTCTGCTCACCCTCAAAGTAGGCTCGAGCCCTTTGAGGGGAAGATACATTACAATATACTTTAAGAAGAAGAGGGAAGATATTAGTAGTTCCCTTAGAATATTCCTCCCAAAGGCGGTATCCTATGATTATCACTACGTTAGTCATGTAATTTAGTTTCGTATCGCATTAAACATTTTTTTTAATATATATGAAAGACAACAAGCCATATTAATTGGGTATGACCATAAAATATACAAATCAAAACCTGGATTAAATTTTAATCATTTAAATTCCGAAATACATAAAAACCAATAACAGCAAATTGGCCGCTTAAAACAAAGGCCGTTATATTTTTGAATTTCGAATCACGATTGGTCTCGGGTGAAACCTTAAGCCGGCGATTTAAAAGCTCGTGACTCGGATATCGATTTGGCCAAAATTGGCTTGCTGCCATGTACCGCGAAGATTATGCGCTCCCGAAGATACAGGAAAGATACTTTTAAATATCGAATATTTCACCTTTCAAGATTTGTTGCTTTTTGTGTGATAATATTTAACCGTTGTTTATCAAACACGAGTTTCGCAAAAAAAAAATTGTTTTCCATACGGATTGTTATCATCATTTTAGCCGAAAGACGTCCACTGCTAGACAAAGGCCCCAAAGGTCAAATCTTAGAGAATAGATTTTTTTCTATTTATAGGTACTCTAAGGGTCAAATATAAAAAAAAAAAATATTAGTATGACATCCATGTCAATGCACGAAAGTTGTTCAAAACGTTGACTAAACATGGCTTTTTAGTAATTACTACACGTCACATAAGTGGTAATTAAAAAAAACTCAAAAGGGTAACCGCCGGGTTTAACGGGTTTAACCGGGACTATCGTATATTCTAAAATACAATAATAGAATTTAACATTGACGTGAGATCGCAAACAGCATAGAAAACTTGTTCAATTGAAATAGATTGTTTTCAACTCTAAGTCCTTGTCGTTATGGATCTAGCTGCATGCAAATGGCGCAGACGGCGGCGGCGGCGATCAGCCCCGGTTCTGTTTGAATAGAATTTGCTGAATTCAATTCTGCAGCTTTTTGTTTCGTTAAATTGACAGGAACTCGAAAAACCACTTCGATGTATTCTCGTTCATTCTTTGGTGAAGAAATGAGGATGGAAATAATGTTATTTCACAGAATTTACACCGTGAAATTAAAATGGTTTGTGGGCGTTATTGAGGACAAGAACAAGCCAATCAAACAAAAAAGCTAACCCTTAAATTGCGAAAATACAATCTGCTGTTTTATTCAAAAATTGAATATGTATCGGAACCAAAATGTATGGATCAGCTGTTTTCCGCAATTTCACAGTAGTAAATGTTGTCCATATTAATGAGTAGAACCAATCCCAAAAGACTCTGTAACCAGTTAAATCTTACAATGTATAGTAATAGGTATTAGCGTGCACAATATTTACAACTAGCGGGCCGCCCGCAGCTACGCCCGCGTTGCTTTTCGGCTTTTCCTTGCACAGTTTCTCGTGGAATATGATATTTTTCCGTGGTAAAAAGTATCTAAGATGTTGACTGGAGATATAAGGTACCACCATGCAAAATTTCATTTAAATTGGTCCAGTAGTTTCGGAGATTAGCCCGTACAATGTACTGAACAGTATGTAAGTTACTATAGTTTTTTAATTATTCCACGGGAGCTCTTTAATTTCCCGGAATGAAAAGTATCTAAGATGTTGACCGGGGATATAAGGTAGGTACCATCATACAAAATTTCATTGAAATCGGTTCAGTGGTTTCGGAGATTAGCCCGTACAAACAGACAAACATAGAAACAAACAATTTGAAAAAAATCTGGATATGTTCTTATAATACTTCTTACATCCCCCTGACTCGGTTTTTAGCATTTTTTTTCTAAGTACAGATTTTCGACCTCTACAGTTTTATTATATAGAATAGTACTATTAATAGTACTATTATTAGTACTATTTATAGTTTTCAAGTAAAGTAACTCGTCTTTGAATCGAGGGGTGTGCTCTTTTTGTCCCGTTCCGAAACTTAAATGTCTATAGGAGTTCTTAAACAACGTTTATGAATAAGGGGCGAGGGGGGCGGGGAAGTCGTGGGTTTGGGTTAGTTCGCGCGGCGAGCATAAAATGTAAACCTAATTAACCTCAGTTTAATTTATTAAGGTCGCTTCTACCTTAATTTAATAATTGATGCTTAGATTCACATTTAAAGTGAATCATGTAAATTTTGATTCTGAAAATTATACTTTAATTTGGAATACCAAAAAAATTCTATTCTTTTTTATATTATAAGGTTCTGTAATATAGCTACGTCTCTCTCTGTAGTAGTCTAGCTTTCATACTTACAATAAATAGTCCGAAAGAGGAGTTTTGAAGTAGACCAAGATCCCGCTGCAGAAATTCTTACCTCATCCGATTACAACCAGTATGACTAACGTAGTGAAATATATTGTTTAAGAACACAGGTGGATTGCCTTACCTGGAAGTAATAATAATAGCAATGAACAACATTGTAATATGCGTCTTTTTTCACTAATCAGATGTGTCTCTTATTATTGTGGTACAGATTTGATCGACACTCACTTTGTCACACGCCAGCGCAACGGTAGACCGCAGGTTGCCAGAGCTATAAAAAAACCCTGAAATAAAAAAAATAACAAAGATATTCGCAGAACATTGAAAAAAAGCAAAGCAGAGTTCAACACAATGGCTTTTAAATGACAATTTGAGTTTACGTTTCCGTTTTGTTTACCCGCAAGTAAAGATTAAACGTCTCAAGCTCCCGTAATTTCCTTCCTCTAATAGAAACAACCAAGGGGAATAAAATTTAAACTCAGACTAAGTAAAAACGTGGATAATACAGATATAACTTTTAATGTTCTAGTTCCTGTCTTGTGGGTACAGTCTAGAGCATGCTAGGCTGATTACTTTGATCTTAGCACCGTTTTTTGTCCACTGAGTAAAAGAGGTCAGCTTACCTTGCCCTCGAAAGTTCATCAGGTCGCCCACTCTCCTCCAATACTTAACTTTTGTACCTAGTTTTTTCTGATGGTTTAAAGCTCAACTTTTTTTATCATATAGGTTGTCTGTCGTTGATCGACCTGATTAAACTATGCTTCAGAACTACTGATCCACATAGTGCTTCCGAAGCGATGCTAATATTATAATGAATAAAACACATGTGATGTGACCATTAACATGTGCATAAATATGTAGTTTTTAATGTTAAACAGCCTTGCTCTTGTTCACAATCAGGCCCATGTAGCCCAAAAATGTCTTTTCACTGTGCTTTTCGTCACTGTTTTTCAGGTAAAACTGAAACCCGAACACATTTCTCATTTTTCAAACTTTTAAATATAAATATTATGTGGGACATCTCACACACGGACATATGACCCCAAACTAGGCAAAACCTGTACTATGGGTGTCAGATAGCTGATATACATACATATATAAACATACAACATCCAGATACAAGTCAAACACAAGTGCTCATCAGACGAATGTTTGCCCTGGGCGGGATTCGAACCCGCGACTAGGCTACGAGGCCGTCAATTTCTTATACTTTTGCATTTACTTTCATAAAATTCTTGTCCTTTTTGAGTAGGTTGGAAGATCATCGACGGCATTAGAAGGACTCATTAGACCCCTGGTGTTAGATTTATTGAGCCACCTAAGCTTCTGACATGGCTCTGCTGGCTATGAGATTGTAGCTGTCCACTTGTTTTTGTTGTTCTGAGAAAATAATCTGCGCTCGAGTAAAAACAGAGTGCACTGTTTACTCTAGAGATTGGTTGCGGAATAAAAACACGAGTTGCGCTTTATCCAGCGTTGTTTGCATGCTGTTCATTTATTTAACTTGATATATTTTCACTAAAAAAACATACATTTTCAATTGGATTTCATTTTTCGAATGCATTGTGAATATAATTTTATGGTCACCGTAAAAATATACTTATATTTTGGATGTTTGCAATTTTGATTTTGTTATGCTTCATCAGGCCAAAGCCATACAACGGATTTATATGAATTTTAGAATAAATCGCAACAAAGATCAAGCTTTATGTTTCCTTCTTTTTACCCCAAAAAATACCACATTCCCATGGGAAAAAATAACGCGAGCGGAGCATTGGGTGAAAAACTAGTTATGATAAGAAAATGCATTATTATCGGAATAAAATCAAAACTACAACATCAAAAAAAATCCTTATTGATAAAATTATCATTGTTTGTCTGTGCATCTAACACAGTGAATTTATTGCTCCTAATCCATTTATGTTTGAGAGTGCTGTTTACTTTTAACATCAGTCGGATCGGATTGCCAGCAAATAAAACGAAAAGAAACAAAATACCTCTAACAAAAAATCTGAGAAAAGGTGGTGATCGTCGTTTGATGTTGGATTGAATTTTACCTGCTCTGAGGGAAAATGGGGAAAATGTAAAGATTTAAGCGCGATCGCCAACGTATACATGACGAGGCAGTAGGCAGTATAAGTAACGAGTTAATCTCATCTGTGCTTTGCCATAGTCGACCAAGGACAGTAAGTTATCTTGATACCAACGTGCCGCAGCATCATCGGTTTAAATGAACGTCCGCCGTGTAGGCACGTGCTGTCACGCATACTAGTAGTACTATAGTTTAATAGCCTGAACTGAAAAATTCCATCCGACGACAGCAGCGGCACGTTTATATTAAGATAACCGACTGTTCTTAGTCTACTGTGGCTTGGCTATTGTATGGTTATCGAGGTTAAACTAACTTACAAACTCTGGTGTCAATCTTAGGCTTCTGATATTGTTCGTTTCACCAGCATGTCTTTTTAGTAATTGCTAAGCTGCCACATACACACCCTATAAATCTAAGAAAACTAAATTAGTTGACTTCTACAGAGATTCGATCCCGGAACACTCATAACGAAAAAAATTTTTTTTTACTGTATGAATTGACCATGGAGTCTCTGTTTTCAATCTCTACTTGGATTCAAGACGAAATCTTTTATATTAAAATAATATCAAGTATCGATACAAAACAGGCTTAAAATATTTTCCTACTTAACAGTAATAAACTTTCTAGAAATTAAACCTATTCCGTGGTAGTTAAAATTTCAAACCCCATTACAGTCGTAAAAACAAACGTGCGTGAACCCAACACGCAGGGAGCATAACTTTATTTTACTACTATTTTATAGACTCTTTGTTAATGTAAATAAAGCTTTGTTCCTACTACATAAACATTTTTTTTATTTATTTTGGCACTAACTACGTAAACTTTTTCTGGAGTCTCCATCACCAAATCGTACCCTGCTGAGAAAACCATGCTTTCAACAAAAAATTACAGGAGACACAAAAAATATATTGATTCTATTGATTTTTAGTTATTTATATGATTGAGCTCTAAAACAAATGCGTAAATTTTATAGTGCATCTGTGCGCTGTTTGGCCCAATTTGTAAAAAAAGGAATTAGACAAAAGCTGTCCTTTACGAGGTTTTCTCAGCTGGGTGACGAAATACGACCGCGTTTTTGAGGACATGACAATATATTACAAAAATCTATAGTAATAAACAATAACCACTAAATGCAAATAGAAAATTTTACCTTGTACTACCAGCGCGAAAGCTAAGCCAGTGTCATTTACACACAAGTAGACTTCGAAATATCTACTTTAGTTGAAAAGGGATCGGTGATAGAATTATTCATTTTTGACGTTTCACGGAGTAGGTACTCCAACTTTGTCAATATAACGATAAAAGTTATGTAAGTGATATACATACATAGATAGAGGAACATTTCAACCGTCCTTTTATTGTAATTTACATAAAAAATAAAACTGATTTTCGCGGGAAATTCAAAAGTTCTAGTATGTTTTTCATTTGTTTATTTTATAACCTATCCCTAAGCATGAAATAAATTAGGAATTTATTTAGCTTTCCTCTTTGTCCTGAAGGTTTTAAGATCTGGTGGAAGAGATGGTACCTAACTGGATGGATGGGAGATGGAAAAATTATTTCGTATGTGGGTGGGTTTTAGTCATGGCTAAAATATCAAGGATATTACTTTGAAACCAGGGCTTGTTGAGTTGGTTGTCCACGTTACTGCAAATATGCCACATGACACTAAAAATATACCTACCTATTTCTTTTAATTGTACGAAACTTAATAGCTAGTTATAAAATAAATTAAATACGGACATATTTATTATTTATCATGTAGATAAGAGCTAGGAGGCTAGTCAAATGCCATCCGTTGTAAAATATTTGGTAGTCCAGTTTTTTTTACGAATTGGCGAGGAAAATAATTTGAAACACGTATCAACGGTAAAACTTTCAATTTTTTCCGTAAATAAGCATCCCGCTCTCACCTCGCTCTCATTCAATTTCCAATTTGGTGCGCGGACGTGAGAGACCCGCCTTGGAATTTATTCATGTTGCCTTTTAGTACAAAAATCTCACAATAAAAAAGAACCAAAACCAAATAAAAAAATATATTTTTACGTACATTTCAAATGAAAACATTTGGGTTTATTTCGGGTATGAGTTTCCTCCAAAGGAAATGGGAGAAGGTCTGGCGAAGTAAGAGTCATCCCTACTATCATATTAGTACACACACACACACACACAAATACAAATCTTTTCTCTTTATAATATTAGTGCAATTACTCGTAATGTAATTAGTGTACTTTTAGTATGTTTGTAATGAATATAGTCAAAAAATTCTGAACCGATTTGAAAAATTCTTTCACCATTAGAAAGCTACAGTCACCCTGAGTAACATAGGCTACCTTTTAAAAACTGTTAACGCAGGCGGAGCCGCGGCGGAAAGCTAGATATTATAAACGCGAAAGTTTATGAGGTTGGATGGATATGTATGGATATATGGATGAATGTTTGTTACTCTTTCATACAAAAACTACTTAATTGGTTTTAACTAAACTTTATAGTAATATAGCTTATACATCAGAATAACACATAGGCTACCTTTTACTGCGGGAAAATATCTCATTCCCACGGGAAATACTATTAACGAGGGCGGAGCCGCGGGACAGATAGCTAGTGTCCTATAAGTCAAAAGAGTCATAATCTGTAGAGTCATGGTCTTACCTAAACAGTTTGCGATCAGAATTTCCGAATTATGTCTGTAGCATAACATTGGATTAGTTATTTATTTATTGCACAAGGTAATAAAATAAACCAACCTCACCAAACTTGGAAGTTCTTGGAGTTAGAATGTTCGGCATCATAATTTGCACAGCTTGTTTGTTGATTAACCTCTGACTGACCTTGATATCTTCTGATATCGCTCTTACGGTGAAGGAAAACACCGTGAGGAAACCTGCACACATCTGCGAAGTAACTCAAAGGTTGTGTGTGAAGTTGACCAACCCGCATTGGGCCAGCGTGGTCGATTAAGGTATGTTAACCCTGTGGGTCCAACCCCTCAGTGGGGGCGTATATGAGCTGTTAATGATGATAATGACCGATTTGAACCATGGTCTAAGAAAACAAGGTCTAACCATTAGACCACGTGACTGACACGAGCCTACGTCATTTCTACATCATTTTGTCTATTCATCCTTGTCGAATGCGTGTAATAGACAAGGATGAACAGCGCAAAATGACGTAGCCTTGTGTCAGTCACGTGGTGTAACGGTTAGACCTTGTTTTCTTGGACCATGATTTGAACCATGTTATATAAGATCATTGATATTTTCAATCTATCAAGTCGTGATGTTCTAATAAAGAGGCAAGCACTTACAACACGTTAGTAACTGCATGTTGAATATGATAACAAGGTAACAAGGTTATACCCCGTTTAAACCTCTATATTGTTATTATTTAACCATCTAACCTATCTCAAACCGAAGTAGTTAGTTAACTAGTCCAAACTATACACTCCCCGGGTAGTTAAGAGCCATGCAAACGGTTTTAGCTTCGAAAACTTTGGACATAACAAGTTGACTGCAGATCTTATCCTTGACTGTTATTTGAAAGCACTCCTGTTTAAAGGTTACTTTAATAAACCTTATAGAGTGGTTAGTTAGAGTAAGATATTTATTTACAATACGTAGTTCTGAATGTTGGTTTTGATACAGTTGTATAATATGTAAATACCATGATTTTTGGCATTTACAATAAGTAGATTATCGTATAATAATGTTGCTTCTGTATAAGCTTCTGTATACGACGTTATTTCTTCACATTCAAAAAATTTTTACATGACCAAAAAATCACTGTAATTTGTCTCGGGTGGGACCAAAAAGCCGTGGCATACCCCGGCTTACATGGATGTCATCATACTAATATTTTAGAGAGGAAAGATTTGTATTTTTGTGTGTGTGTATGTTTGTAATTAATAAACTCAAAAACTACTGTGCTGATTTCAAAAACTCTTTCACCGTTACAAAGCTACATTCACCTTGAGTAACTTAAGCTACCTTTTACCGCGAGAAAATACCTCATTCCCACGGGAAAAACTGTGAACGCGGGCGGAGCCGCGGCGGAAAGCTAGTAGTTAATAAAGACCTCGCCAAAGAAAATTAAGACCCTCAGACGACCCAGAAAATTGAAATACTTTTGGTTGAGAAGCCTCTGAAAATTGTTTAGCATTTAACTTAATAATAAGGATCTATCAATATTAAAACTAAACTTTTAAAGATAGCTCAGATCGTATGTTTTGCTTTTACGAGTAACTAGCAAAACATTAACATGATTCCACGTTATCTCCACACATATATAATTTCTCTGTTATGTATCTTTTGTTAATTATGTATGTTTGCTTGTATATTTTGTGTCCCATCTTTTTCTATTTTGTTTTGACTGATTTACGTTTGTGCTGCCTGTGTTTTGTATGCCAATAAATTTTAATCTATCCATCTATATAAATGTATGTACATTTGTGAAATAAGGGAAGTTTTGCTCAGCAGAAACAAGCGCCCTTAACTTTGTTTGGCACTCCTAAGATCCCTTAGGGCCATGCGTAGGAGTTGGAACTAAAATTTTGTAGCCGTGGTTGACTTCCACTATATTTTTGATTATATACATTATGCCGTTGCTTGTGTAATAAAATAAATAATAATAAATAACAATTATTCGTTCTTCTTCCCGGTTTAAAACCATTTAGTGAACGCGTAATGCTAGGTTATAATTAAAAGAAAAAAAAATGCTTTGATAAGTTTTTAATATTCACTTAAATTTTATTAACGAAAATTGTTTGGCACTTAATCGACAAAAAAGAAATTGAATGAAAATTCTATTGTTTTAATTTATTCGATGATTAGTTTTCCGTCCATACTCCATAGCTAATAGCTATTTTCCCACCGTAAAAACGAGCTAATACGTTAATTCATGGTGCAGACCATTTCTAGTCCAAATTAAGTCACATAACAAGATCCGAATCGCAGGGTAAAGATTATCTTAATCTAAAATTTCATTAAAATCCGCTATCCATTAATGAGATAAGGCGTAAAATAACAAACTGTTAAGTGACAAATATAGTTTCACGATATTAATATTATTAAGATTAAACAGTATCTTCAAGAAATATTTACAAAAAAGCGTTTTGTTGGAGGGTAGTATGTTTCAAATTAGCCAACACGTCATCATATTAAACTCCTGCCATAATATATTCACCGCCGTGGACCAGTTAATATCCGGAACCCAACATGAATTTTTGACAGCGGCAACATCGCCATCAGTTTCCGTATTACCTACTTTATTAAAGTTTCATCGCGACCAAATTATAATCTATATTTTGGTCACGATTATATCTAAATTAAATATTTTATATTTAATTTGATGTCTAGGAAATAATACGAGTAGTATGATTGTATTAGTTTTATGCTAAAAATAGAACAGACAAATTACAAAGACCAATAGCTTTTTCAGTATATTTAGCATCCTCCTTAGATACATCTTTGTCTAAAATCTATTTAGAACATAAAACTACCCAAACAATATTTGTAAACCGCAAACATATTTGATATCTTCCATTGTTAAAAAGAACACTTAAAAGAATAACAGCCCATTTTTGCCGTTAAAAGTTCAACCACTTAAGTGTCCGTTGTCTGTGGGTCGTGCAATATGGACCCAGTAGTTACAATAGCACTTTCTGGCCTTTACACCTCCCGAAGGTGTAATAGAGTCCACTAAACTTTATTGTACGTGAAAGCTACCACAAAAGTGGTCAATGGTCAATAACATTTTATACCCACGCACTGATTCCGAACATTATTAAAAACTTTGATTCTTGGGTAAAAGATACACAATATATTATGAGAAAAATGTAAATGTATTATGAGAATAATGTAATGCGACTTGAATTCGCATGGAGAGGGTTCCGTAAATAAGAAGTTATTCATCACCAGCCGAGAGCCGAAATAACTCAACAGGACTGGTTGAGTTGAAAGGTGCACGTATGACGGTCCAATGTTTTGGAGGAAATTGGCACTGACAGACGGACGGATGGACAGACACACGAGTAAAAGGGTTTCGATTTTGGTTTTTGAGTTAAGGAACCGTAAAGTGCGAGCCAAATTCCGTTCACTGTACAATATTTTAAAAAGACAATTGTTTCGTATTTCTTACGTAGGTTAGGTTAGTTAAGTTAATAATATTGTCCTTACTATTTTTCACCTAGAGGACTCACAGGAATAATTACGAGTAAATTTTGAAAGAATGTAGAGGGAGAACGGAACGGAATTGAAAAAATATCTGTATGGAACAGAGTTTTGTTTTTATGGGGCTTTCGCCTTTTGTACACATTATACGTAATATTTACGTTTCGTAGGCTGAGTTGACTACGAAATGCATAAAGCGTACTCACACTTTCACTATAGTAAGTAAAGTTTATTTGATAAAATTAAACATCAAACACTTTATTTTAAAATTAGCTTCCCGCCACGGCGTGGGAATGAGGAATTTTCCCGCGGTAAAAGATTTTGATGCGGTTTTTTTTAATAGATAGTTAGATAGAGTGATTCAAGAGGAAGGTTTATATGGATAACCCACAATAACCATATTCCCGTGCGGAGCCGGGGCGGGTCGCTAGTATTATATATAATAGTATACACTAAAGTTGAAACGACTCTAATTAATTTACCAATTAAGCTTAGAAGAGAAGTAAAAGAGCATTAATGACTACTCCGCTGCCATTTTAAACTTTAAATAAAAATAAAATTAGACGTTCCATTTTAACGCTCGTTATAAACTTTTACGTTCTTCCCTGTTGGAAAAAAATGTATTAATTATTTAATTAACTTAGTTATTCAGGGAAGGCTCCATTGCGTGACTACGTAGTAAGTATAATCGGTGAAAAGGTACTTTGAAGCACGCAATTTCGACAAGTATTCTTATGCAATTATTATAATTAAGTACTGACGTTAAAAGTATAATAACATACACACACATACTCGTACATAATCCTATTGATTAAAACCAATCGATACAATTGGAAAGGAAATACTATCGATGCTATCGATAGGGTGAAATAAGCCTATCGATATTGTTACTATGAACAAATAGGTGAATAATAATGTTATCACGACAATTGCTTATTTTGATATTTTATTGACTGTGCTAAAAATATCCTTAAGTTACAGAATATAATTTTTACTAAAATAAGATAGTATGCTCTAGTTCCACAAATCCAAGACATATCTTTTCTAAAGTTATGTTATTCAACTATTAATTATATTAGATCATTAATGTCCCAGGCGAACCATCCGATCAGAATTTAAATTCTTTTGATATAAATTTATTTATTTTTCAGAAAACCATTAGTATCTAAAACTCAGTAACAGCACAGTTAAAAACTGGTTATTAAAATTATGTTTTCACAGGTAGATAGCAAAATTTCATAATTTTTTATCTAGTAAAAAGCTATTTGCAACCTCACAAACTTAAGTAGAAATAGTTATGAAAATAAGTAAATCATTATTTCGTTATTATGGTGATTTTACATATTAGTTTCCGATAGTAGTTATCTATAATTTTTGTTAAAGATTTTACCTGCAGGCATCTCTATTACAGCTTATTTATGCCATCAGTCACGTCAGTATGTATTCGTACATACATCATTCCAAATTTGAATTCAGCTCGAACCATTCGAGATCATTAAGCTCGCAATTAGATAAACAACACTGAAAGTCAAAACTATTCCAATTCTATGTAGGGGCATAATAATAGGAGAGCCGACCCAAAAACAGTCGGTACCCAACTAACAAGGGGTCGAAAATGTGACCCGACAGCTGATACGAATCGTCGCAATCAGCTATACAAATATATGCGGTTACCTACAGACAAGGGTGAATACGAGTAGGCCTTAGTCGACTACGCTGGCCCAGTGCAAGTTTGTCAGCTATACACAACCTTTGAATTTCTTCTCAGGTTACACACACACACACACACACGTTAGATATTCCGATAGTCGCAAAATAATTAGCAATACTGAAAGCTTAGAGTATAAATTAAAAAAATATATATATACTTATTTTACGACTGAAAGTATGGGCAGTAAGTTCAATACGTACTTTAAATTTTAGTACAACCATTAATAGTGGTATAGCCTTAGGATAACGAAAGCAAAGCGCGGTGTTCCCACCTCTCTGGATACAGCTAATTAAATGTTCTAAAATGTTTTGTTTTTTATGTTTTAGTACAATCTCTGCCTAGTTTGGGGTTAGACTGCCCCGTGCGACTGCCGTTAGACTCCCCCGCATATTATTATTATTGTTTTAATTTTTTTTTATCAAAGAGATTGGAATATACCCACGTCATGTTTTTAACAATGACATACTTGTGTGAAACTAAAAATTATAACAACTTTATTTTCTATCTTTGCAGGTGCAAGGAGCCCTGAAAAAAACATTGAAATAGGAAAGGTAAGAAATAGAATACTCGTATTATGTAGTAAAATAAAATGAAACGGCAATGCTAGTACCGGCAGAAACAACGAGATCTGAGTATGTATTACAATGTTCCATAAGAAATAAGGTCTGATAAAATTATTTGTTTTCCTTTTCTGGTATCGTTTTTCCTGACATCACAAGATACAATTGTATATAATTGGTTTTCCTGCTTTCTTTTTATATTAATTGAGGCAATTCACCTAGAAAAACTATGTATTTGTTTATTGTTTTTATACTGGTTTCTGAATAATACAGATTTTGTAAGAAATACAAGGCCCGTACTTACATATTATGAAAATCGAACAGACTTTGACAGATGTATTGCAAAAATTAGTAACCGCAACTAAAAAGAACTTCTATTTACAAATAGGATGATCCCGAAAATTAATTACCTAAATACCTACCAACTCCAAATCTGGTCTAGCTGTCTCGTTATATAATGATTCTCAACGATAGGTATAAATACGCATCTGAAATCTAAAGTTTGGTTAACAAGTAGAAGGAAGTGATCTCTGCTTACCCCTCCGAAAGAATCGTGTCTGTATATAAGAGTATATGCAAAATGTAAGCGTATTTCGTAGAAGCAATATTGTGTTTCTCTGCCAATAGTAATAAATAACAGTGATATCTTGAAAAGTTTCTTACCACAAAGTACTCATAGATGTCACAGACTTTAAATTAATGAAGGTATTTAACATTAAAACGAAAACTAGGGCGAAGCGTTACTATTACAAAGTTTCATTCATTTCTACTACGAGAACATTATTTCATACCATGTTTCTCCACTAACACGCTACTCTATTAAAAGTTTGCGTAAAAAATACACAGTAAGTTACGTGCTATGTAAATACCAGTTTTCGCTCCTTTCAGCTAAAACAATGTAACACGAGAAAAGAGAAAAAGCTGAGTGAAAGTCTTTTTATTATGTAAAGTTATAACATTGTGAGTGAATTAGTGTGAAGTTTCAGCGTTGTTAGCGTTCGTCGTACAAAACGGGGTGTCTTTGTGAAAGAAAACTTTATGTTTGTTAAACTAAGTCATTTTCACAATAATTATCAATCATACTGAGAAGATCTAAAACTGTTCAATCTTTCAGAGAGAGAGAAAGAGAGAAAGAGAGGTCCATATGCATGTAGTTAGTAGATTTCAATTATGATGAGATTGGAGATCAATAAAATTATGACAAAGTACGTTTTAAAAATCTTAACAAAATACACAAACTATTACATTAAAATATTATTTGATGACAGATACTGTATGAAAAAAGTCTGGGAAAGGCATCGAAAATACGAAAGGTATCGAAAATACGAAGCCTAGCGGAGAACGTTATGCACGTCCATGAACAAGCATGGATGTCAAAGCGCGGTTGCAACAATAAGTGAGCATGGTTTAACGCATGCTCATTATAACGGCGGACAGACAATGAAACAGGCTGTTTGAAACAACACTGAAGAATTACAACCGAGGTCTAAACACTTCCTGCATTTCTGTTTATTAAGAGAGATCTTTACCATGCTTTTTTGGACATATACTGCACCGGGACTGGGTACTATTCCCCTAATAATATCGATATTTTAATTTTTAGTTGCATTATTTGGCTCTTTTTTATTCCTCTTTGTACACATCATCATCTCAGTCGAATGACGTCCACTGCTGGACAAAGGCCTCCCTCAGAGATCTCTACAATGATCGGCTCATCCAGCGGCTTCCCGTGACTCTCGCCATTCAAGAACCTTTCTGCCCCAATGGCCGTAGTCGGTTCTACGCGCAATTTGCTCCGCCCACTGCCCTTTTATTAGATTCATGTCATGACATGATACACATACACTGTCTCAGCCAATCCAAGATTTGTGTTAAATTCATGTGTGTTTCCGTTGTTTTTAGTTAGGTGGAGTTTTAAGTCTTTATATAATCTTTTTTAGTCACATAGGTAGGTATCTGTAGGTATGTTTGAGGTATAATAGCTCAAAGAGCTTTCCCACTACAGTCCATTAAGAACAAAAAGTCGTTAGTTATATTAGGCGTCCTTTGTGTGCTATTTCAGTAAAACTATGACAATAGAAGTTATAATACTTTTGCCATTCTAACGTATATGTTGCATTCGCTTTAAATCTATGGTTTCCAACGTTGCGTCTCGTCGTCGTGAGTGCCCGATATTTCGATGCAGTTGCATGCACATGATCACGGGACGACCGAAGAAAAACTTGCGGGTGGCTGCTATGGGCAAACATTTATCTGTTTACTCACACAAAACAAATACCACGGTAATAAATCCGTTTTAAATCTTAACATTTATGAAAACAATCGTAAAAATTTAAAAAATATATTGATCGATCCATTTTTGAAAATATTTTTTTATGTCACTTTGACCCGTAATAAAAAGCAATAGATTATTTATTGGCAGAGAATGGTGTCGAAGAGAATGTACAGTCAGTAAATGAAGGTTGCTCAGTTTTAAATTACATTCATTTAGCGAGCTGCGAGCACATAGTATCATTTAGAAAATTGTCACAGAATAGATTGTTTGTCATTAGATTATGTTGACATTATTGTTAAGGACTACTATTTGGTATTCTGTGTTATTGTTTTCTGTACTACTGCAAGCGAAAACAAAACTTAAGGCGGTTCGTTTTATTCCCTGAGTGTACTATTATCCTTTGAGGATAGAATATCACTTGTTGCAGAAGTGACGAGCAGATTGCTGAGTATTGATGACCCCGGGTTAAAAGGGTTGTGTGGTATAAAAGGAACTATTAAGCCACTTTACGCCATTTATAGATGGATGGAGATGTTTTTAGACCTTTGTGTAATTTTCAATTTTGCTTGCTTATCGTGTCACGGTCGCCAAATATTACGAATTTGATGAGAAAAATAAGTAAGACACAAGAGATTTTTTACGCAACTAGATTTTGTTTATCTGTTGCCATCGAGATCCATGACATCCATGACATGTGGGTTTTGTGGTTAACCTACCTCACAAACACTGGTGAATAATTATTTAACCATTTAAGGCTTCTGAGATGGTTCCCATAATGACTACATCCGTAGATGGTAGCCGAGACCAACGCAAAGGATCATAGAATCTTCCTTCAAAATACCAAACAAAAGACAAGTGAAAAATTCGAGCACAAAATCGTTGTAAAAGATGTCTGGAAAAAATATGTAGACAGAAAGTAGAAACGGTAGAAGATAATAAAAAAATGTAGATATTTTCTTTTCGTAACCAAGAAATACCAGATGACATAGCCAGGCTATCTCGTCCGCCTACGCGGGACCTGTTGCGCTCCATTGCGTCACAATATCTGTCATAAGAACAAAAGACTGTCTGGCAGCCTAGCTCCGAGTTCAGAGTCAAGTGGTAATAAGTATAATGCCTTGTTTCATTAGGGTTCCGTAAGCAAATTGGGAGCATTTTTGTACATTTTTTTATAAAGGAAACCGGCTTATACAGCCCTACAACCCCATTCCATTATGTAATTCAATTGGCTACGAGGTTTTGCTACGACATAGTATACGCTACGACGTAGCATATGCTACGGTGCTCACTAAGGACTGCTGCGAACTACGAGACAAGATTCTTTCGAGATTAAAATTGAGCTGACACACTCACCAATTTTCTCAATTGTAGGAAGGCGACTACATAGTTACATTACAAATATTACATAATCGTTATTACATAATAATTGTAATATTAAAATCTTAGAGTATAAATAGAAAAATTTCTGATTAAAATATAATAATTGTAAAATGCAGTTGGTGTATGATCGTTTTTGAGTGGTAACTATGCCCTCAGTTTCGCGTATCGCACTCTAAACTTTAGTTTAGACAATTATCTGTTGGGTGGAAAACCGGTGGTGTCCGGAGGAAAAAGGCACTCGTGTACTTTAAAATTTGTAGTTAGTGTAGTTCTAGAGAGCAAACTCAATTATCTTCGAACATTACAAAGGTATCAGTGAAGTCAACTCAAATCTTGCTTACCACTCTCTTGCTACCATCACATTACTTTTCATTTGCTCACTTACTTACTGACAAGAATATATAGAGAACTCGGAAAAAAAGAACAATATTATAATAAAAAGTATTGTACAAGACATTCTTACACTACGAGAAAGAGGAAGGAAATTAAATGTGGAAATAAAAAAAAAACTCTTTTATTATTTACAGCCGTCAGCATTAATTTTAGACTACCTACTAAAATATAATCCTCTGTGTCTGTTCATTGACAAAAAAAGATGAAAGAAATTAATTTTTTTTAGATCTCTCAAGTAAATACTTTTATACTCCTGTGTAAGAGCCCTTTCACACGAGCGATTTTATTCGGCGATTTCTGGGCGGAGCGAGATCGCAGCGAGCACGCGGCGGCTCGCGGCGTGTACAAAACCAAATCGCCGCGAGTTATTAACCGCCGCGATAACGTCGCGCGCTCGCGGCGTACTCGCGGTTGGTACCTATTTGGTACCGCGGCGAGACGCGGGGTTATCGCGGCGGTTAATAAGTCGCGGAGATATCGCTGCGTGCACGCCGCGAGCCGCCGCGAGCCGCCGCTAGCCGCCGCGAGCCGCCGCGTGCTCGCTGCGATCTCGCTCCGCCGAGAAATCGCCGAAAAAAATCGCTCGTGTGAAAGGGCTCTAAGTCTTGTTTAAAAAATATATATTTTGTGAGTCCGTAACTTGTCGTCATACATTTTTCTCATTGATAAACTTGATAAATCCGAAATTTATCAAGTTTTATATTTCTATTCGTTGTTGGCTCTTATGACTCCCATTTTTCCTTACATAATATTATACGTTACGAAATAAACAAAAAACAGAATGTCAGTCTGAAATTATAATGAATTGCAATAGCTAGAACAAAGGCAGTAAACGAGGCTTTATAGGACCATAGTCATTGTTTTTAATGTTATTGTTACTGTTGAAAATTGCAGTCTATAACAGCTTTTAACTGGGGGGGTATAGTGTACATTAATATGAACATCAAAGTGAGAACTAGGTCACTTATAACCAATCAATCATAATTGTACGTTCTGGAATACATTCATGTCTTACCTATTTTAGTTTAAGTCCAAGCACGAAACTAAATATACATTGGAGTTAGTACTTGTAAACAGCTCGTTTAATAAAATAGCCGAGTTCAAAAAATATCAGTTATTATATTTGGTAAGCAAAAGATATTATTTTCTCTACAAAATTTTCTTCATCTTTACATTTAAGAACCGAGCTCTTGTCGGTGAACTCTCGCCATTCATGAAACTGTTAAAAATATTTTGAGTAAAAGTAAGTAGCACCTAAAATTAAAATACACTTTGAAGCTTGATTTACTCTGGATACAATAATAAAATGTGCAACAATACCAAACTCAATTAACAAAATTACTGAAATAGGTTTTAAAAATGTAAGAATTGAAATATTCTAAATATTAAAGTTTATATATTATACCAGTTAAAACATAGCCCCTCTACTATACGCGTTCTCGGTCAAAAGATTAACCACTTTTATATCTAGGTCAGACGTGCTCAGGGTGACTGAAAAATGGATTGTAAAGTTTTATACACGTAATAAATTGGATTTGATTGGATAGGAGCTGGAATGCTATCCAGATCATGATTGGACAAGAGCAGCGACGCATGTAAAACAAATGTAAATACTCTTTATTGATATTGTGTTGTGTAAAAAAAAACAGATTAGAATATTAAAATGTAATTTAGAAATATAATTAAATCCAATTATATAAATAATTGGACACGTCCAATCATATCTTGTGACTTCAAATACATTTACTTGTAGCCTGTAATTATTCAACTTTTCAAAAGAGTTCCACTATTCGCCTTTTCTCAGATTCAATTTGAATAAAATACTACATGACGTCCAAAATTTTATTACGCAGTAATGCTGCTGCTGATTTATTTTTTCAAATTTATATTGTACCACATTTGGAGTATATAATATATACATAAAATAATTTTCAAAATCGAAACACTCTGCAAAAAGTTATGCGTCGTCATACATAAAAAAAAAACGCGACGACTTGAAAACCTCCTTCGTTTTTCGTCGGTTAAAAAGGGTAAAGTGACAAAATTTAGAAGACATGTTCTCGAAGACCATCCAGTTTGTAGTCAAGTGGTACTCGCTTGGATCCGGTGGCGCGCGTAAACAAACAAAGTTGTTGAGTGAAACACCGCTACTGTTCCAAGCACGCATTACCTATTATCCACTGAATATGCAAACGATCTAAGTCGGAGGCTGCCTTAATTGAATTTCAAATTATGTTACGCAACAAGCTTGTAGCTATTTCTATTATTCTCTTTGCGACTAACGCATTACTGGTGTGTGTGTGGTGTGAGGGCCACTTTGCTTAAACTCAATGAAAATATGACCTTGATTTAGTGTGCATTGCAAAACAATTGTGCAGTTAATATCAGATTTTGTGCAACTCAATTGAGCGAGTTGTAAGCTGAAATGTTGGGCCCTCAATCCTCCAATGGAGGATTGAGAGCCCACCTGTAACAGAGAAACTATGCACACTACAGAATCGGTCTTTACGGCAAACTCTAAGTCCAGACGTAACAATAATTGTGTCGTAGAGATATTATCGCAAAACGCTACAGTATTTTGTATATCTTCGGTCGAAATTGGCCCTCAGAAGTATTTTTCGTACTCTGTTTTTGTCAAATATTAAGAAAACCCTTTGCTTTCTGATTAAACAAATGATTTAAGTAATTGTGAAAATAATTGTGCGATTTTGTGCAAGCAAGACAACTTCGCTACCTCTCGTAGTTTTTAAGTTATGACGTCGCAAAAATTTGGGCCCTCAATCCTCCACTTTTTCCTGTTTTTTGTTAATTACGCCGTAAGTATTAAACATATGACAAACACAAAACCGTCATTAATTGTGAAAATAATTGTGCAACAAATGTGTATAATTTGTTTTTAATAAAAATCATTAATTAAGTAGAAATCTTTAAAAAACACTATTTCTGATGCGGGTATGAGGTAGGGTGACAAGAATTTCGTCCTATTCTACCTTCATATGAAAACAATTATTAGTATATTTACTAAATTGTATAATAAGGAAAGACTATTAAAAAAATAATGAAAAGAAATGTAATTAATAAAAAAAAAAAAATTAAATTTAAAAAAAATAAATCAAAACAATTGAAGTACCTACTAAATAAATCAATAATATTAAATATTTTATAATAAATCTTTGCTTTTTTATTAAATTTAAAAAAAAATAAGTTGAATTTAAAATGACATAGTACATAAAACGAAATAAATAAATTAAATGACCATTTTCATTTTGAGTTTCTTTAATCGCATTTTATTTTATTTAATAATATATTTTTAATATTTTAGTAACTTATTTATTTTTAGCTAATGTTATCTTTTTTTAATTTCATTAAATTTTTAATTTATATCAATTTATAATTTTTTAAATTGTCTTTTCTTATAATCACAATTTGGTAAATATAGTAATAATAGTTTTAATATGACGGTAGAATAGGACGAAATTCTTGTCACCCTACCTCATACTTGCATCAGAAATAGTATTTTTTTAAGATTTCTACTTAATTAATGACTTTTATTAAAAACAAATTATACACATTTGTTGCACAATTATTTTCACAATTAATGACGGTTTTGAGTTTGTCATATGTTTAATACTTACGGCGTAATTAACAAAAAACAGGAAAAAGTGGAGGATTGAGGGCCCAAATCTTTGCGACGTCATAACTTAAAAACTACGAGAGGTAGCGAAGTTGTCTTGCTTGCACAAAATCGCACAATTATTTTCACAATTACTTACATCATTTGTTTAATCAGAAAGCAAAGGGTTTTCTTAATATTTGACAAAAACAGAGTACGAAAAATACTTCTGAGGGCCAATTTTGACCGAAGATATACAAAATACTGTAGCGTTTTGCGATAATATCTCTACGACACAATTATTGTTACGTCTGGACTTAGAGTTTGCCGTAAAGACCGATTCTGTAGTGTGCATAGTTTCTCTGTTACAGGTGGGCTCTCAATCCTCCATTGGAGGATTGAGGGCCCAACATTTCAGCTTACAACTCGCTCAATTGAGTTGCACAAAATCTGATATTGACTGCACAATTGTTTTGCAATGCACACTAAATCAAGGTCATATTTTCATTGAGTTTAAGCAAAGTGGCCCTCACACCACACACACACCATTACTGGAACAATCATATTTAATTTAACTAAGCTAGAATGTGTTTATTCTAAGTAAAACGTTTTTCTACAATAAGTTTCTTAAAATTAACTTCGTTTTCGTCCATTACTTCTGATTTGCGGATAAAAATGACGGTTTTTTAATCTTATAAAAGATTGCAACTTAAACGAGTGTCTTTTCATTTATGTAAATTTATGTACCTAATCAGATCAGATGACTGTGCCATTATCTTAATGTAGACTTAACGAGATATGACTTGATTTTAAATGGGTAGTAAAGATGACAATGGAAACTTTGGGAAGAATATTTGAAAATGTATATTTAAGCATGGTTTGCTGAGTGAAAATCCTACAGTAGTATTGATTTTCCGTAGCGAGCGAAATGTGTCAGTAGGTATTGTATCGGTTTTGGTTATACAAGTAGGATGCCGGAGTGCTCTGAATAATATCTGAGCTTACCTCTCACTACTAACTACTTCTCGAACCGATTTTATGCATTTAAGTAGCTTTTAGAGCGAACTCAATTATTTTTGGATAAAATATTGATATTTTTCGGACAACGGTTACGACCGAAAAATAATTTAGGCAACAGCGTAATAGATGTAAACCCAGTATTTTATTTTCAGTATGTCTATGGAATTGTAAATCAAAGTAAATTTTACTAATATTAAACGAACCTTAAAGGTAGTCGACGGATCTATTCATAGCTCCCACGCATCACGCAACTATTTAATTATTTAAGTCGCCTCACTCAGAATGCCACAATCATCGTCAGCGGTGGTACTTAAGTCACGATACTATTAGTTGAAACTGTGATTGCTAGTTTGAATCTTGGCATGGGGCGGTTCAGCATCTAACTCCTTCATTAGGTTGGAGAGAGCACAGCGTGCTGTACTTAAGAGACCCCCCACACTAGCATGTTTCGAGCGTCGTCGTCGTGTCAGTGTCCGCACAGCGTCGACGCGACGACGCCAGCGCTGGTCGTTGCGCATGCCATCAAAGGCAGCAAGGCGAGTGAAACAAAGAATGTTGTGTTCGCAAAAAAACGATGTGTTCGAAAAAAAAATCCGCAGCGCGCTGGCATCGCGTCACCGCTGCTCTGACGCTAGCACGACGACGACGCTCTAAAGACGCTAGTCGGGGGGACTCATTCGTGTGATGAGACTTGAGTTTGGATGTTAGATATTTGTGCATTTATCGATTATATGTATGTAGTATCTATAATAAAAAAATGAATCGCTGAATGTGTTGCTCAAATCCAAATCCCGTGTAGCGCAAATCCCGAGAACAGCTGAACCGATTCCGCAAATTCTTTTTTTAGAATATTCCTTGAAGTACGAGGATGATTCTTAGTACAAAGTGAAAAAAAAATGCTAAAGAACGCGGGCGTAGCCGGGGGCGGACAGCTAGTTTGACTATAAATATGTACCTATACTATCAGCTGTTGATAATATAATTGTATATTGTGCAGTTTTAAATATAAATTTATTTATATGGACTCCACAACAATTGAGTAACTCTATATTTATCTTTAGTAACATTTCATCTAGTATCTCATTGATACTACCCGTATTTATATTTCTTAAGTCAATAAGGTCTATTACATCATCATATCGATATTCCCTGAGGCGTTTGCCTAATTAGGGCGATCAATCTCGATGTATTTTTTTGTTATAAATATTTTGCTTTGAATACATATTTGCAGTAATTGGGTACGTTTATTTTTTGGTATCTAATTACTGAATTTATCTAAAAGTTAAGCTAGTTTATAGAGATTAGTTTCGTTATTTTATCTTAATAAAATTTTAACCATCAATTCATTATTAGTCTGCTTTGAAGGCAGTGGCATTAATATTGCCACTTAGTAAAAAAGACTGATTCTGACAGAAACACAAATAAATCTGTATTCTGATAGTTGACCACATGGCATGATTTTCAAATATACCCTCATATTACATTTTTGTTTGTATATATTATATATCGGATTATTCATAAATTAATTTGATTGAAAACGAAGAAAGAAATGCAATCTTTTAGTTTTTTGACTCAAACTTGGCAAATATTGATTGGCATCAATACCTATATTTCGGAATGGTTTTTTATTTAGCGTAACTAAAAAATATCAAACATAACCTATTGCCTTTCGCAGCATAATGCCAGATACGCATTTAGCCCATATTGTTTCTCTCACTGTTGTTATTCTGTCAAAGTGTCGAGGGTAGAGTTCGTAGCGATATAAACTCGATTCTAAACAGCTAGCATTCAACTAGAGCTTCAAAGAGGGATAAAATAAAGGTTTTATGTTCATTCCCTTTTATTGTTTTAGAACGAAACTGTCGACACGTTTTACTGCGTTTGAGATACAAACACAGTGAATGACAATCAATGGTGTTAAATGCAAGAAGAAATACTTTTAAAGACTCTTATGTGATTACATTTACATAGATAAGGAAAAATACATAAAGTAGTATGTAAATCATATAATTATCTTCCCGTCTTACCTATTTTATTATTTGGAAAAACGTTATAAAGTAAAAAGATGTTTGAAAATTTTAGTAAAAAAAAAAAGTGACATTTTAAAAATACGTTTAAAGAAAAGTTGCTTAGTCAGCTTGGATGATACATAGTTATTTAACAAGAAATGTATGTATTGTTTATTCTTAGCTAAATTTTACCGCTTTATCTATATCACTCGGCAATTAGTTAACGTTAATTACCAAACGTATATAAGATTATGGTTGAGGATTCCTTTAAATAGTATATAATCGTTATAAATAATTATGAAGGACATATAAAATTAATAATTTAATAATATGTATTTTGGTAGCGGAAATTTTATTTGTCATTATTGGATATCCATCATATTTCATAAAGTTTATAGCATCAACTTTTAATAGATGTCAATTAACAACATATTTATAATGTTTTATTGATTAAAAATACAAAGAAGTTGATCACAATTCTTGTGTCCGGTGCTTGCGTAAATATTGCGAAACAAGCGTAGGTCAATAAAAAAACACATTTCTTCTTCTTACTTGGTACACTCTTAGAGTGATCGCGGTTATCAATGAAAATCACAATGAGAGTGATGATCTTGGTAAGACGAGCTTTCCGGGTACATTCGTGAACTGGGCACTCAGTTGTGGCCTTTATTTGATCTGTCCACCTCCATTGATGACGTGGCCTGGTGCCTTCAACTTTTCCCTGTACTACGAGACGCTCTATGTCACTATCACGACGATAGATATAGGGCTGTACTTACCTCATTACTAGGGGATTTTAATGACAGTTTGTAAGGTCACCGACATCGTCTTCTCATCCCTGAAATACGGTACAATCACGATTTATGTTAAGCCACTTTATGTTACGTATAAAGTAATTCAGGCAGTGTGGTATCCGTTAGAGTAGGAGCGGTCTGCCTTGTTCACCCTTCACTTGCTACGCGCAGGGCTACCTATTAAATTATGACATAAAAACATATCTGACTTACCACAAAATAAGTTAAATATACGTTGAACGCGTGTCTAAAAAATCTTCTATGAGAGTGGTAACAAACATCTCAATTTAAGCTCAAGCTTACTTATATCAAAAGAAGTAAGATTATGGGGATCTAGCTTGTAATTGAACTACATCAACTCATTCTGTATGTGAGGGTTCTAAGGGGAAAAGCAGCACTTTCACATGTTTATCCCTCCATGGGGACACGGTGGGCTGTTAACTTTAGTTATAGAAGAGGGTAGGCTCCGAACCCTATAAGTTGAGTAAGAGAAGAAAACTTTGGTAACCCTAGCGTACCTCGCTTGCCGCATGCTATTTGCACACGTAACTACAGAACAGAGGCGGGTGAAGTTGAGCTCTTCAAGTAGAATGCATTTTGCCGCACGCTCCTGTAAAACTTTGCCAATCGTTCGCGCGGAACATTGTAAGCACACAAGGGAGCACATCGGCGCACAGTTTTCAATATCGAGTGGAAATTTATTCGTATTGCTTAGATTCACTCGCAGATGCACTATTGAGGTATTAGAAAAGTTTTATGGAACAAGTTCCATTTTTCAAGCTTTGGAACAATGTACAGTACAACCTATGTAAGTTGAATTGTATATTTTAACTAGCTTTCCGCCCCGCGGCTCCGCCCGCGTTAAACATTTTTCCCGTGGGAATGAGGTTTTTTTTTTAAAATTTCTCTCCGTAAGAACCATCCTTGGACTTCAACGAACATTTCAAAAAAAAATCTGCCAAATCTGTCAAGCCGTTTTCATGTTATGTCGTGACAACGGAAAACGGGTTTCATTTATATATATATAGATATATATATAGATTATAGTTATAAGCTACCGTTTGACATGTAAACATATGAGTGACGAAATAAATCTGAACCTGAATCTGTGACACGTGTGTTGGGAGTTAGTTAGTTAACTAATTTATTTTTCATTGACTGTATTCAATCCCGCGATGTCACGTTTTCGAAATAGAATAAATGCAGTTCAACGATTTGACCTACTATATCTTTAACTTTATTTCAATATTTCAATCTAACTTTTTTAGGTACTATCTACTTGACACATTTATTTATAATCTTAGATGAAAGACTTTATGAAAACATTAATTCACTTTAGCCGTATAATAATTGAATGTTTAGTCACTTTTACTCAGTTACTTATAAATAAATTGTTATTTCTCTTACTAGAACGCAATCCCATAGATCAATGTTCATTAAAAAAAGTATTAGCAGCTCTTTAACTTTATTAGAATATTTTCCTGGTGTTGTAAAAATTGCCTTGCATATTTTTTCATACAAGGATTAAAATAGTCACTGCTGGCTCGACTGTACTCCATAAATAAACGTCAAAATATCCTTGACGAGCGATAAATCAGGGGCCATTAACAAATTAGGGGCCAATTTTATCCTATTACCTTGTCCCTTTCGAAATATGGCCGGTATGAAATAATATTTGCAGGGTTAATGTTATTTTGATCTGAGAAATGGTCGGGTAAATGGCTTGTTCGGCTCGCCTGGGGCCTGAAAAATGGAAGCAGTTCCGACTCATAATGGCTCAAATTTATCCTAGTCCACCTATAAACCGACGGAAAAAACCACTTTAATTTTACACGTCTCGAGAAAATTGCCGTTTAATTTTAGAAAAGTGTTTAGGTACTTTTTTGGACGTAAAAATATACATTAAATATAAGTATAATCAATCTTGTAGGTTCGTAGGTAGGTGTAGAACGCCAAATTGAGATATTAAATCTCAAACCGCGTGCGATTTCCATGACATGAAATATTGCCAAATCAACTCACATTCTACGCAAGTAATGGTTTGACAACATATATTTTTGGCGGAGATAATGTCCCTCTCCTAAAGAATAAATAGACATTTTTCTATTTATACTCTAAGGTCCCTCTCTCTCCCGACTGTTTTTAGGCCATGGCGACCACTTCGACTTATATAGTTATTATAGGGCGTTGGTGCACCTGAAGATGAATTATGAGGAGTAGGTGGTTCAAGATCGAGAGGGCCAGAGACCAGGTAAAAACCCTGCCGGACCTGTTAATGTGACCAGGGAACCGTAGTAAGCTAATTTTTGGTTACAAGATATACTTAGAGGCGGCTAGCTAAAAAAACTTCGTAATCGAGTTTTGGGCCGCACGCTATGATTGGTCACTCGTTTGTAAATGAGTTTAAGTGCAGTGCTGAGGTCTCTATACATTTTATAGGCTTTTGTCTTATCTTCCAAAAGTAATGCTAAGGTAAAACAACGCCTAGACTCTAATGAATGGAACTTGGCACCAGTTTTAACAAAACTTGGCAACGAATACTTCCTGTAAGAACCTGACAATTTATTCTTTTGAATCGTTATATTGTAATCAATCGATAGTTTATGGAAGACAGGCGCTCCATAGCTGACATAATATTTTTAATTAAGATATTCCTAAACCTCATTGACTGTCCCGAACTTCTTTCTTTAGTAAATTTCAATGTCCCTGCTCGAGCACTTCGTAATTTCAATTTATTGTATATTCCGACTTGTAGTACTAATTATAGATCTAATACTTTTATGCTGCGTGCAAGTAAGACTTTTAACTCACAATCTGCCGAACTTGATACAGATTTATTCAATATTAGTATTGAAGTAGCAAGGCGACGGCTTGCGGAGCGGTTCTTTCTTCCCTCTCCCTAGAGGGTTGTCCAAATTTATTATTTGCTTGTAACTATTGGTAGGGATTTGTATTTGTAATGACTAAGATCTATGTTGATAACTTGAATGTAACGTTTATTCTATCTGTTTGGTGCTGGTTAGCTTTGTAAGTCTTAATGTTTAGTGTATTTAGTTTCTATCTGTGAGAACCTCTAATTGGTTATTAAGTTTCTATGTCACAATCTTTTCAAATTTTGTTAACTGTTGGTTCTCCCTTGAAATAAAAATAAAATAAAATAAAATAAGATCCTTTGGTGAAAGGACTTGACTGTCTTTTTGGTTTTACGAATTTTTTACACATTAGATGCTGCGTTTACTAAGAAGATTTTAATATAAAATTTTCATATAAATAAAATAAATAATTTTTTGTTCCTTTAAATAATCACTGCTTTCAAAGGATATGTTTTTTAGAAACGCTAAAGATAACATGAATTTAAATTTTTGATTTGAGTTTGTTTGAACTATCTGGTGCTTTTATTAATGAGAAGGCTTGGAGCTGGAATTGGATTTTCCTGTGAGAAAGGACTGTGAAGTTACTTTTTACTCCGTCGCTCGAGATGATTGCTTTATTTCTCGAACGCTTTCATTTTTAATCCTTCAACTAGTTCTATTCAGCTGAAATTGGCAATCAATTCAATCTCTAAGAAAATTAAAAGTGCTCTGGTGGTGTAGTGGTTAGGAATATCATTAAAATCCATAAACTTCAGTTGCAGTAGAAGTTTCCCTTTGTAGTGTTTACTTTAGTTCTGAACTTACAAAGCTGAAACTTAGTTTTATAATTGCGGTAGTAGACGTCTGTTATATCGTCGTTTTAAAGCCAAGGAAAGCTTTATTAAAGACTTTTCTTGCACTTTACCGAGATTAAAGGGAACCACGACAAGACTTGATAAAGCTGAGAAATAAATTCAATAGACTGTATAATCTTTCTTAATTTTCAGTATTATGTTAAGGTAAATAATTTATTAAAATTCAAATTAATAATGAATTTGATAGGAAAATAATAACTCCTTGTTCTTATCAAAGAAACAATGTTCTTCATCTACCTACTTATGTGCTACTTGTGTATATAGGTGAACCCGCCCTGTAACATTATCTTCTATCTCTGTATGAATAGAAAATTTGCAATCATTTTACCACAAAATTACGATTTATACATATGAATGAGAAAAAAGGTTACTATGTAGTATAGAGAATACGTGTGTATAAAATTTATTGTTTGTATTGGTTGACGGAAAAAAATGATTTTATAGTACCCATTGTTAAATTTCGTGCTAAGGAATTAGCCACTCAGTAAAAACGGAGTTAACAAAAGTATATACGTATTAGTTTCAATTATTACATACGTTTTAGCAATATGCCTTAATCTTATAATTAAAGATTCTAGGTAATCTAATTACATTAATACAATTAAATTGAACGTGCTAAATTCTTGGGTATTATTTTAGTTAGGGTAATTACGTTAATACAATTAAATTGAATGTACTAAATTATCATTATTATTAGTGTTATTAGTGTTTATTAGTGTTCAGAGAATAAGGGCCTGGCCACAGCTTCGCGCGGCGGCGGCGTCCGCGACCAGCGGCCAGCGATGGAAACAAACGTAGGCAACTTGTATGAAGTCGTTCACAGCTTCGCGCGGCGGCGGCGGCGGCGGCGGCCGCGGCTAGCTGTGAACGACTTCATACAAGTTGCCTACGTTTGTTTCCATCGCTCGCCGCCGGTCGCGGTCGCCGCCGCCGCCGCCGCCGCCGCCGCGCGAAGCTGTGGCCAGGGGGTAAGAGGCCACTTACTTTCCGCAGGTTTCCATAATAACATATTTATCTTTCACAGAGTACTTTTTCAGACTATATTATTATAGGTACGAGTATTTTATTTATTACATTGCCTAATGATGTTTCTTGCATGACATTTAATAAACAGAATATTAATAAACTGATCCCTGACAGCAACACAATGTCTAACAAATTATAATATGATCCCTTATCCGTCGGCCGGCTCACTAACAACTAAATTAATGTGTAAATTGGATATCCACGCTTGCACGCGATGCAAAATTCACCCAATAGACGTCACATGTGAGCATCTGAGCCGTCAGGGCAAATACCAATTTTGATTTGATTTTGTGCAGCTCTGCGATTGGATTGCTGATTTTATCTGGATTCAGTCGACAGCGATTCCACACTCGAATAAACTTTGATTTGTATTTTCTGTTAATCACGCAACACGATTTCAGTTTGAACTTTAGATCACACTCTTTTTTGAATCAACATTTTAGTTTAAACGTGTTTTAATTTAAATAATTATGTGTTTTTTCCAATAGATAAATTTAAAAAAATTTAGTCAATCCATTCATTCATTAGTCAAAAAATAATCAACTTTTATTCTTTTAAAACCAAGGATGTTATAAGTACTAGTCGTGAATAGTACTTATAATATCCTTGTTTAAAAACATACTGTTGATTTTTATTTCAAACTTTTTTTATAACGATACATCATCAAAGATAATTCGGGGTCTGGCAAGAGTCTTGACTCGTTTCGACAAAGAGGCCGACCTACTTCCCACCCGGAGACAAAAGTGTGAAACACGGCAGATCCCTCACAGATAATTAAAGACATAACTCACTTACTGCTTCATAAGTTACCTCCTTGTCCTTGCTATAAGATCTGTATCTCTTTATTGTGTCGCTTTTTAACATATACATGTACATAATTGAATTTTTAGATCTGTTGATTTTAACGTAGCCCGTTCGTAGCACTTCTTCTTCTTTTCGAGTCGACAGCAAACTTGCACAGTAGCACTTTCGTAGACCCTTTGTAGCTCGTAGTTTCGTTTAAATTATCGGTTTTTGATTCGACAAATAGTACATATTTCGTGTTGAGTATATTTGCTACTAAAAAAAGGTGTCGCATTTAAGGTCATGTAATAATGAACTGGTTTAAGAAATATAAGAATAAAAGTTTTGGTTTCATTCACGAAAAGAAAGTAGAATAATTAGATTTTATGTTGAAAAAAAAAAGTATATGATTCCTATTAGTAGAGAGAGATTGGATTATAGGTTGACGGGTGGTGACGAGACGGGCTTAATAAATAATGTAGGTACCATAAGAGTATTATGTCAGCGGATTCCTTTATGAAATATACAATTTAATATATATATTTAAATATTATTCAACTATCCTCTATTTTTAGAGCATACTAATGTTATTTCGTCCCCCTACGGCAACACCTGAAAAACAATATTTGTACGAAGCAATATTTTGTTAGTAGAACATGTAAATATGCCTATCAAATACAGCGGGAAACCTAATTCCCATATCCACCAGGGACATTTGTTGTTTAGACTGGAAGAGGGAAATAATTGCTTTTACGTGACGCAGAGAATCGAGTTATTCCGAAAACGTGTTTAGAAAGCTAATAAAATTGGGACATCGGTGTATGGCTGTATAGATAGGTATGTGGGCGAAAAAATCGATTGGTTTATATTTGAGGAATAACGAATATGTATCTGTATTTTGCTATCAATCAATAAAGTGTGAATTTGTATGCGAGTTGGTGGCCTTACTTTTATTCAGTAGTAAGCGGGTTCTAGCTTTGGCACAGAAGAAAATAATAGTACTAATACTAACCCGTACAGAAAGGACACTCACCCCCCCGCACCAAACTGAGTTTCCGCCCATATAGCGCCCCACGCCCCGCAGCCCGCAGGCGCCGCGGGACTCCGCCGGTGGTGTTCGGGGGTGTTTTACATAGCGCCTAGCGTCACTAACTTGTAGTGGATATTCAAAAAGAAGTAGCTTGTCAAAACGCGTTTTCTCTATGGAGTGACCGCCCAGTGGCTTCGGCACGTCAATGTGTTTTCGATTTTGAATTCATACGTACGTTTATTCGACGATCTTACGGTGAAAAATAGATATCGTAAGGAAACCTGCACACACAATGCGAAGTAAATCAAAGGTTATAGTGTAAAGTTAACAAACTCGTAGCGTGGTTGAGTGAGGCTTGTTCACCCCAATTTCAGGGTAGGCTCGAGCCCCTCGGTGGGGACATATGAGTTGTTAACGAACGATAAATTGTACATTAAGTTGGTTAGTGAAATGTAAAGCCAGCTCAATCTAAAACTGTAATCCTATAGACTATCTTGGGTCTAGTTCATTATTAATAAAACATTTTTTGTTTGTAAGTATGAAAAACGCCGTTCACTATGATGATAATGAAGATAATTTAGACTTTAATAAATAGATAGTTAACCTCGAAACCAACTCGATAAGCAAGCAGGAGATATAGATTAGAATCTATTCTTTATATTAAATTTCATAATAAAAGATTGTCTTCGTTTTTACAAGATTTATAAAAAGGATATCCGTATTATGATCGTAGTTAAATCTAAGAATTTTTGAAATCGGCTCAGTAGTTTTGGAATTTATTTGTTACAAACACACACACACACACACACACACACACACACACACAAATATAAGTAAGTAAGTAAGTAATACTTTATTGCTTATACACATAAAAATATCTTCACAAAGTAACTTATAAATAAAATGTGCGCAAAGGCGGTCTTATCTAATCTTTCCTCTTTATAATATTAGTATGAGTATGATTTGAAGTAAAGATTTGACTCTCTGATCGTTATTCGGTAGTGTTTTTCCGTGTTTTAGAATAAGCTCATACCCTATGGGTATTATATAAACTAAATTAAGTTACTAAAAGTTCTCGGATTTACTGCTACGTGGAAGATAGGTTGACGACCTATTTCTAAAACATAAAGTGGCTTCATTTAGTAATCCTTGAGGATTGTAAAGTACCTTTGTAACGTTATAGGTATTCTTTGACTGAATAATAATGATAAACTTGATTAGGTATTCACACACGATGATTATACGACACTGTTTATCACGATTTTTTAAAATTAAGTTTCTCTTTTTAAATATAAGTTTTTGTCAGAAGTTATATACCAACCAAGTCACTTATACAAAAAAAATATCGCAAACGTGCCTCACTCGACTATCGAGCACAATACAAATAAATATGTAATTTGATTATTTCGTTCTGATTTTTTGAATATTTTCACAGGGCAAATCCGATCGTTATTAGGCTTAAATTGTTGCTGACTAAATTATTCAGAGGAGTATTTAAAATATCAAGCGCCAAAATAAAAAACTTTTTTAACTTTTATTTTTAATTTGGCGCTCTTACAGCTCTCAAAAATTCGCATGTTTTGAACCTTTTTTGATTATCATTTCTTCACAATTCTCCGAGATATAAGGATATCGCACTGGTTCGTGAAATCGGGGTCTATACTGGAGCGAACGAAAAGACATTACCAACGTCAAAACAAAATTTCTATACAAACTTTCCGATTGAAATTATTATTTTGTATGGGAGTGTTGAATTCTTCTTTCACTTCGGAGAGAAGTTTTCATAAGAAAGTGACTCTACAACAATAATGAGAATGTAAAGCAAAACACACTAGGTATGTCCTTTCAGTAATTACTAAGCTGGCAGATAAACTTTGTATTGTGTATACTGATTTTTAAACTGCAATTCTGCTATGACGAAATACGCATACTATAGCTAGTGCTCCCGAACTCAATTTAAATTAATGCTATAATGAGGTCCGCCTGAAACTGAATACAAATAAGCCACGATGGTTTGTTTAATACATAATTCGATTAATTATTAATGATGGGGCATTATGGTAATAACGTACAGAGAATTCTGTTATTTACATTCATATTATTCAAATTATAATAACAAGTCAAACAGTGAGTGAGATAGTTGAAAATGCTTCGAGTGAAATATAACTTGATTTAAAATATGAAATGTAATTTTTCACCTCAGCGAATTTAAGTTCGCCTAGTATTCGTTGATATATAAATATTCAAATTACATACTTGACTACGTTTTATGTAGATTTCTTTTAAAGGTATTCATACCATAAAAAGATAATTCAATTTCTTAAAATATATTCCAGTCATAGAAATCACAGCAGCCCCGCCCGCGTTAACAGTTTTTCCCTTGGGAATGAGGCCTTTTCCCGCGGTAAAAGGTAGCCTATGTTACTTAGGGTGAATGTAGCTTTTTAATAGTAAAATAATTTTTCAAATCCGTGCACTACTTTCTGAGCCTATTCAAACAAACAAAAAATAAAACCTTTCCTCTTTATAATATTGGTATAGATTTCCATATGAAACTTTTCTAGAACAATAGTTGATCATTTTCTGCGCTGAGTTGCCAACCAACATAATTTACTGTTTCACTAACATGTTATATAACATGTTATATGCGTAGAAAGAACCTCTTCTGGGTGTAAATCAACGTTTTTACCACACAAGAGCACTAGTGGACGCGCCGTGAATATTTAACACTTTCAGCGAGATCTCGCTGAAAATAAGCTCTAATTAAAACTTCAGCCTTCATAAAATTTAATAATTCTGACCCCTACCTTAAATAGAATAAGGCGTAAGTCGCCTTAATAAATATAATGTATATATATCTATGTGCATGTAGGGCCATGCGTATTTTTTTGCGCCGCATTAGGTATATAAAATGTAGAGTTATCATTTTATAATATTTCATTGCGTTTCAGCCTTATTTTAAATATGTGGGGACATCTTACTCACGGCCATTGACCCCAAACTAGGCAGAGCCTGTACTAATACATTGCATTGCATTATATGTTTATATTTTTATGTTTCGATATTTAAATTTCGATTAAGTTCTTATGAATAAAAAAATATTATTATTATTATTTATTATACAACATCCAGACGCAAGACAAACACAAGTGCTCATAATACAAATGGCCGCCCTGGGAGGTTTCAAACCCGCGACCCTGTGCATCGAAGACAGACGTACTATTAACTCGGCTATTATGCTAATTAACTCTTTTTTTGTTATGTTTTATGAAAATATATTTTATTATATAAAAATAAAGTAATATCCTAAATAACTAAGTATAATATTATGTAGAATTTGAGTAAGTGAAAAACTTAGCTATGGAGTCGTGGTTTTGTGTAACTGTGAGAAATTAAATAATGATAACTTTCCCTATTAATAGCAGACTTTAATTAAGAGGATTCGTGTCTCGGGAGAGCTTCTTAACTTCCAATCTATTTAATTGTCTTGGTTATTCATTGGTACTTTATCTTAATTGTTAAATTATAATATAATAAGCCTTATTCAACTGAAAATCTGACCTAGGTGAAATATAATAGTTAAATTATAATATAATAAGCCTTATTCAACTCAAAATCTGACCTATGTGAAATATTATATATTTAATGGAAAATAATATATTTTGTTTGTGAACATCAACAACGCGTTTGCAAATTAATTTATATATTTTTTTTATCGTTTAGAAGGAAAAGTAATCTTAACTCAATTCAATTTTATAAGTTCTCTGCCAGCTAACCTGGTAAGAGAAGATATGATTGAAGGCAGTAGGTAGACTTGTGTACAGTCTCCTGCAAAGAAAACGGACCCACCTGTCATAAGCGCTGACTAAAAAATCGGGTTCGTCCCCGAGCTTACCGTCCCGGAGCTTGACGATTTGTAATTATTTGTAAAAAGTCGATTAAAATGACAATCTTGCTTAAAAGTGTGGCAACGCCCGCTTCTGCTGGAACCGCTTCCACGACACTTCCGCAGCACGTGTATATGTTACAGGAAATGTATGAAATCCAGGAATTGTATACAATTCCGGAGCTCATTAGGAAATGTATGAAATAATGTTTCAAAGATGATTTAATTCACACATATCCTAGGAAATGTATGAATTTCCTAGGAATTGTACAAAATTCCGAACTTGTACTAGGAAATGTGTAAAACTAATGCTTTCTGTAAATAAAATGAACAAATTTCGCTGTTAAACTGAGAATACCTGTTAAATTGACATTTAGAATGTTTTCCCAATGCTCTTGTTGAAGTAATGCAAGAATCATACGGTAAAATATAATATCTTTGTAAGGCTTTTTGTTAATTAAACTTTAAAAATCAGTTACTTATTATTTTTTACAGCGTATCTAGCACGTAAACTATAAATAAAGCTTGTAAAGCTCAAACTTTAATTTGATAGGTAAACAGTCTATCGTTTAAGTAAATAATACGCCACAATGTAAATGTAAAGAACCAACGTGGATCTAATTTTTATAACAGACAACCACCAGACGTAAATGAAAATCAAAGAAAAATAGTCTTTATGCTTCATCCAATACCACGCAACACCATCCAGCGGAGTTCGGCGGCGCCTACGGGATGCAGTGAGTGGAAGGATATCGGGCGGGGAACTTATTTTGGTGCGGGCGTTAAATATCCCTTCTGTACGAGTAGTACTATTATATACTTGTATTGTAATAGCCTCTACTCGCTCCGCTTTCCTCGCTTACCCACTGACATCTTGAATGTATTACATTTCCGATTGTCATTTAGGAAATGTATACATTTTCTAGGAAATGTGTCTAATATTATTCATTTCACACATTTCCGGGCGACTTTAGGCATTGTATACATTTCCTAGGAATTGTATACAATGACGGATTTCATACATTTCCGTTAACATATATATAGAAAAGAGCAACCCATTTTGATTATTGGGTTGGATGAAAAGTCTTTAAAACTTGAAACAGACAAACATGAAGACAAACACTATTGATTTTTAAATTTATTAATTATTATAATGACATGATTTGATAAAAGGGAAACTGGAGAATTTAGGACTCGGCCGACATGGCCGAGGGGTAAACGAAAAGTGAATAAAAAAATTAATGAAATGACGGATGATTGTCGACTGAATTCCAAAATTGAATATATATTCGAATTTAGGCGAGAATGGTAAATGAGATGAGAATGAGGCAACGGGGTGGCATGGTAATGCACCACGTTACAAAAGTACTATTAGCAGCAAAAGTGCAAAGTCAAATTTTATACTTTATAGGAAGAAATAATAAGTTCTAGATCGCGGTTAAATAATCACGTTTATTAATCTGCTGGTGTAATTATTACAGGTTTTAATCATCACAATAATTTGTTTTTTTAATAATAATGGTGGTCAATTTAGCATTACAAATAATCAACAATAAAAACAATCACAAAACTAAAACATATAATTATAACTTTCATCATTAAGATCATTTCATACTTTAAAACACTTTTGATGTCTATTGTACAAGTTGGAAATAGTAGCAAAAAAAAAAAAAAGTAATCAATTTTATGAAAATCGTGAAGCTCTGGGACGGTAAGCTCGGGGACGAACCCGTGAAATCAATAACATTTTTCTTTTTTTATTTGTTCCTGGCCTGGAGTCATGTTTGCAACTTATCACTGCACATTTCAAAATGTTCTCCTATTAAATTTCTTATTTTCACCGGGAAAAATAATCAGCTCCGATAACCATTTGATACTAAACGAACGCGCTAAAGATATTCGGACTGTTCATATCCGTGCTTACGGTTCATACTTGATTAGGCGTACCTACTCTATCCCTCCCAGAATTTTTTCTATTTATACTCTAATATTCAGAATTATAATATAGTTGATTACATAAAATTTTACCATCATCGCTAAATTTTAATTTTCTAACTTTTATTTTAAATAAATTGACAAATAAAAAAGATAAAATTTAATTTATTCGAATCACGAAACCATTTGTTAAATAGAATAATTAATTGTATATTATATAGTACTATTAACAATTTATTTCTTTATTTCAATATCAAATCCGAAGCTTGTAAGGCAGGTTAGGAACTAAAGTTGTAATCATAAATTTCTAGACAAATTCCGTTATTATTTGTAAAGCTAAGTAGCACTTGGTGTGACAAGAATAAGCTTTTAAGTCTAATATCACGCTAGGCCTTTTGACGTCATAATTTCTAACATAAGTTGAAAATTTACTTGGAAAATAAGTATTTACGGCTTCGAGTTTATAGTAAATTTTGTGTTAAATCATCGGCCAAAATAATGATGATAACACATCGTGATGAGTACAAAAGAATCGGTTATTTTTTATCTTTAAATTTTGGAGACCATATTTGTATTTTTTAAATATTGTAACAGTTATTACTTTTTCAATAGATGTTTTTGATGGTATCTGTTAATATTGTAGATTCCAAACAAAGAAAATGTTTATTAAAATTTTATGTATTAATTTTTCTTTTGTTAAACTTAGCACGTAAGCTGTCACTAGAGGAAAAACAAATCGCCTATGGTAAAATTATAATGTTGAGGTATTATTTCATACTACTTGCTTGTAGCGTGCCCACGCCATGAAAGGTACAGGCGGAGTAAGATTTATGACGTTTCACCTGTTCCACAATGAAGGGTCTGCCCTAATAACACAACTGGTGTTCTATTTCTCAATCGCTCGTATGACTCAAACTTTGGCGTATGCGACATAAGTCATAGTCGACTTCCAATTCGATGGAAGCTGTTTTTCCGTATTTCTGAATTACTCGCTTAAATATGATGCTTTGTTCGTTAAGCGCAGGAAAATAAAAGAAAAACCAAAAGCGATAATTACGGAAACTAAAACGGAACGTAAACCTACGGTCGGCCTGACTCCACACACGCGCACTCACCTCTTTCCGGATTGTCTCTTTCGCTCTCACTCTCGCGTCGGTCGTATAGGCGTCTCTCTCATGCTAGGAGTGTCTCACCGAGCGTGTGGAGCGAGCATCCTTGTCAAGCGAGCGAGAATATCATATCATACTAATATTACAAAGAGGAAAGATTTATTTTTTTGTGTGTATGTTTGTAAGGAATATACTCAAAAACTAATGTGCCGATTTCAAAAATTATTTCACCATTACAAAGTTACATTCACACTGAGTAACATAAGCCACCTTTTACCGAGGAAAAATGAATCATTCCCACGGGAGAAACTGTTAACGCGGGCTGAGCCGCGGCGGAAATCTATACACGATAAAATAATATAGGCGACACTAACGATTCAGATTAAGAACGACAATTAAGCTATTGGTCCCGGCTACTATTGACGGATATAGTCGTTATAGGAGCCATGTCGGAAGCCTAACGCGGTTCTATTATTCCGACACATGGGTTCGTGAGGTAGGTTAACCTCGAACCCCACTCGATAAGCAAGCAAGCAATAACGATTTAAAAATAGAGCTCCTGTACGAAGGTACAGGCTAGATGTGAAGACATAGATACCTATGCACGTTATTTCAGGGAAATACCCGCCTAATAAGGGTCCAGATGGTGTAGTCTGATAGGGATAGTATCTGGAGGGAAAGAGTATAAAAGCATGGGTTCAGTACGTGATTGGGTCCATTCTCTTTATGATACCTTCAGGTAATGTGACCTTTGTTCATGATTATATTACAGACTAAATTGCCTTAATTTATCTGTACATCGATTGTTATAAGACCTTTATTTCGATTAGTCCGTTTTCGTAATTATGATTTCATAATTGACTATAAAAGAAGAATAAATTTTCACTGTTTCGTAATTAATTATTAACATCCGGTAAGTGACCATTTGATTCCCACCAATTTGCTTGTGTTTTAATTAAATACGTAAACCAAAAAAACAATTAAGATTTAAACTTAATTTAACAAATTGTAAGCCTATTTCTCTCTTTTCACCTCAAAAAATGGTTCCCACGACTAGTGTTTTAACTTAACAATTCGTTTTTAAAACTCACAAAAAGCTAACGATGTCGTAGTTTAGTTCTGTGGCTAAACCACAATTAGCTTAATGCGGTGCGCTTCGTTAGGCTTCTCTACATCGTATTCAACTCTTTAGGCACTTGAAGCTTTTACACAATTTTGTATGGTCTTTTTATGTTCTTATATTTTACTCTAAAACAACTTGTTGCATTTTTTTAGAAATAGTGAAAATTGGCTTTTGGTCTTTTTAAATGTTTTTATATTTTACTCTGAAACAACTTGTTGCATTTGCAGAAATAGTGAAAATTTGGTTTATTTCTAGTCTTTTCGCTAACACTCTAGATACGGAACATTAGAAGTCACACTTAAAAAATCCCTGCAACGAGGCTGCCTCCTGTATACTTTAATTCTGTCCCATATTTTCCTATTGTTTTGACCACAGGTTTTGACATATGTGCAATAAACTATGTTCATTGATGGTTTTTTTAGGTTGGCATTGGGTTAGATTGAGTTCAATTTATCTACTTCTTGATATGAATGAATGTGAGAATACCTCACACACGGCCATTTGACCTCAAACTAGGCAGAGCCTGTACTTTGGGTCTTAAACAGCTGATATAAATTAAGTATATATAAGTAGGTATACAACATCCAGATGCACAAGTGCTGTCACTGCTTATCACACAAATATTTACCCTGGGCGGGATTCGAACCCGCTACCCCATGGTTCGAAGGCAGACGTATGGGCTATCAATTAGGTTACGGGGCCCCATATGCGGCGGATATATAATAGTTACGAAAGTAAACACTAGATTGGTTTCATGAAGAAAAAAGAGAATTTCTTCTAAGTAACCGAAATGTTTCTGGACAGAAAGATGGAGATATCTAATGAAATTCACCGAATGTCGAGTGATATTGGCAAGATTAATTTCACGTTCCGAGCCAAAAAAAAGCACACCTTTTTAGGTATCTTCCCAGGCGTGATTTACATGCTATTGCCATGGAAATTTTATGTTATCACTGGCAGAAATAAATTGTGACCGTTTATATGGTAATTCCGTTTATATAGTATACTTTTTTGTTGCCGTCTTTTCATTAGCTACTTAAGTTAAATTATGGTAATAATTAAAGCTATCGCATGGCTCTAGCTGCATTATTATTTTATCAGGATTACATTTAAACAAGATAATCGACTATCGTATTCGGCGCAACTGTTCTGAAATAACGTACATGTGGTAGAAAAACAAAACAAACACAACACACACAAAAAAAAACTTGGACTTTACAAAAAATGTTGCCTGTAAAGTCTCAAAAAAATAATGTAGCCGTTTTTAAGGAAGATAATATAATATAATAATTTATAATTTATAATAATAATAATAATAATAATAATAATTTATTGATTTAAAAAAAAAAAAAGATAAATACCTATTCATTTATATCAGTATAAAGTCTCAAGTAAGTATCAGTTTTTAGACGTTGAAACTTGGTCACAAGTATGGTATTCTATTTAACTTTAATAAAATCGAGTTTAGAGTCATTTTTATTATTTATAAATGGATAAAGACTAACTTAACACTTACGCTGCGCTGTTTAGAACAAGCGCGCAAACAGCATCCCTTTTTCTGTTCCACTTGTACGACAACGCTTAATTACTTTTCTGCACTGCCATCAGTGGTCTGTTTACTTTGCCACGCAGGTAAACCACGCCTAAACTGCAATTTTAAGTTTTTCGAGCTGCCGCCTTAAGCAATACAGAAAATCATAATAATATTATTAATAATACATAATCTATTGTATAATGGTTATATCACACTTCGACAATTCGTTTCATTTTGACATTGTGTTTTAAAATTTACCTGAAACCTTTACTAATGTGTTGAATCTCAGGTCACAAAGCTTAATATAGAGTAGCAAACAAATCCTACCTAGGAATACCCTCAATGCCAGAGTGGTTCGCATTTCCGCGCTAACTGTTTGAACGCTGGCCGCACTCGGTAATTGGTCTACTAGCCTCTATGAAATGTGCGACTGTTTACTAATTACAATACTGTGCTTGCTGTATTATGTTAGAGTTCATTTATAGTGTGATTCTCGGCTTTTCACGTGGCGTTTCCCACCAATATTTCCATCCTCAAAGAACTGAAAGTAAAGGATAGACTATCGTCTATTGTGCAGCTCCGAATACTTAAGTTCTTTGGTCACATCTCCAGAAATGAGAACTCGATGAAAAGACTCGTGGTCCAGGGTCAGGTTGAAGGCAAGAGAGTGAACTGATCTCGTAAAGAAGGCAACGGAGTCTACCATGGTTCAATGTACTCGCAACATCTATAACCGGCAGAAGTGGAGGCAAATCACAGAGAAATCAATCATCAGGAAAGTTTGCGACCCAACGAACATCTCTCCGTGTACTTCATCTGCGCAACACCACTCTGACAAGAGTGCACGACTAAGAAGAGATCTCGGCTTTGAATTTGAGCAACCTAACACTTTGCCGTTATGTTGTTTACACCATGAAATTCTTAGCAACTTAGTGTCAGTACTTATCTGAATAAATATGATAGTGGAATCTTAACAACTTCTATTCCATTTTTAACTATGTCACTTTCCATATTATACAGTACATTTTTATCGTCATCATCATCATTTCTAATAAAAGTTGTCTAATGCTGGACAAAAGCCTCCCTTAAAGATGAAAGTTGCTTTTATAGTGAACTAGCGACCCGCCCCGGCTCCGCACGGGAAAATGGTTATTGTGGGTTATCCTTAAGTATATTATGCATGAATTATACGTATAAACCTTCCGCTTGAATCACTCTATCTATTTAAAAAAACCGCATCAAAATCCGTTGCTTAGTTTTAAAGATTTAAGCATACATAGGGACATAGGGACATAAGGACAGAGAAAGCGACTTTGTTTTATACTATGTAGTGATTTAATACTTAATACTCAATTCTTTATTGCATTCCATGTTTTTTTCAAGAATTTAACTTGTCTATCCATCGTGGAAATTATGAAATACCAATTTCAAGAGAAAGGCTTTAGTACGGAGCAGTGGACTCTTATTACCTTTTGTAATAGTAGACGAGTAATAAGTTGGACTTGAAACTTTAATACAAAAATGTCAGCTTCTTTGCAGACAAGGGTATTGTATAGATGCAAAACATTCCCGAAAGCAAAGATCAACTAACATCTCTCATCACTCTTCGTTTACTGCTCTCGACTTTAATGGGTCAGTTAACATAAAAAACTGACGTAATTACTATTACACGCTCTTGTAGTGTTATTCTATAATACATTTTGATCGATATTCTGTTTTTGTGTTTTACTAAAATGTAAGTTGTCCTTTGACCCCAGAAGCTTTGGATGACTCTACAATTCTGATACCAGGGTTTGTGAAGTAAGTTAGCCTCTAAACCCACACGATAAGCAAGCAAACTACTGACTTTTTTAAAAAGTTGGTGCTAATGATAACCTCACTAAAATGAAACTCGTGAAAATTCTATAAATATAAATCGAACGAATCAAACACTTCGGTCTGTACTAATAGTTTTAAAAACACTTGTACATGTTATGTTCTGTTTTTTAAAACTATGAGTATAATGAAGTTTAACCAAGCGCCAAAAATCGCAAGTATAAATTACTTCGGTCTGTAGTCGTCACATAAAAAACTAAGCTGCAACAGAATTTAAAAAACAGGAAAACTACAAAGCTTAATACTCGCTGAAATCCACATGTAAAATGGCATGTCAAGTCTGTAATACCATCAAACGTAAATCAGGCTTATAGCATGGTACAGTCAGCTGCAGAGATAATTATTTCTCTGGCAAAACCGTGGTCATATTTTTTTTGCCGCTAACTGTACTGACGGTCCATGCTGAAATGTACGTGAATTTATTTATTCTGAACACGGATTTGTTGGTTACTGCGAAGGTCTAGTTACTAAATAATAAGAATTAGTTAATTAAGTCTACTGGCTTATCTTACATGAGCCTTGAGAAAATTTTCGGTGTATACATTATAACGTATTTAGCCTCAAACAAACATTGGCATACCTACAATGCCTTGTTACGAGTATAAACGATGATTAATTTCAATGAAATATAATACAATATGACCCAATCCAATGATATGTTGTCACTTTAATTTTAATTCTATCTACTTTTTTTTTAATTATTTATTTTTAGGTAGAAATTTATTTTAGTGTCATTTAGTAGTTCGACTTCTTTTGCATTTATATTTGACAGTTCATATTCATATTTATTTATTCGTAAACAATAAAATTGTGTTCGAAACTTAATCACTAATTACAGAATTATTAAAAATACAATAGAAAATAGAATTAGAAATACAGGATACATTCATAATAAATTCAATTTATAAATTTAAATTTATACATTAATTAAAATCATTCAATAAATACGTCAAAATTACTAATTATATACTAAAATTTACATTTTTGATAATTTAAATTAACTATGTCAAAGTTTGCTTATAATTAAAGAAATCGGCTATCGAATAAAAACACTTCTCCAGCAGGAAGTCCCTAAGCTTTGACTTAAAACAGGACAGCGTGAGGTTCCCTTTGAACTCAATAGGTAACGCATTGAAGAGACGCACCTCATTATAGCGCGTGCCATGTCGCACCACGCCGAGCCGCGCGGGCACCGCTTCATCGTCAACATCGCGTCTGCGCGTACTGACTCGCATTTCTCTGTCTTTCTCAGTCTCCTTTACTAAAAGTTTTCTTTTGAAATTTATGAGAATCACTAAAATGTACAGACAAGGCGCTGTCAGTATACCTAATCTGACAAAGTGCAATCTACATGATTCCCATTGAGGAATTTTAACAATAGTACGTATGGCCCTTTTCTGTATTAAAAATGCTTTTTGCATATTGTACTGATAGCTGTTTCCCCATAGTGCTATACTATATCTTAGATGTGATTCTACTAAGGCATAATAAACCGTAAGAAGCTGTTTTTCAGTTAGTTCCTCTCTGAGTGACCTTAAAGCATAACAAGCTGAGCTAATTTTCTTTTCGATGCGGTTGACACTTAAATTAGTAGATTTTCATCTTTTTCGCCCTTCACAACAACACTCTGTAAAGTTTTGTGGTGGAAACTGGTTAGGCTTAATGTACAGAAGCCAGCACATGCGGTTGGACATTCGCACTACGAAATTCACCCCTACCGCTACGGAATACGGGCGCTCTCAAGGTCAACATGTCAAGCCGCATGTGCTGCCTACTGTAACTATTATTTATTTAATTGGATGTTTTGTATTATTTTTATAAGCTGTTTGTTTCCCTAATAAAGAACAAAAAATAGGCATACATCCAGCCAAGCAATTAAAATATTACAGCTCATTATATCTTAATCCATAATTTTGTGATATTTTTTTAGAAGTTAAAATTTTATTTGATCTTAAAGTCTCTTTCCTATTCATTATCTTTTTAATACTTACCTAATGACGTCATATCAGAAGTTAAAAAGCTTTGTTCAAACCAAGACCGGCTCTCGTCTCAAACAATGTACAAGTCTAAGCAATGAAAAAGAGATCAAACAATCTAAAAGAGGCGATGCGATTATCAGTTTGAACATTACTGGCAATGTGTACTTGCGATAATTATTCCTTTTCACATAAAACAAAATGACGGCCGTAAACATTAGCGTAAGTATTTTTTATTAATTAGCTGAATACCCATAGCGGCAAAAAGTAAAGCGTGTTTCATTAACTAAATGGGATTAGGCCCCTTGTGAGTAGCCATTATCGAAAAAAAGAAAAAAAAAGTATCTGGGCTGAGGATAGTTTCGTTAGGTGTTTTAATAAAAAAGAAACCGAACTAGATTTTCTTATGAATCGCAGGTTATAGATTAAGTCTTCGACAAAGAAATTCTCGTCTAAGCTTCGAAAGAAATAAGAGGCATAACAAATGGACTCTCATTAGAATAGTAGGTTAATTAAATACGAAAAAATACTAAATATGGGACATAAAAGCAAAGACACGAAAACACTTAGTGAAAATGTATAAAACCTCATTAACATTAGTTTACTTTCTTTGCATTTTCATTTAGAAAATTATATTTTTACTTTAATTCATCTTTTTAATTTAAAACCTTAGGTTATCCGTAATTGTACGTAACCTGTATCGTTTCCATGGAAATTTAGAAAGTAATTCCTTTGTTCTGTATAGCTATGTGAATATGATACCCGTAATAACCATAAAATTTTACTAGGGCTTCTATTAGGAAAGTAGAGATCGATTTTCGATACCACTTGCGGATTTCTTCGGAACAATCCACGTAATGAGTTTGGAATCTACCTACAGGTTTCAGGTAAGTTCGGTTTATTGTTCGGTATAAATAAAGGTATCGGTGGCGAATTGCCAACTTTGTGTTTCGTGAGCAAGCTGCCTTAGAACGGCGCTAGTTGATAACTACGCAATTTTTGTAGGAAAGTTCAGACTGCAATAACTTTTCTCGGTTCTTCGATTCGCTCTTAGTAACTTGGTTAATTTTTCAGTTTTTATAGGACATATTAACAGACATTTAAAATCAAATCGACGAGATAGCCCGAAAATGACAGTTGGTGTGACTAGGTTCAGTTTGTATCAAAAAGTATAATATAAATATCATTTAATCATTCATACTACTACCAAATATACTCGTACACACTCCTATTCATATCAATATTCCACTGTTGGATTTAGGCCTCTTTCTAGGCAGGAAAGTGTTGTTGTAATTCCTATGCTTGGTAGGCGAGTTGAGAATCGCAGTTCTCGTTGATTACACAGGTGAATGCTAATGCATATTCTCTAGGTATGTTTCTTTATCGCTTCTTACAACACCAACAGGAAGAGTCGGTATAAGGTGGAAACAAAAAGGTACCCGTTAAGCAGCGCATAAATCCCAGATATACACTGAAATTTAACTGATAGTTTATCCGCAACATAGTGGTACTTATGAAACTGGACAACTTTCTCTAAGGAACATAGGTTGAAATATCAAAAATAATATTAAATTTTTCATGTAAAACTTCAGTTATACGTGACGGGCTACTTTGCACAAGTCCGGTGAAGCTTGATTTGTCGTACCTTTTCGACACAAGCACAGGTCAATTAAAAAAAAAAAAAAGGGCTACTTTGTATGACGACTTGAATTTAAATTTTGAGATTTCAACCTATGTTCCTTAGGGAAAGTTGTTCAGTATCATGAGTATTACCACCATATTGCGAATAAACAACCAGTTAAATTTTACGGTATATAATCTCTTCTCATTACGTATAACCATGAAACGAATTTATCAACTCTTGCAACCAAATTGTTAAATTATCGTAGTCAAAGGTTATGTTAATAGTAAAGTATTATTTTAGTACAAGACCATTTAATTAAATAATAGTTGACATAAAACGTTTGTTCTCTATTTCCCGCCCTGCGCCAGGGGCTAAGTTGACCCGACTCCGGAAGTACCCGAGACAAGCTTAAATTAATTGAAATTATGACAATGGTAGTCGACCACGCTCCGGTACGCCGACAGACAAAAGGGCATTCATGTTTAATAAGCAGTCAAATGTATTATTGAACATTGTACAGTTTTCCGTCACTGCTTTTAATTTTGATCATCATTAGAGATAGGAAATTTCAATGAAGATGCTTCGTATTTTGACTAGGGAGTTGTGTTGTGTGTAAATTGTAAGAAGTCAGGTTCATCAAAGTTCATGATTTTAGATAGATGGTAGCATACAAAATATGCTGCTGAAAATGGAAGAAGAAAGTATACGAAAACTCCCTTTATCCTGTAATATTTACAATTTTCTAGAGCAAGAAGTAAATGATTTTTTTGGTTCTAAAAGCTCTAGATAAGATTTTACTTTTAGTCATGTTAGTAGCAAAATACTACTTGAGAATTAAATAAATACGAAAATCCATTTCATATTCATGCTATCCGACTAATTGGAAATGTAGTAACATCACGTTGTAAATTATGAACTGCCTTAAAAAACAAGATGCGTCCGAAACCATAAAAATGTAGGCAAGTTCATTACTTAGGCCCGAGTAACATAAAACAAAACAAAGAAACGAAAGTTTTTACGAGTTCACCGACATAGTACGTGTGAATGGTCATCAGTTGATCAGCGAAGTGCCAGGGCCGGGGACAATTCGTCACCGTATGGCGATAAAGAAATAATATCGCTGCTAACGAAGACAATCCACTTACCAGTGTGCTTGTGGATATATCCGTGTGTGAAGGCAATGTGTTGCATGTGTGAAGCGTACGGAGAATCGGATGATTCTTTGTGTCGTTGAGGTTTAGCGTTGGATCCCGACGAGCGCCGAGCGTCGCACAATGACAGCAGGAGGTGACCCATCAAACGATAATAGATGATCCGCCGAAAGGGGCCTGGACACGCAGCAATCTGCGCACTACTAGCATTTTTATCTCAATAAAACAAGGAACAACATAAGCGATTTTTTCAAATAATGCTCTCTCCGTCGGATAAAAGTTCTAACAGTGTAGTGAAAGACAGTGTTACATAAAGGAAAGTACAGAGTGGATTCCCTTACCAAAGACTGTTCGTGTTGAAAATGCGCTCTATTTCGAGGGCTCATATTTTCTGCGGATTATAAAAGTGTTCTCTATTTATTTCCTCTTTGCCGTGTTGGAATTGAAGAACGGAAGAGCCAACCATATAAAGTTTAAAAGCCAACGCCTACGTTTGTAGCCTAAAGGTTAGTAGTGGGTATCGGATGTAGGTTTTCAAATGAATCACAAGACCTTTTAAATTTTAACGTGACTTTATTTAAAACTAACTTTCCAGCCAGACGATCCACCCGCCCCATTAAATTTCCCGTGGGAATATGGCGTTTTCCCGCTTTAAACAGTTTACTAATCTGCTCTTGGCAATAAATAACACGACACAAAAAAATCAATTAGGTGCAGTCGTAAAGGAAGGTAAACTCGAAATCCACACAATAAGCAAGCAAGTCATTTAAAAGTGATGAGCATATGATTAATTTTACTAATTCAGATAATTAGATTACAATATTTTACGTCACGTGACGTCAGATATCTGTTTCTATGGTTTCGCTAGAGTTAAAATTCACACTTTGATTCAAGTAAACCCTTAACGCCTTTAGTTACCTTATACGGTACTTGCAAGAAGTTTATGGTGATGGAATTCTAAGATGGAATTTTCGAACTAATTTAATCCTCCTTATTTCTAGACTATTTTTCACAGCGTTTTTATTCAACTTAGTGGAAAGGTTCATAATACCCTTAATTGAAAACCCTTTGGAAAGACACATTTGTAAAGTAATCTGTTAACTGGGCCACTTTTATTTAAAAAAAATGCAAGGCTAGTTTTCCTCAAAGAAACGCACAATAAACCCTAAAAGTACTTATAGTCTGTAAAGGATATTAGCCAAAATTCCAGCAATATATATTTGAAATGCTTTTAGATGTAAGTCGAGCCTGTCGCCTGAATAAATTCCTGGTTATATCGTTATTCTACACCTGGAGACATTAGACTCCCTCTCGACCCATTACAGTGTCTCTGCGCAACATTAATTATCGCTAAATTAACCTAACGCCCGCATTTGTTTACTTTATTATGAAGACATTGTCCTAATTTCCCGTTACCACCGCGAAATTTTACCTTCTTCTCTGCAAGGGTAAATAGATATAAAACCTTTAAAACCGTGGTCGAGTTTTCGCTATAATTTTGTCTGAATACAAAAGAATATGTAACTGACTTAACTAAGTGGTGTAAATATCCTAAAGTTAAATAAATACTTTGAACTTTGAATAGTTCTGAAATTGTGATAAAATGGTGAAATTTTAGAATTTACTAGTTTTTAGTAATAGTTATTACTTTTTAAGTAATTCGTAACAGAACTGTTCAACTCTTTCTTTGATTTTAAAAAGTATTTATTTTAATTGAGGTAACAATTTTCTTTTTGTAAAGTTGTTAAAAAAATCTATTTGGTAGAGTCAAGCAAACTTCAAACTTTTCTAAATATTGATTGTTAAATAAAATAAACACAGGAGATAAAAAGTGGATATAAATAAAAATAAAAATAAATTCATACTTTTTTTATTATTAATTGACCCATTAAATGCTTGTGTCGAAAAAAAAAAACTTTAATCAAGCTTCACCGGAAGTATCGTTGTTGTATATTTTTAAAGGTTTATATGGTTAGCTTATCTCTACCTCGTAGGGCAGACAAATTGTCATCTTGATAATACTTGACCTCATAAATCATTTGCGCAATTGATTGGATACGTTTCCTGAAAGTTCTTATCTCTGAAATGTGAATATTTCACTTTAAGCGGTGCCTGTTAAAGATAAACATGCGTTTTGCTAAATAATATTATCAATGTATTAATATATGTTTTGTTGGTTCATGGTTCATATTTGGATCACTTACTCACTGATTAATGCCCATAAAATAAGAGAATTTCGTGAATGAAGTAAAAACTAAATACAAAACTTAACAATGGTTCAATTCAAACTATAGTTGTTAAAAATAAAAATAAATTTATGAAGAAATTGTATTTATTTCAAATATTTTGGTTTATTTCCTATTTTATAAAGTGTTCTTAATACTGTATATTGTGTTCATTCAATAAATAAAGATCTGTTAAATTTCGTATCAACCATATTACCTAATAATCTTTACATAAAAATTACAGGTTTTCAGTACCATATTTTTTCTAAACTTCTAATGATAAAAGCTTCCATTCACTATTGGACACTGATAAGATCCAGCAATATCGCAGTAACTATTTATTAGTCTGTGATATCGCTGATTTTACAATGCTCACTAACTAAACCAAGACTAATTAAAAAATATTAGTCGTACCTCAAAAGAAAGAAACGGATCCCTTATACTTATTACACTTTGTTGTCCGTCTGTCTGTCTGTCTGTCAAGGCTCTTTTTCTCAGGAACGTGTGTAGCCATCAAGCTGAAATTCATATCAAATACTCAAGTCTTATGTATCTTGGAGCTGTAAAAAAAAACTTCTAAGCTAATGCAATCAAGAGATACAGCATTTATGCCGTAAATTTTGCCGCAATTTCGACACTCGCAAGGGAATCAAAACCTAAAGGTACCTACTTCCCGTGAATTCAGAATCTTGAAAATTGGTACGAATAAGGAAAATTTATAAAAAGAATAATTTTGTTGTTTCTTCATATAATGACAATATTTTTAATAATTTCAAACTTACTACCCCTTTCCTCATGAACGCATAGAGGTATTAAATTGAAATTTATATCAAATACTTACTCAAGTCTATAACCTGTAAGCTGTAAGAAAATCATACTTCTATGTTAACATAAATTTAACCCGCTTATTTTTAACTACTCGCAAGAAAATCAAAACCTTTTATAGCACAAATAAAGGAAATAATCCAAAAACTTAAACTTTTAGTTATGTAATCACATAATATTATTATATATTTTTTAAATAACTATAAACTTATTGCCCTTTTCCGTGTAAACGCGTAGAGGTATCAAGTTGAAATTTTGTATCAAATGCATAGATCTAATTGCTTTATGCTGTGAAAAAAAAAACAAACTTATAAATCAACGCAAAATCGCAAAATGCGGACGTACAACCATTTATGCCGCGTATTTTGACACTCGCAACTATTCGCAAGGAAATCAAAACCCATAACTTTGTACGGTGCCCGAGTGCGACTCGCACTTGGCTGGTTTTTATTTTAAAATTTTAATGAAATCTTGAGATTAGATTCAGCACACTACCAACCAAATTTAGACTCAAAACCGATGATATTAAAACGTGTTTCTGTTTGCGCAGGGCGACTGTGGGACGTCTCAGGAGAACATGACCTAAGCCCCATGACCGCAGCACAGCGCCCTCGGACCGCCTCGCCGACCTGACACACAAACACTCTCGTAAGTTTATATAAAAACACTTTTAAAAACACTCCAGTCTTATGTATGCTTAGGCATTAGGCAACAACATGCAACAGTACTGTGAAGATCCCTAAGCAATAACACAAAATGGGAATCTTCAATACTATTTATTTCTTCTTAAAATAGCGATTTTGGTCTTTTCACGACCCGTGGAATAATTATTATGACAAATATTCTTTTTTTTAATGCGAGACAATTCCTAATTCAAAATCAAATAGTTTTTCTAGAATTGCGGCATAAGCGCCAGTTACATTTAAAAGGAGTTTGCAAACGCACTGATGCAAACTCCACATCCCCCGCGGTTATTGTTATTGCTGAGGGATCTTCACAGTACCTATCACATAATTCATAAGAAATTTTTTACAGTAACAGACCCCCCACACTGGCGTCTTTCGGGAGTCTTTTCAGCGTCGACATCGGGCCAGCGTCGACGCGACGTCGCGCATACAATCATATAGGTAGGAAAGCGAGTAAAACAAAAGAAAGTTTTGTTCGCGAAAAAGTTTTGTGTTCCAAAAAACGCAGCGCTGGTGTCGCTTTAACGCTGGCGCCATCGAAAAACGTCAGTGTGGGGGTCTGTAAGATGCTTAGGATTTTTTTGCCACAATGATCCGCCGCATGCAGCATATATTTTGTATTTTATCATACCACAAGATTTAGCGGCTCTGTTGCATGTTGTTGCTTCGTCTCACTCAAGTATAAAAATCAATAGGTTGAAAATGTCCTGCAGTAGAAACGTCACAGGATCGCATCCTGGGAGGATCATCCCTGAGACTGAGAAAAAACAAGTTTTAGGACACTTACAAACGAATGACAACCGCTGAAAGATGCCAATATATGGCTACGAACTTGTTACCGCTCGATTTTAGTTCGTCTGTAAGGCTGAGGCCAGACGAGCGTAATTTTTTAAGTTGTGAGTCACGCTTCCTGGCTACATTCGGTTTCAAACAAAATTCCTGTTTCGTTCACACGGCGACTCAAAATGAGTTACGTATTTTGTATGAAACAGAAATTACGCGACCGAATGCGCGACTCACAACGCAAAATTATGCTCGTCTGGCCTCACCCTAAAAGCGTCCAAAAAAGCCTGGTGGGAAAGAAACAGAGTAGTGAAATTTGTTACTGGTTAAACTTAAATTTCTCTGAAAATATTTTCTTCATCTCATCAAAAGTTGATTAACTAGTTTTTCTCACATTTTATAAAAGATTTATGTTCGAACCTCCGTGTGCAAAAGCCACAAAACTTTAGAGATCTCACTTTTAGTAGTTGTGCCAGCTCAGCTGGCTTCCTCCGGGAAATTCAGGATTATGCTTACAGAAATCTCTTCACAAAGATAATAAAACATAGCAACACATACACAAACACTGGTTGACGTTTTTATAATTAGATTTCGCTGTAGGTTCCTTCTTACACTTTTAGAAACATTTTATTCATTTTCCATCAGGTACTACAGGATAGAAAAGCACCTATTTGGGTAAAAAGACGTGTTCGGTTTTCAATTCGAATTTAAATGTTAACTATTCCGGGGCTTACAAAATCTTTCGATGTTTTAAACACGTTTTAGTCATATGGATGTCATTGGTATTCTATTTTATTTAATTCTGTTAGTGATCGAACGTATAAATAAAATGACTATAGAGTCCGGTGATCAGCCTTATAAACTCTAATCTTTAGTTTCGAATATCCTAGAGAGTTCCTCTAATAAAAGACGAAGTAATAATATAACACCACTGATCTGAGCAATAACTGTATAAATGAACAAATTCAAAGCTTATAAAAAGCTCTTAACGGTATCAGATGAAACGTTAACAGTAACTGCTGTGTTAAAGCTATAATCGTAAACGAAAATTGTATTTTGTAGTTTAATCAGTGTAACAAAAACAGATGAAAGTTTATGAATATTGAAGGTTAAATTAAATGTAACGCCCACCTTATTCCTCTGTGTATAAATTGAATAGATACTTTGAATACATAAAATAACTGCCAGTTTAGAATTAAGAACAGATTTATTAGATATAGAATCTCTTAGTGTCACCTGGCCCAGTGCGTTTGATTTATATGAAATTTGATTTTATTCGCCATTTGTGTGAGTTTTCTCGCTTTCAACACCCTTATGACCATTAATTTGACGTAGGCGATTAAAAATTAAATGTTAATAAATTAGTTTGGTTTTATTCTGAGCTGAAAACGCTAACACCTCCGCCAAGTGATTGATTTGATATGTCATGAAGATAGGAACGCCATAAAAACTTAAACCAACTTCATGTAAAGGCCTTAGATAAGTGAGCGGGAGGTAGTAGAGGTTGTAGTTGTTTGGTACTGTAGTAGGTACAAGTAAATCTATTTGCTCCGTTTATTTTATTTACCAAATAATATAAAATTGCGTGTAATTGGTCAAAACTTGTGACTAGGAAGTTAATGTTATCATATTTTCGTTGGTGAAATTGTTTTTAGACATGCGCAAAACAGTACGTTTTAATGACATATCACATTACTCATTACTTTCAAAAAGGTGATATTACCCCGTACCAGTACACATCACCCTAAACAGTACCCGAAATGTTGAACGAAATTGTACACTTCCTACAAAAAAATGCTCTGTAATCTTACATATTCCGTACAGTACCGTACCATAGCAGCACACATACAAATACACCGCGGTCTCTTGCGCAGAACTGCGTCCTTTTTGTCTTTTGTTTGACTCCCGCGTAAAATATTTATCTGCTTGACCGGCCACCACGTCGTCGCGAGCTTTTCCATCACCTATCCATCACTGAGCTGAGTACTATGAACATGATACGGTGACGGACGGAGTAGTTAAGCTATGCTAAACTATGCTTTGCTAATGAATGTGTACTGGTGTAGTGTACTGGTTAAAATACTCGCGTAATGTGTGATATCACATTACTTTTTAGGGTGATATTACTTTTGTGATATTACACGCATTACCTACACAACTCTAATTGTTTTGTGATAATCAGGTGTGTAGTGTATAGTGAGGAAAGAGTTAATACTAGGTAATAGAACTTAAAAATCCTTTGTCCGTTTTGCAAACATCAAAACTGGTTATTGAAGTGGTTGACCTTGGATGAGTGAAGTGGGCTGCTACTAATCCACGAGTACCAAATTATAAACAAATAATAAAGTTTATTTGCTCTCACAACAATTGCCTTACAAACTAGATATTGTACTTACAATATAGAAGTTTTAATCGAGTGATTCTGAGTTTGTGCAAATTGCCTATAGTAAAAAGAGCCTGGTGTCCGTACTAGGAGACCCTGTATGACGGATCACCAGGTCCTCGCCCCGAAAAGTTATATAAAACAATATGACTCGTAGCTTTAGAGATTAGAGAGAAAAGAATATAAAGCCAAACAATGTTGTGTAAATAAAACTTGAGTTGTGTCCGTGCGTGGAAGTTGTAAGTTTAATTCTGGTGAACAATAAAATTAGTGCAATGTTATGTTTGGTATGAACTTATAGCAACGCCGGCCTTCCGTTCCGGTAGGAAGGCCCGCGTTGCTCTAAGGGTATGAAGTATGAAATCTCGTCTGGATCAAAAATTTAATTTAACTTTAAAAATAGAGCAATAAAGTAAGTAAAATTTATAAAGAAGTAATATTTGCTTGTCTTGTTTGTTTCCATTGAATAGACTCCGAAACTTCTGAAGCTATTTTAATAAAATAAAAGAAAATGTAACGAAATAAATGAATATTGAACATTCTTCATTCAAATATTTCCTTGATCGGGTTGTAAGCCAAAGACTCGAGTGCCGCCTGAAAGTTGCACAGTGTGCGATGAGTTTGGTATTCCATTTGCGCAGGCGGCGTTGGTTGAGCATACTAATTTCACAGGCGTCTGCCTCCGGGCGACAAGCTCTACTCCACTACTATACTATTTATTAATCTGTGCTACTATCCAAACTGTGTCAAGAGTATGAAAAACGTTGAGCAGAAAAATGTGAACTTGTTTATAAGCTACAGCAATTTTAATTGGTTTTCTAAATATCTATTTTATACTAGAACTAGCTTTCTGCCGGTGCTCCGCCAGCGTTAACAGTTTTTCTCTTGGGAATGAGGAATTTTCCTACGGTAAAAGGTTGCCTATGTTACTCAGGGTGAATGTAGCTTTCTAATGGTGAAAGAATTTTTGAAATCGGTTCAGGAGTTTTTGAGTTTATTCATTACAAACATACACACACAAAAATACAAATCTTTCCTGTTTATAGTATGATGAAGTATGATAGAATATAATATACTTTATTGCATACTATAAAACAGTAGAATCAGTAAATTCATAAAAGATCGAAAGTGTACCTTAACCTTATCTATTTTATACATGCATTAAATGGAGTTATTGAATTCGTATATCCTTATTAATTTAAATTATGGACGAAAAATGGTTAATTATAGCGTTATGATTTCAAAACAAAATTAATGTAATCTAAAAACTATAGGGAAAAGAAATCTTGGAACTAAGGGCAGAATAAAAAAAAATGTAAATTCATGCGTAGGTTGAAATTCAAGTTTGAATAAGAAATATCAAAGGGAATTACTATATCTCGCGTTAACAGTACAATAAAAGTTAGTCATTTTTTTCCACTTGTAAGGTTTAAAAACTAGTGGTCAGATAAAAATAATCTGAAGCAAGCCGTACTCATAAAATCGATACTATCGTTGTTGGAAGTCCAAAAATACCTCTTTATTTAGATTATCTCAGTTCTGACCGCGATTGGCCAGCCCTAACCCGATAAATCTCACATAATCCGGACTATCCTCCACTCAATTGATCGTGAAAATCGATACCATCTTAAAGATTTTCTAGGAGAAACCTGCTGACACTGTTAAGAGAGTCTACTATGTTACCGGCTTTCTAATTCTCAATTAAGGGGTTAATTCGCTTATTTTTAGAAGATTAGATCCATTTTATAAATGGACTGCTGAAAGGACGTGCTCACTGCTCAGTCAACGATTTTGTATTATAGCAACTTTTCCCAAAATAAAAAAGTATTGACACTTTAGATGGAAGTACGGAGGAAATATTAGATTGGTTGTTTGTTTGCATTGAATAGGCTCCGAAACTACTGGAGCGATTCTAATGAAACTTAGTATAAAGATAGAATAGACCTTGGGGAGTAACATAATTATGCTAGCTATTATTCTGGGAAAATAAATAAATATAAAATAAAGACATTTTTTCAGCGGACAGTTTGTATGGAATAATCACCTTTTTCTCGTTTCCGGGAAAAGTTACTTTGGAAAAGTTGGTCAGATCCAGTGACTGATAATCCTTTCAGTACATTCAGTCAATCCAGTTTTAGCTTATTCTTCACTTAACACCCTGTATTACGGTATTATAATAATACTTACTACGCTCGATGAGCACTTAAGTAATAAAATTGTTGAGGTGATTACATAGGCCCTCAATACGAGTATATAGACAAAAGCGTTTACCGAGGTTAATTGGTGATAAGGTCAAGGTCACAGTATTGATTCGCCTTTACCTCTAAAGCAAAAATAAAGTTATTTTTAGGTTATTTCTAAGTGAATAAAACGTTTTAGCTTTACACGCCATCATTTAATTTATCAATTTAGGAATCCGTCCAGAACATTCCGATAAGCTTACTGTTACAACTATATTATAATTCATCATCATCATCATCATCATCATCTCAGCCGAAAGACGTCCACTGCTGGACAAAGGCCTCCCCCAAGGATCTCCACAATGATCGGTCCTGCGCTGCCCGCATCCAGCAGCATATTATAATTATGTATTTTGAACTAGAGAATCTTGAAAATTGACTGAAATTTTTGCCGTTTGTTTTAGCAACCCAAAATAATAAAAAATAGATGCAAAATTGAATTTTTTTTCTTAAGGAAATTAAAATTGTAGGGTATTTAATATTCATACGAAGCGAATTAAACAGATAAGATATTTAGTTATTTTGCATAGTAAAAAAATAGAAAACTTTATTAGGGATTTTCGCTCAAAACCGTAAAGTTGATTGAACATACTTTTAAGGTAAAATTAAAAATGCTTTTTATTCGAAATAAGATTACACAAATTGCTTTTCGACGGGCGACATCTTCTTCACACTATTTTCTGTATCAACATCCTAGGCCATAGTCACCGCCGCGCCGTCCGATGGATTGCCTGGTAGAAATTGCTACCTTTGCAATAAGGCCGCCTATTTGTACAGTTTTTACCGTTTTGAACTGTATTTTTTTTTCATTCCTGGTATATTCTCGCCTATTCCGAGGTTCTCTTCACCAGCTCCTAGACGCGCGTACCTACATTGGGCTAGAGTCAATAGAAAAATACGTGTAAATCTTAAAAAAAAAAACAATTTCTGTCAACTAGCTGAGATGCGGGGGTTGAGATTGCTCCGAAGGGTCGAAACAAAAATATTGACAGTACCGGGTCTCTTTTTACTTTTGAATTGACCTATGCTTAAGTCGAAAAAGTACGACGGATTCACCGGACTTGCGGTGGAGCGGAAGACTCTACCCCAAAAAAAGTCATTTACCAACGCGCCTAGAGGCAACTCGAGGGAGCCACGGACCTCGGCCTAGCGCGTTGATATTGAAAAACATCGTGAAGGAGACGACGCCTGAGGAGCAGGACCGGGTCGCCATACTACCAAAAAAAATCTTTCTTTCTCTATAAGTAAAAAAGACTGTTATGTTGTGTAGGATCCACAATGTTGCCGCGGTGGCTGCTGGTCTGCTGCGTGGTGTTGTTAGCGCGGCCTGCCCACCCCCAGGGCGCGCAGCAATGCCCCGCCTCCAACACCATCAACCCTTGCAGCTGTACTGTCAAGAAGAACGGCCTCGACATCCTCTGCGAATTCACCGAGCAGCAGCACATACAGAAGGTAACATCAACACAAACAATAATAACAATAACACAAACAACCATGACAACATGAAATTGTAACGTTCTCAGAATGAAAGAAACTTACTGTCGATCTGGATGGATATAAGTACATCCATCCAGATCGACAGTAAGTTTCTTTCTGGATGGATGTACTTATGGAAGTTTCCGTCATCTACATACTCGTACATCTAAGCCAAGAGTATTTAAATATTTCAGAGCAATAAAGCTCCTGTTTATAGAGAATGTCTTAGATAACAACAACAACAACAACAACAACAACAACAGAACTGTAGAATCCATTCTAATATTATAAATGCGAAAGTGTGTTTGTTTGTCCTTCCTTCATGCCTTAACTAAGCAACCAATCGACTTGACTTACAGTTAATTGAAAGGATGGAGAGTAACATAGGATACTTTTTACCGCGGGAAAATCTGTTAGCACGGGTGGAGCTGAGGGGCGAAAAGCCAGTAGTATTTATTAATGAAAAACAGAACACATAAAAACACTTTATATTACCTTGTACGACACAGACATTTTGAAACTGAAACAGGATCAAGAGAAATGGATAAGTGTTTCATCATATGAGGATTTATTTGATTTGATATGGATTTGATTCACATCTTGTAAAATTTATATACAAATGTTTCGATTCGAACACTTTTAAAATATTTGTACATCTTAAATCGATATGTAGACATGAAACGAGAAAACAATCTATCCAAACAGTACCTACCCGTAAAAAAATGAGAATCTCTTTATGTCTTATAACCTACAACTTACCTCTAGCACTAGTTAAAAGATTTAGATCACACTAAAATTCTCAGCTAAATCCGTGTCTGAAATCTCGAAAAGGAAAAGGCTGCTGTAAATCATAAGGAATGAACTGGTTCTTAGCGGACTTTCTACGATTATAATATGGGTAAAGATATTTTGTACGTGATTCATTGCTTAAGTTTTGATAATACCTAGGCACATTATTGTAATTACTGGCCTTTATTTTAAGTGAGTTGTTATACGTTGATCAAAGTTGTTTTTTGTACTAAACCATAACATATTGGAGTCACGCGTTTTACGCTTTTAGACGCACACGTCTACGTTTTTTGATAACATAAAAAAAAAACTATTTTCACGTCTAAATTACGAAACAAAATATTTGTCTTATTTCTTCAGAATATATTATAAGAATGCCCACTTCACAAGAACACTAAGATGTTCACTTCATACACTACTAGCGACCCGCCCCGGCTCCGCACGGGAAAATGGTTATTGTGGGTTATCCTTAAGTATATTATGCATGTATTATACATATAAACATTCCTCTTGAATCACTCTATCTATTAAAAAAAACCGCAAATTTGTTGCGTACTTTTAAAGATTTAAGCATACATAGGGACATAGAAGGGGACATAGGGACAGAGAAAGCGACTTTGTTTTATACTATGTAGTGATTGTTACAGGCAATGAACACTCTCCGCTCCAAGCCCATGATCATCTTCTACCTTAAGCTGCGTCACAACAACTTGGCGAAGTTGCCTGCTTACATATTCCTGGGGCTGGACATCCGCCACCTGACGGTCCACAACAGCAGCCTGGCTGTCATCGAGGATTCCTCCCTTAGCTCCATAGGTATACAGTTCAATTCTACTTTGAAATAACTATGTTTTAAATGTATTTAGGGTTTGGCACTTTAACTAAAACTGTATTCGAAAGACAAAAAAGAAAAACTTATTTTAGAAAAGTCATAATGACAGATTTTGTTTTGACTCCCACGCTAAGAGCTTTTTAGCTTCTACGTATATTACAAGCTGAAATGTATGTTGGAATGAAGTACCGACATCGTTCGAAGAATTATACAACTTTAGTGGCAGTAAGAGAGATATTTTGCTCATAGAAGTACTCTAATAAACCAAACAAATTGGTTTACCATACAAAGAATATCACTTGCACATAATATAGCTAATAAGGTTCATTATCGCCAACCAACACGTTAATCTCGTACTTATCTCTTACCCTGAGCAGTAGCAGAATTACTTTCACAGAAAATGTCATTAAAATAGTAAAGCATTTTCTTAGTCGACCGTACTATTATGAGCTATATATTCTGTGGTAGGACTGAGGACTGAATGACGGGTTATTATCAAACAAACAGCTGCTAAGGCAATTTCTTCTGTAGTAACTATGCATTAGAAGGCACAGTGTGAGCAGGTTACGAAGAATTTTAATGAAGCTTGATTCGTCAAAATAAAACAAAAAACGTAACTGGTAATAAAAAACATAAGATTAATGGAAATACATTTTAATAAACGTGATTAAAGTTCCCGTTATAAAGTTAGCTAGGTATATAGCCGAGAGGTGCTATTGATTTCTTAACCTCATCGAACTCTCGAGTAACCTCTTAAATCGAGAGATGCTATTGATGTGTCCGTTATATTTATAAATTTGGAGTTCAGTTAGCTGTGCTCAAGGGCAATAATTATTGATACTTCCTTGAATCAGGTCAAAAGTTGATGCCATAAGAATAGAAGATAGTTAATTTTCTCTATCTATGGTGACAAAATAATAAAAGTGAATAGTGAATCTCTATATTTTATAAATACGTAAAATGTCTACCGTATTTTGTCAACAACAAAATATTTGTACCATTTTTACTCTCAAACTACCTAACGGATCTGAATGAAGTTTGTAATGCAGATAGTTTCATTTTGGTGAGATATGTTATGTTTATTTATACTTTTACTGGGGGAAAATTCATAATTCTCACGGGATAATATATGAAAGCGAGCAAGGCTGCTGGGCGGATAGCTGGTTTGAAGTAATTTATTTCAGTATCATCGTAAACGTTACTCATATTACGTCTCCATCGTCTGTAATGGAATTGACCGCATACGTAATATATGTAGTTTCATTTTAATTTTACTTGTATGCGGAAATTTTAAAGGCTGCACATCCATTTCGAGGCAAATATAGCCTGTCCTATGAAGCTGAGCCGACGCAAATTGGTTTTATTTAATTAACAGATATTACATTACACGCCACAAGCTTTCAGTCTGAAATAACAGGTCTTTCAACGGTTTATCTCGCGCTTTATCGATGACGATAAATTTTTTTTTCACCAGGAAACAAACTGACACAGCTGGATGTTTCTCAGAACAGCCTGGTGACCATCCCCACTTCCTCATTCACGCACCTCAACCATCTTCTCATACTAAACATGAACCACAACAAAGTAAGTATTAACAGAAAAAACTATTAATAAGACAACAGCGAAAAAATAAGAATGTTCAAAAACATCAAAACCTACACTTTTCTCATAAAAATTTAACCAAGTAAATAAGTAAATTTTACAAGCTAATAGAATAATGCTCGTAAAATGACAAACGACTTTAATGTAGGTACAGTCAAGATGACGCTAAGTCGAACGCTATGCAATATTTTTCAACCAGATTTGTGGTAAGCTTAAATTCATCTTAAATTGAGCTACACCATTCCATATTAAAAATAATATTTAAAATATTTGAAAAACATTGCAATGGAAATACTTACTGTTCACTAAAGAGCACCCACTACAAAGTAAGACATAATTCTCAATTTGCCGCAGGTGACGGCGGTACACAACAGAGCTTTTATGGGCTTGGACACATTGGAGATCCTGACCTTATACGAGAACAGAATATCTGTCATCGACGGCGAAGCTTTCAAGGGGCTGGAGAAGTGAGTAACGACCTTATGTCCTTCATAAAGCCCCGGGCGGACTTAGTACGGATTTCGCGCGCTTTCACAACTGTGACTTTATCTTCGGCCGCATTTATTTTGTACGGAGGATTTGGCGACGCTCTTTATGTACTTTTCTGTTGCTGTGCGGGAAAATATATACTCGTACCTTCACTTCACTATTCTTAGAAGTCAGATGTAGCTTATGTAGCCCCATTTGTTTTTATACAAAAAATCCTTTTGCGAAATTTTAGCGCTGTTAGCTTTCCAAAGATGTTAAAATAAAATAAATAATAAGTAGAAATTAATAAATGAAAATTTCTATATTACACAACAAATGCACAAATGATAATAACAATTCGCAGAGTTAAATGTTGGTACTTTTAAATGTGATATAGTAATTTATGCCGAGTTGAATTTAATTTCAGTGAAATAAATTAAGTGGTTAATTGATCCTATCATGTTATATTTGTAAGCCAATTTCGTGAAGTTATGGTATTAACAGTAATAATGTTTATTTAAATATGTTAGTGTAGCCGTTTTTTTTATCTTTTCCGTCAGAATATTTCTATCTTCGTGTAAATAATGAAAATTTATTTGAAAACATAAACTAACAAGGAAAGTAAGCCACACACACAATTTTTTTTCATGTTATCAAATTATTTCCATCACAACCCCTTTGTGTAACAATAACATAAATTAAACCCAACAGCCATTATTGAAGCAAATGGCAAATGAAATGAAATGAAATGAAATGAAATGAAATGAAATGAAATGAAATGAAATGAAATGATTTATTTGCAATAAACACGGTACATAGAGAGTAGGTTGAAAATTTTTTAGATAGCTCAAGCGTGCTTAACTGATTTCATCAGTATGCAAAATATTAATGAGTACAAAATTAACATGCATGTCAATATCCTTAATAATTAATATCCATCAGCAATATAGTATAAAATTAATAGGTAAAAAAATAAATTTAGTCAACATTGTTGAAAATCATTTACATAACAAAAACACTATTTAATATGTTAATATATTGCAGAACAGCTTTCCATTATAAAATCTAAGTCGACTATCTACTAATAGGTATGTCTTTTAAATCTGACAAAAGAAATTCCTTTACTGAATAAAACTGTCTATCTCTAAACCAGTGTTTTAACTTCCGTCGAAATACTTTAGTTGGTAAATTCTTTACTAGTTACATCTGGAAGAGCATTGTATGTTTTTACACACATAGCGTAACAATTCTTCGTATAGACTGCAGTTTTTGGTACAGTGTTATACAGAATGCGCCTTAAATGAGCGGCTGCTACTTTGCAAACTGTGCGACAAAGTCAGAAATTATTGTTCGTTTCAAGTTACGAACTAAATTACAAGATTTCTATTCACGTGACTTAAAGCATAGAACACACTACTGTGTCGGTTGTTGCGGCGACAAAGTCAAAGTCAAAGTTAAAATAATTTATTATTTATTTTGACTCAATATTTCTGAAAATGGTTAACCTCGAAACGAAACTTACGCGATAAGCAAGCAAGCATTTCTTTATTTATAGAAAAACACACAAGTTCTTTAGAAAAAATAATGACGTTAGAACAAAAGTTACTGCTTTTCTTAAACCAGGGGCTTGTGCCAGGGGCTCTAGCATGAGGTTTTACGCACGTGTGACAAACATAGTTTTGTCGTGCATATACTCTTATCCTATTGGAGGATATTCCAATAAGGCAGTTTTTGGACAGGTAAATGTAAGATGATCGCTTGTCACAAGGCTGCCTCTCGTCCAGCACTAATGAAAAAGAATACAATTCATAATTGAAAGAATGCCATGAATTTGTATTAAATTTATACGTTTCCGCGCGGATTTCGTACAAGTTCACAGTACCTAAGCCAAGCTCACATAACTCGCGGTGTGTTTTTCGCCTTAAATACGTTTTGCCTTTTCGCAGCCAAGGCTGCGGTTAGCGGTACATCTCTGTAGATAAATCTCTGTAGAGCTGAACGTTGGCAAATATTCAACATACAACTTCGTTTGTTGAAGAAGTTAAAACTTACCTGTCCCAGGGCGTGTCGTTCGTTTCTTCCGCAGATTTGTTGGAGAATAGTTCCGAGTCTAGATTTGATAAAGGCTTTTTATTTCCTGGGTCAGATAATTGCTTTGAAAGAAAAGTTGTAAATCAACAGAAGTATGAATGAATGAATGAAAATACTTTATTGCACAAAAAAACTGTACAAAGGCGAACGAGGCGAGGAGGCGAGGCGAGGCGAGGAGAAGTACTCGTATTTAATAAGGATATTTTTTACTAAAATTTAAGTTGTTCTTGTTCTGGCAATGATGAAAACAACCTGTGTTTTAACAAACATCAAAACTATCTTAGAAGTGAAGCTTGACTAATAGGTAGATGCTGGCGACACGAGCGAGGATTAATTTAAAAATAACCAGTTCTAGTTAATAGGGTATTATTTTTAAAGTACCCGTTACACAATGCTTCCCGAGGATTCCTTCTAAAGTATATTCATTTTCCAGGAAGCTAAAGAGGCTAAATTTAGGCGGGAACGAGCTGACGGCGGTACCACAGAGAGCTCTCGCGCTGCTAGAAAATCTCAAGAAACTCGAAATGCAGGAAAACCGGATCACTACTATTTCAGAAGGCGATTTTGCGGGTAAATACTATAAATCTAAGCACTTTGGGTGTAGACGAGTACAGCACTGTTTACAGAACTAAAAAATATTATACCTAATTAGAAACAGTTATATCCGTGCGCTCAAAGACAAGCTCAAACCAAAACTTACCACTGAAATCTCGTTACCGACACAAGTGTAACTCAAACTGAATAGCTTTACTTTGTTTTCTGGTTCCACGTACATTAAGTTTCTGAATATTATTTCATATTGAAAATAAAGTTACATAATATTTCTTTATCCCGCCATAGAATGGGATCATCCCATTTCTTCCCATTAATTGGGTGTAGTAGAAGGCGACTAAAGGATGTAGTGGGTGTAGTTGCCGCATAGGCAACAGGCTGCCAATCTGTAACTAGGTGCACTACGAAACACAAAGATCGGTGTATCGTGTATCTTATTTTAGATGCGTACCGAATCATAAGTTTTGCGAAAGGTGGTTTTTGTTTTGTGAGCTTACTAAAACTCTACTCACCGAAATATATCGAGAAGTCTTAGCATATCTTTATACATATATGTATATTCTATCTTTGGCAGGACTCCGAAGCCTAGACTCGTTAGGTCTGGCCCACAATCAGTTGAAAGAGATCCCATCACAAGTATTCTCTCATCTAAACTTCCTCAACTCGCTAGAACTAGAAGGAAATCAGATTAACAGGATCGATGAAAAAGGATTTTCTGGACTTGAAGGTACGTTATTTTTAACACTGTATATGTACGAGTATACGTATATATTATGTTACGCCAAAATGACCGCATAGTTTATCGAGAATACGGGTGGACATACATAACGGCTTTGGAATTAAATTATTATTTTATTCACTTACTCGTATTCTTGGTCGCTTCAGAGTTACAAATTACTTACATTTACCAACCAAACATCTCTCAATTGGTTCCTTTAAGGGCGTCTTGCAAACGTACCTATATTATATGAGACAGTCTCGGAAGTAATACGTTAGTATGGAGAGAATGTGAAGTAAATGACACCGAAAGTTTTTCTATACGGGGTTGAAGTAGCAGCTTAGCAAATACTAAAAATAAATGCTCATTTAACGGTTTGAGCCACTTTCCTATTTAGAAATCAAATTTCGACATTCAATCAGTTTCCAAGAAGTTGATCAGTTTCAGTATTTGCTTAGCCATCATTTACACCTTTTGTATTGCTACTGACTGGCTATTAGATCCAAAGGCGCCATTAATTTGTAACGTTTGTAGAAAACCTGCAATATCTTCGTCTTGGCGACAACCGTCTGCACGACATCCCGTCAGACGCGCTGCGCCCTTTGCACCGGCTGAGACACCTCGACCTTCGCTCCAATAATATCACCTACATCAGTGAGGACGCCTTTAGCGGCTACGGGGACTCTATCACGTTCCTCAATCTGCAAAAGAACATGTAAGTATAAAGAATATGATATATGCACGACATCCCGTCAGACGCGCTGCGCCCTTTGTACCGGCTAAGACACCTCGACCTTCGCTTCAACATCACGTTCATTAGTTAGGATGCCTTCACTGGCTACGGGGAATCCATCACGTTCCTCAATCTGCAGTAGAACATGTAAGCACATAGATGTTTCTAGAACCCACTGAGACACCTCGACCTTCGCTCCAACAACATCACCTACATCAGCGAGGACGCTTTTAGTGGCTACGGGGACTCCATCACGTTCCTCAATCTGCAGAAGAACATGTAAGCACATAGATGTTTCTAGAACCTCCTGAGACACTTCGACCTTCGCTCCAACAACATCACCTACATCAACGAGAACGCTTTCAGTGCCTAAGGGGATTCCATCACGTTCCTCAATCTGCAGAAGAACATGTAAGCCCATAGATGTTTTTAGAACCTATTGAGACACGTCGACCTTCGCTCCAACAACATCACCTACATCAGCGAAGACGGTTTTAGTGGCTACGGGGACTCCATCACATTCCTCATTCTGCAGAAGAGCATGTAATTGTAAAGTATAATGTAAACGTATGAGTATAAGTTGGATCTTAGCTGCGTACTCATAGACGCGGGAAACAGCAGGCTGTAAAACGATATCCAAGTTTACATACAGCCTGTCTCATAGAAAGTAGTCATAATTGATGTTACAGCATGCATATAAACTCTGATATTGTCCAGAGCATTCCTCACCAAAATCAATCAATTTAAGAGCGAAGGCTATGACTAGAAAATTGGGAAAAGCGCCGCTTCCATCCATCAGATGCTTTTGCCACTTAAGTTAATGGGAATTGGTGTACGGAATGACGTTCTAAGGTAACGTATCTTTATATGATTTGCACTTAATAGAGTTTCAAGTAAGTAAGTAATAGATTTGCATTTAATAGCCCCTACAATCTCCCCCCAAGAGAAAAGTGTTACATGACGTGGCGTAGTTGCGGTGGTACGGCTATTCCTGTTATCTCCCACAGATTGCCCCCTCGGGCTGTAGAAATTCTCCACCATATAGCTCAAGAATCGAATGGAAGTGCCTAATGATGGTCATTCTCCTCCGATTGAAATATTAATAGGAATATTACTCCTATCATAGAAAATACTCGTAGCTCGTAGCTCGTAGCTCGTATTAAGAAATATTGTATGAAATTAATTGGCTTAACTAAGATAATTTCTAACCGTCCAGAGAATTTTCATCATAAATACCTAAATTAAATTTTCAATAGATTTCAATACCTACTACAAGTAAACGAAAATACTTGATTAAACAAAATTACTTAATGTTTCGTCTAGGTATATGCCCAATGCAGTGGTGGCATATAAGACCATTTATATAATATGGGCTGACGGAAACTAGGGTACAACGAGAATAACCTCGCTTGCACGCCACGCGCGTAATGTCACATCAACGTCATGGCGTAATGCAATATTAACGCCCACTAGTATTAGACCACCATATCCTGACCTATCACAATATACCATTCATACCATAACAAAGACTCTTCAAAATGGTTCAGTTCAAGCCATCACACTTTCTCGAACATTTCCACTAGAATTCGTTTCTAAGAAACTCGTAATAAAATGAAATATTAAATGAAGTGAACATTCTGTTGATTCGGGATAATTAAAGTTACTTATGGTAGATAAGGCACCCAGTGGACGGTAGGTAATTTGTATCTGAACTGTGTACCTAGTTGAAATTAATAATTTATGATTTAAAGGAAAACAAAGGTTACTGCAATTTGAGAGTCAGCTTTTGGGTACAGCTGTCTTATGGCACAGTAGCCAGCACATGCGGCTGGACATGTTGACCTTGAGAGCGCCCGTATTCCGTAGCGGTAAGAGTGAATATCGTAGTGCGAATGTCTATCCGCATGTGCTGATTCTGTACAAGTTTTTCATTTGGTACTAAGTGGCGATTATAACAAATTATAATTTTGGAGTTCTTTGGGGGAAGCCTTTGTGGTGTGTTTCGTCTTTCGACCGAAAAGATGATGACGCTGATGGTTACTATTATCAACATTCTTAAACGAAATAAATAGGAAAAAGAGTACGTCTTTATGTATGTAGGTATGTAAATAAATAGTAGTAAAAATAAAAAGTAGAAAATCATATCTCTACCATCTTAAAAACCGACTAATAAACAAGGCTTGGATTTTTTAAGCAATCAAAAGATCCATGCAGTAAAACCTAATTCAGAATAAAACTGATTTTATTCATTAAGTTTTTGACATAAGAAACAAAGATATCCGTAGTTTATTTTTATCTATGCAGGCAAATTCTTTATTACATTCTATGTCGGTTCATACTGACTTCCATATTCTGTTTAATGAGGGTGGGCCCTAGGGGTAGGGGGGAGACTTAATAAGTTCTTTGTGTTTGGCGGCATGTTATTCCGGATTTACGATTAATACTTCCTTCTTCGCTTCTGAGAGTGAAAAGGTCGGCATTTGATTAATTTCACGAACTCGTTGTGTTACGAATCACCCGAGAATACAAGTTTAATTAATTAAAACACATTTGGTCTTGAAGATTGAAGGATACCCAAATTGCGTATACAAATAAAGTTATTTTTCTGAATTCTCGTATTTTATGTAAAGCACTAGTCAAACTTAGGCCAACGATAAAAAAAATTGGAGGAAAAGGCATTAAATTATTTATTTGTTGTCTTTTTATTAGGTGAGCGATGTAATAATATGTAGGTATAGTATGGCATGGTCATAAATCATGTACCAATTATTTGAAAGAACCGGATTATTGTGTTGTAGATTGTATGAATATAGTTATAATCCAGATGTTCTTTATAAAGGTATATATCAAATTTCCAAACAACCTGAAAAGAATTACGTAAAATTTGCAGAAATTGTTCCTTATTTCGTTTCATATAATAAGTTACCTGTCTTGTCCACGCCTGTAGCCTGAAGCGGTTTAATTTAGCAATTCAGTCTAGTCAATGGTTTATGACATGACAAAGGTCTATTTTAACTAGTTTTTAACCTAGCCGCTATGATGATAGAAAAACTTTTACTGAAGGGTTTGTGAATTCGAATAGGTATATTTAAAGCGGCGCATTGCGGCGCCTTGAAAATTTTTTGTGATATTTTTGTATTGGTTTGTCAGATACACATTACTTGATCATACAATCTAAAGACTCCTCTAGCTGAAAATACGTTTTCTGGAAAATTTCGTCAATAAAAAATCAAGCCTTCTGTTATCTTGTTTCACGAACGTAAACGACATCGTATTAGACGCGGCAACTTGGTCACAAGTGAGGTAATCAACTTTTTTTAAATCAAGTCTAGGAACATTTTTAACCCCCGACAAAAAAGAGGAGTGTTATAAGTTTGACGTGTGTGTCTGTCTGTCTGTCTGTGGCTTTTAATTTTATATTTATTTTTGTGCAGGGTCCACCAACTGCCTACGATGGGCTTTGACAACTTAAACTCGCTGGAGACTCTGAATCTTCAAAACAATAAGTTGCAGCACATTCCTGAGGAGATCATGGAGCCGATCCTCGACACGCTACGAGTTGTGGACATCATGGGTAGGAGATCTGAGACAATATTTGCTGGGGACCATGGTCCAAGAAAAATAAGGTCTAACCGTTAGACCACGTGACTGACACAAGCCTAAGTCATTTTGCGCTGTTCATCCTTGTCTGTTACACGCATTCGACAAGGATGAATAGGTAAAATGACGTAGAAATGACCAAGGCCAGACACGTGGTCTAATGGTTAGACCTTGATTTTTTAGACCATGCTGGGGACTTGTACATTATTTGTATGGGTCAAAATGCTAAGCTCTTTTTTACGAGTGGAGTAGACGCTACTTCAGGCGCTTACTATTTGAAATGTGTGAATGAGAGATCGTATATCATATTCATAAGTATCTTTACAGTAATCTACGTGATGCATTTATAAGACTTTTCCTAACCCTGTGTATATAGTCAGATATACAGACAAACACTGTTTATTGAAAAAAAAAGACAAAAAACTACTTGGTAGTACATCACGACAACTTAATAAATCGTCTCTGTTTTGTGAATTGAAAATACTTTTCTTTTTTTTTTGTTTTTTTTTTTAATTTACCTATGCTTATGTCGAAAAGGTACGACCAATCAAGCTTCATCGGACTTGCGGGGGAGTGGAAGACTCTACCCCAAATTGAAAATACCCAGTTTTGGTGCAGCATTGTGAACTATGCTTGATTTATTGTTATATTATGTATGACATGATAGCTAGCACCTCATAGTGTCTAAAAACGGTCAATTAAAATTCAACGTCTCTACGTAAAGCAATTAGATACCGAACTTCAACAAACTTCAGCAATTACGGAACTTGATAATGATCTCCCCGTCAATTTACAAAGTGAAACCAATTTGACTAACTGCTCTGGTGTTTTTGTACTAGATAATCCCCTGATATGTGACTGTGAGCTCGGCTGGTATGAGGATTGGTTAGCTGGCTTGCGAGACAGAGACGACGAGATGATGCAGAAGAAACGTACTGTGTGCACCATGGTGAGTGAGCATAGAGAATACAGCGTAGCCAAGATGCCGCTGGACAAGATGAACTGCAAGAGGAAACCTACCTACCGCACCGGCGGAGCATCCGCCTTAAGCCCAGCGGTGACCAACGCCGCCCTCATTATCGCTGCTAGGTGGATTTAAGCTCCAACCAGTAAGAATTTAGACTTAGTTTCCTTTGCATATTTAAATAGAGAGTGACTTTATTTTATTATCATCACAGTCTTTCTACAATATCGTAATTACGATATTAAAACTAATTATTTAAGTAAAATTTATTGTTACTAAAAGCTTGATATTTGTGTATAAGAAAGTTTAAAAATGTTTATTTTTAAGTTGTTTCCTAAAAGTGAAGAGTTTCCCTTGGGCTGACTGTGGCCGGATGGTTCAAGGCGTTAAGCTTCGCTGCTTTCAGTGCATTTAGTTCAAACCTTTGTAACGTGATGAATTTGTGCAATAAAATACGATACATATCAATTCGGGCTGAATAAAAAAGTAGTATTTTGGAGCGGTAGCTTGTGATAAGTAAAGGTTTTTAAAGGAGCGTAAGTTAGTGTGGTACGTAAGTATTTTTACAAATAAGAAGACCTCACGGTATTAATGCCTTACTGTAGAGTATTCTAACTGAAGAGATAGTTCGGCATAAAGTGGTACCAAATGGAGACGTGCTTCGTTATTCTGTATCTAATGTTTGTATTCGTGACTATAAGTGTTAGTAAAAAATATTATTCGCGAAAGATCAATTTTCAAAGCAGCTTTTTGACTTCGATGCTAATGAGCTCCCGTGGCTTGTAATAGAGTTCACAATCGCGTTATAAACGTCGAAATCACAGACGTAACACTTTACACACAGTCCTGTGCACAAATTATGTTAATCTATACAACTTTACAATTAAGTGAATCTTCTAATATTTTGTTATCATTTACCCCTGCCTTTACTACTATACACATATTAGTAAGCTTTTGCGCATTTACGATGTTGACTATTAAGATATTATTATTATTATGCATAAATATTATATTCTATAAACGAACTTGAGGTGACGGGGCTCATTTCTATTTATCTTTCATGCGTTAAAACCAAAAATTCATAAACTGATTGAAGATGGTAATGGTGGTTCTATCCTATTCTATTCTATGATAAATGATCAATCACCGTTTTTGATAAAGGTAGAAAGACCACATTTGGTGTGGTTTGATGATCAAATTATTATGACACACCACAGAACAAAAATTTGGTTCGGTACAAGCTCTGCCTAGTTTGGGATCAGATGGCCGTGTGTGAGATATTAAGCTCACGTATTTATTTATTCACTTGTTTTATGAATTTGTGGTTTAAACCAATATTCAATCAAGCATCAATTTTACCAGCATTACTTCTTCCTTTGTAGGAAAATTAAAATTAGATTGAATAGAATCACATTTTCGACATTATAATAAAACGGTATTGAATAGAGCCCCTTAATGTTCGATTTGATGTAGATTAGGAGTAGATAGATAAGTGTTAGATAACAGTTTTGATTTAAGCTATTATTATAATTATGATTATGTTATTTTATTACTCCTATTGTAGCTTTCTAGTAAAACTGTGTTGTGTTTATTTTGGACGTATGTTAGTATATTTTAGTTCATTATTGATTGAATACACTCGTTTTTATTACATATTATTTTTTAGCATCGAAGTATCATACATTTTTTAGTATAGTTTTTTAAGAACACCATATATTTTTGTTCTTTTTGTTATAAGCTGTATTTAGATTATATTTGCTGTTAAATCTTTATCTAAATTAGGTAGAAGAGTAATAAATGTGACTTTAGACATGATCTGTACTACCATAAAAAGTTAAACAATTCTTAAACATTTGTTTAAAAAGTTTTGTATGAAAAATCTTATAGAAGATTTTTTATACAAGCGCTGAACGCATAATTTACTTTTTGTGGTAAGACCCTATCTGTATTTTTGTGTATCGCATGTTTAACACCACTATTATTACCTAAATATTTTTTTATTTTTTAACTAAAATTTGTTGCTTTTTAAAAATTGCAATCAAAGGTTTATGCCTTTCAAATTATACCCTTGTTGTTAACGGATTATTAAAATATTGGGTGATAACATTGAAACAAATAACATATCCTTTAGTCTGAATTAATTAAATTGTAATCTAAGCATTATATATATACAAATGCATTATGAAGATATATCCTCTTCATTACTTGAAAGTATTGGAAAGTAATTGGGTATGCATTTATTTTATGAATAAATAGACAATTTCGACTTTTGGCCATTTTTATCTTTATATAGAGGAGAATGAGTAAAATTATCTATGAGTAAAATTATCTAGATTGATCTACGTGATGTAATAGGGTTACAATCTTTTTAATAAAAATACTCTATAAAAAAAAATTCGTCGCTCTTATATCTGTTACTAGAATATTACATCACAATCACAGATAGATCACAATATATAGTCATGTGACGTCACAGAAACATATTTCAAAAATCCAATTGTGAGATTTTTTTGAAAATAGAGTGTATAATTTGTTTTTCTTTTTTTAATATGGTATACTATACTTACACTACACTTCGCTTAGCGAAGCGCGAGTTCCTTGCTCTAGGCCCTAGATCTAGGCTAGATTCTAGGGTATACATAGGTTTATTTGCATACCCATTTGAAGTAAAAATAAAGACACAATTATATTATTCTCAATTTCCAACTGTTCCCAAATTCTTTGATCATAAGACATATGTGTGAATGTATACAAATTCTTATATAACTTATACAACATTATAATAATATTAAAGTATAACTATATAACTGAAACGTGTTAAATATGTAAGACGCGAGAATGACTACAGTTTTGTATTCATTTTGCATACTTTAACACATTTTAACATTCATCTATAGATTATATACTTAAGTATATATTCAATATTATGCTTAGTATAATTATTATCGATGTTGTTTATCTACACAAAGTGCACATAATATTATTATAATATTTTAGTAGTTACGCACAGGTTCACATTTTAAAGTGTTGTCACGATATTTACGATTTTTAGTAATATGTAATATTATAATAATTAATTGTATTCAAGTGGGCGTTTAAACGATGCTAGCTATAGTGCGAATCGTATAAGAAAAAGAAAGTGGTTTAGTAAATGGTAAATAATGAGAGATTAGACACATGATATCAACAATCTGTTGATGGCTTTGAATATCGTAATGTTGTCTGAAGTTCTTCTATGGGTTCAATAATATCACCATCTCTAACTAACTTGATATCTCTAACTTGATTCTATCCGTATGACGTATGAAACGTCACATCGATAGGTATTTGAATTATAGCTAACGTTGTTTCAACAACCCCCGTCAGAGTCGCGGGAACCTGATATATTTAGGATGAGCCATTTTATTCTTCATATTTAATAATATTTTATCAATATATCTTGATGTTATAAATGTCGTGTTTATTCAATATAATCTAGATGTGAACTTTGTCATTTTTCTCTTGTCTAAACGAGATCTGACGCAAAATAACTCGTAACTACTTCTATTATAAGTACATTATCATTTGCAATCTGCCCCTATGATTATGTTTTCTCTGATAAACTTAAGTATATTTATAAATTATATATAACTAACTAAATCTAATTGAAAAGAACCAGCATGAAACATATCGGGAAGGTGGGGCGAAGTAATTTATAATATATAGCCAAAAGTGCAGCACCACTGTACCATCGTCTTGCATATCAAATAGATGTAAGTGACATTTAATCAATTTGTAATTCTATTTATTCACGGTTGGTGTGTTAAATAATTATAGTATTATATTCACTGTTAATCATTGTTGTATGGTTGGCTTAATCTTTTGTGCGATCTAGTGTAAGTGAAGGGAGCGATGTGTGTTTTGAACAATAGAAAACATTTCCGAATGAAACTAGATGGTTTAATCAACATAGTGACTTCAACGTAAACGTTTTCATGTTATTAATACTTCTGGATGTTTTATCTTTAACCGTTTTTAAATAGAAAGTGTTTGCCCGGTGTTTAATGTCACATTTATTATGTTAAAATCGTAGTTAATCTAACTGTACTATTGAGATTTTGCTGTAAAAGTGTAATTATTTAATTTCAGTTTAAATAAAAAATTTAAAAACTATAATATATGCCGTATCTTTTTTTTCATGTGATGATTATTACCATCATCATTTGATGTGAAACATCTATAGCTGAGGGTTTTGTATGAAAGTGAATAAATCCAACTATGGAAGACTTCTGTGCTTCCATAGTTGGATACTCCCCAAAATTTCCACACAACGATCGGTCCTTTCCCACCGGCATCCAACGGCTTCACGCGACCCTCATCTTTACATAGAGTAAGTAAAATGTTTATTTCTTTTACAAATAACAGAATCGTGGTATTTGTAAATTCTGGAGCCTAAACTAGGATATTTTATTTAATTTTATGCATTTTAGGACTCCAGGCCTTCAGCTGGGTACCTCTTGAAGTGTGATATGATTAAAATTTTGCATAAAGTACGAGTATAAAAGGAAAGAACAAAAGAAAAACAAAAAACTGAAGAAAGAGATCAAAGATAACAAACAAAAAAATTAGCAAAGAAATAAAAATAAATTACTTTAAAAACAAACATGTATTTGAATGTGTTTGTGTATCATACCTATTTAAAATGAGTGTCAAAGAATGTGAAATGTTTCAAAAAGGGATATAGGTATAAATAAAATGTTTCACGCATTTGTAATAATGGCGGAGCACTCGAAATAAAAAGCATCGCGGTTAGAGCAGCTATTACGCAAAGATTTTCAGAAGGTTTCTGCAGCCCTATGATTAAGTAAAATTTTTTTCAATGGAGGGTTATTTTTGAATAAGTGTCTTTTGTATGGGAATAAATTTAATTTGCTCCAATTGTCTTGAAACTTCGTATAAAAACTCCTCGACATAATTGATTGGACCCTCATTTTAGCCTTTTTTAAAGATTCGTTCCCGAAACGATTTCTGGTGTAATCTTTGAAACGGGTTCAATTCAATTTACTCTATAAAATGTCGTTTTAATAGTGATTTCACCAGCATTAAGTAATTATATTTCCAAGATCTTTTGTTTCACTCGCTTTTTTCATTATTTAAACTCACAATAGATAACATTGTTCTACATTTCTACTGTATTTTCAGAACACAAGTGAAATTAATTATTTTTGTGAGCAAAAATGTTATAGTTGCCTTTATTGCTTTGTTTCTTTTATGGCGGTTTTCGGACTAAGTGGTCGTAAAAATAACAGCAGGAAAGTTAGTAACAGGTTCGTAACTTGCGACAGTTTTAGAATTGCAAAGAAGCTTATAAGGGTCCAAGACGTCCAAGTACTTTAACAATACTGAAATTGAAAAATATCTCAGTAGTTATGTAAACATAGCTGAGAGGGATGCCTGTGTGTGTTTCATATGACCTTGCTAAACTTCCTACTCATGCAAGTAAAGTATTTCATTCATTAATTCTGTCTCAGTGCCTCCTAATTATGTACTGAATACTCCATTTAGGGCAAAAAAAAGTAAAAATGCACCTATAGGGATTCGCGGTAAAATCGCTATTTCTGGAAAAGTCTTGTATGTATTTATTAGGGGTTAGGGGATAGTATCGAATGGTCGCATACGTAAGTGGTCTATGTAGCAACTCTTCTAAATTGTATATGTGTTTTAAAATATTATTTTGTCTATTTTGCGATCATAGGCACCACCCACACATCGACAATATCACTTACAAGTGTGCACAATTTCGCTTTATAAAAGTATGCATATAGGTATAATTTAAGCTATATACAATACAGTGTATAATAAACCACAAAACCTTGTAAACCTTTAATGCAAACTCCGTAAATCCATAGAGAATAAACTTACTAAACATACTCAAAATATTACCTCGATATAAGTATAAACAAGAAAGAGCTTAGCTGCGAAGTTTAATAACTTGAATGGTTTATGAAAGCCATTTGCAACGGCATGCACCATTTTGTGGGAGTACGTATATTTATGTATTCGTGTTGCAGGAAACTTCTCCCCAATGACAAATTTTGTGTTGAAGCAAAGCAAGAGCAATTTAAAATAGCGTATATGCGACTTTGAATGTCTCATCATTGCCAGCTCATAATGTCCCGGGGTGAATAGGCCTTAGTCGACCACGCTGCCCAGTGCGGGTTGGTCAACTACACACACAACCCTTGAATTACTTCGCAAGTGTGTGCATGTTTCATCACATTTTCCTTCACCGTAAGAGCGTCGAATAAACGTACATAATAAATTCGAAAATATATAACACATTAGTACGTGCCGAGGTTCGAACCCGCAAACATCCGAATGGAAGTCAACGGCCCTAGCCACTTGATCACAGACGCTCTGAATATCTAAATAATGTTATTTTACGGTCGGGTCAAGAGTACTCTAAACCGACGAGCATGCGTGAGGATATTAATGAATGTGGATGAAGCGAAAAAAGTGTGTTTGGATCGTAGCAATTGGAAGGAAGTGGTCTCTGCCTACCCCTCCGGGAAAGAAGCGTGACTGTATGTTATATGTATGTTATTTTACAAAATTCTCGAATCTTAAAGTTATGACTTGCTATTCGTTCCGGAAGCTGCACCCACTTAAATCTTTAATTTAAACCGATCTATAAATAATTTCACGTTTATGTTTATGCTAAAATACATTTCTAAGAAACTTTTATCTCGTAAAGGTCAACCTAGATGAATTATTATTATACAAATGAGTCCTTATATAAAAATCCTCTGGGAACTAGCAGATTAATAAATCAAAAAGTTCATAGTAATCCATTTTGTAGTTAAGTTGAATATTATCTACTTTATATTCCAGTAAAGATCTAGACGGCAACTATAAAAATATTTACAATATTTTAGTTTTTATATTCAAAATATTGTTATTTAGATCCCAAAGAGGTTAAATTTATAGATGTATAAATTATTCAAATAGGTAATTATTGTGATTAATATACGGTTTATTAATGAGCTTTCAGTATTAATCTGAAACAAGGTGCGGGGTACCTAGGGTACCTACTGTGTAGCATTCCGTGAGTCTTAAACGAAGCTATAAAATGAACCAACCAATCACTATTAGTAGTTTAATCATGTCTTTCGTTTCCTGTTGTAGATACTTAGCTTAAAATCTTAAAATACAGACGGCCCCGTAGCGTAGTAGGTAGTACCTACGTCTGGCTTCGCAGCATAGGATCGCGTGTTCGAATCCCGTCCAGGGCAAACATTCGTGTGATGAGCATTTGTGTTTGCCTTGTGTCTGGATGTTGTATATTTATATATGCATGTGCAACAGTTGTGAGTGAAATTTCCCAACATATTTATTTTTAGTAAACATTGACAAGTTAGTGGTGAGAGCAAATGAAAAAATCCAGAGCAACACGTTTCCGCTTTAAAAACTTTGGTGTTGACAATACCGAGTTTCACTGGTGTGAAACGTGCGAATTTCAACGCATAGCCGGGTAGCGCCGGGTAGCAACGTGATTGCAATAACCCAGCGTTCAGTTCACGCTCGCCGCCTGGCCTGATGAAAAATATGTTCACCCTTTATCTAGCTACTGGCTTTTTCTACAGCTGCAGGCGATGAGGTCATATTTATTTTCCCACCCAGTTGATTGCGAACTACATCGGAAATATGCAAACATGGATATTACGCGGCTTCGTTCTGAGCTCGCAGATTTTTGTTATGAGCAAATACTGATAAAGAAAAAAATATAGAAAATAAAACCCAGAATGGGAAATAAGTAGTGCAAAAATGATACTCGCAAAATATTTAAATATCTGATATGAGACGACAATTTTCATCTAATACATAATCGAAATTGGATTGGAAAAACAGGAAAGGAAGAACCAGAAAAATATTCATAGATCGAGATGTCATGTTTTGGTTTTATTTAACCACAACACGAATTCTTTTGAATATAATACAAATTATAAGTCGAAAACAACTCAACGGCAGAATTTCCTTCTGAAACATCTACATAACGTAGGTAACGATTTATTTTCTGACTTAACACTTCTATTAATATACCGTCACGAACATGTAAATTAGTAGATGGTTCGTGTTTCGTGTTCACGTGGAAATAAAAGAGGAACAAAATGCGCTGTCGTGGACAGGTGACATCGAAGAATTGCAGGCGATAGCGTCAGTGGCAGCTCATACGGAAATGCGATTGCCAATGCAGATATATCTTTGTCTGCTTTTAAATTGAAGCGAAAATAAAAAATACCAGGTAATTTTTTAATCATATCGTTAATAGAACATAGAATGCAAATAAATAATTTTGAATTTTTTGAGTTTCGAATTTTGACACTAGACGACTATTTTACTAATATGGCATAATTTAGATTTTTTTTCGTATGAATCGTGTTAAAATAAAAATATACGGGTCTTTTTTATTTTTCTTAATCGATGTCCATTAAAATATATATGCGCACTGATAAAAAAAAATTACACGCTAACCTCTGGAACCGTGGACCGATTAAAATAAAATTTTGCATGGTGGTGCCCATGTCGTACCATAAATCCCCGGTCAACATCTTAAATATGTTTTACCACGGGAAATAAAAAACACAAACAAACAACGTGGGCGTAGCCGTGGGCGGACAGCTAGTAGATAATAAAATGCAGATAATATGAATATTATTGTTGTTCTATCTAGAACTAGTTTATCCTTTGTGAGTTCGAAAGGGCATAAAGTCTCTGATTTTTTTTTATTGAAGCAATATTTTACTTATCTATCCATACAACGTTTTTGGAATACACAAGCTATCAGAAAATTGGCTATAGAGTAAGTAATTTTTGTTGCCGCAGTGTTCGTCTATACAACATATAGTTTGTTTTATTTTGAAATAACTCTATTACTTTCAAATAACTACTAACATTATTCGCCAAAGTTTTGCAGCTAAATCTTCCATAACACGATACTATTATTGGAATATCCTTAACCATAATAGTATGTTAATTGAATGAAAATTAGTTTTCAATATTCCAGTGAGCGCAGAAGCTGCTCATATGAACCCTGCTGAATATGTAATTTGATATTTTGCTTGCCAGCTGTACATGCAAAATTTAATACCAAGTCTTAGATAAAGTAAAGCAATACCTTTAAGACAAATACACACACGCATACATACTCTAAACCCATACTTAATAGGTACTGTGTATTTTTCCACTGTACTTATAATTGAGACGGGGACCTAGAGTCCTCAGACACAGGCCCTGGCCACCCGTGGCTTAGTTCAGGCTCCAGTTACCCCACAAACAATCTTGCATTATATTGAACACTTAGTTTTCAGGTATCACTTATTTTGTTGTTTGTTTATTTGTGGAGTTACATAAACACTATTATCACTATTATTACTATTACTACTCAAAGTTGTGAACTTTGATTGTCGCTGTCCAGAAAGTTGTAGGTCTTCTTCTTCAAGACAATGGAAAAAAGTACATTACCCAGTACTCCTAAAAAGTAATAAATAAAGAGTTTTAGCCACTAAACCAGCGAAGTTCTCTTTATTCGTCTTTTATAGTGACAATAACATTTATTAGTAGTAACCAACTAAAAGGTAGTTCCTAACCTATCTGTTATAATGTATTCGTTTTGTTTCAATTTGAAATTACTTTAGTTTTTCAACATGCATACAAGTAGATGCAGGATATGTTATAGTTTTAAAGTTTATAATTGAAACACGATTTGAGATTAGTTTTTGAAAATATTATAGAACATTTTTGCAATGGGGACGAAGAAAGGCAACCCGATTTGATGATATAGAGGGCTGTTGTCAAAGAAACAAGAGACACGCTCAATGGACTAGGTGAACAATTGACAAAAGGGTCTCTATGAATAATAGATGACAAGCGAACTGGGTCTTATTATCCGGTCCTAACCCTTCCGATGTTACTGCCAATAATAAAATCGGTACAAAATAACACCGGTGAACGTAAAGAAATATTTTCTCTAGCTATCTGTCATGCTTTGAATAAATTATGGATATTACAAGGATTATATTATTCTTTATTGTAAGCGGTAGTCACTTTACCCTTTACTTTGTAATATGTATTGATGTGCATTCTGTTGGTGGTCTTTATAAATATAATTTTAAATATATTATGATTACTTCTCATACAGGGCCATTTGAACCTACATCACTACTTTATTCAACGGAATTTGAACCAAAAACGTGAGAATTTAGAGTCAAATGATAAAGTAACTGGACAAAATAAAAGAAATATCTCGTAAAACCATAATAACTTTGACCATGCACATTTACCCCGCCGCGGCGCCGTGTGTTATAAAATATTATATAAAACCGCTATAAACTCTTGACGAAATGAAATAACAGGTTTCATAAAGTTTTCTATTGCAGTATTACATTGTAGTACGGCTTGTTAACCTGAATTACGGTCCCATCTGGCAGAAAGCATGAAACTTAGCATACATGTAGCTTTTATATATGTGCTTCAATATCGATATGGAAACACGCTGAGAAATGATTACCCCCCCCTTTTTCCCTCATTTTACCTCCCTCATTTTGGTTTTTTTCATTTTCTACAAAAACGGTAGGACTGATGAGTTTACTTTTCAAGAACCAAATAGTTGTCGATAAATTACCTACAAAATGATACTACATTTTATAGTGCTAAGATTAATATATTTCTATATACAGCCATCAACGTATTATGAAATTTTAAAAACAGGCACACTTTTTTCTTCCTTACTTCATTTATAGGAAAACTACAAGAGTGGTGATAAAATGGACTAAAGAAGTCAACTACCTTATACATTAAGCTAAAAAATGACATTTATTTCATAGTCGTAAAGGCATTACTTCTAGAGTTACAGCTCACCGCGTCTGACTCAAGTACTCTTTTTTTTACCTTTTTAGAATACATCTTTCTGTTAACTTTGTTTAGCGTAGATTAGATTCAGATTTTCCAATTAGAAATAAAACAGTCCATGTACTAATCCAGGCCACAGTCTACTTACATGTAAAACTAGCTGTCTGCCCGCGGCTACGCTTGCGTTGTGTTTCGACATTTCCGTATTAATTTTTAACTAACCCACTTTTTTCCGTGATTTTAAAGTATCCAACATGTTGACCGAGTATATAAGGTACCACCATGCAAAATTTCGTTTCAATCGGTCTAACAGTTTCGGAGATAAGCCCGTAGAATATACTGCGCCGTATGAGTTACTAAAGTTTTTTAACTATCCCACGGGAACATTTTAATTTTCTGGGATTAAAAGTATCTAAGATGTTGACCGGGGATATAAGGTACCACTATACAAAATTTCATTCAAATCGGTCGAATAGTTTCGGAGATTAGCCCGTGCAAAGAAAAACAAAAAAAAATCTATAAAATCTGTACATAGAAAAAAAATCCTATAAACCTATTCAAGGGGATGTAAGAAGCGATATAGTACATACCCAGATATTTTTTAAATATTTTTGTTTCTCTGTTTGTCTGTTTGTACGGGCTAATCTCCGAAACTATTCGACCGATTTCAATGAAATTTTGTATAGTGGTACCTTATATCTCGGTCAACATCTTAGATACTTTTAATCCCAGAAAATTAAAAAGTTCCCGTGGGATAGTTAAAAAACTTTAGTAACTCATACGACGCAGTACATTCTACGGGCTTATCTCCGAAACTGTTAGACCGATTGAAATGAAATTTTGCATGGTGGTACCTTATATACTCGGTCAACATGTTGGATACTTTAAAATCACGGAAAAAAGTGGGATAGTTAAAAATTAATACGGAAATGTCGAAACACAACGCAAGCGTAGCCGCGGGCAGAAAGCTAGTTTTACATGTAAATAGACTGTGGCCTGGATTAGTACATGGACTGTTTTATTTTTAATTGGAAAATCTGAATCTAATCTACGCGAAACAAAGTTAACAGAAAGAGGGTATTCTAAAAAGGTAAAAAAAAGAGTACTTGAGTCAGACGCGGTGAGCTGTAACTCTAGAAGTAATGCCTTTACGACTATGAATTAAATGTCATTTTTTAGCTTAATGTATAAGGTAGTTGACTTCTTTAGTCCATTTTATCACCACTCTTGTCGTTTTCCTATAAATGAAGTAAGGAAGAAAAAAGTGTGCCTGTTTTTAAAATTTCATAAAACGTTGATGGCTGTATATAGAAATATATTAATCTTAGCACTATAAAATGTAGTATCGTTTTGTAGGCAATTTATCGACGATGATTTGATCTCTGAAAAGTAAACTCCTCAGACGTACTGTTTTAGTATAAAATTCAAAAAACCAGAATGAGGGAGATAAAAGGGGGGGGAAAGGGGGGAAACAATAATTTATCGAAGTGTTTCCATATCGATATTGAAGCACATATATGACAGCTACATTCATGCCAAGTTTCGTACTTTCTGCCAGATGGGACCGATATCCTTATATTTTTTAGCTAGCAAGCCGTACTATTGGAATGTATAAAACCGCATTTATGATTTCATTTTAGTAACATTTTTTTTAATAGCATGTGCCTACTTGTTTAAGCTGTCTAGTGTATTATTTTAAATCGACATTACATTCGAATTACAATCGACCGTGACGTGATTAAAAAGGACTCCCGGAAGACCAGCAATCATACCCTAATGCATAACAGCAGGTTGTTCTAAGAAAAGCAAATTAACATTAGTGTAGAGTTTGTACGTGGTTAGATCCACGTGTAAATGAACCATTACGAAATAAAAACCGAAAATGAAATAAGCCGGCAAAGAGAGGCACTCTCTCTCATCAGTCAAATATTTTATTCAGAGTCCTGCCTCGAGTCGTTTCATGTAATCCAATTCATTCAGTTAAAGGACCTCGACGCTCTGATTCATTTTGCAGGGCCAAACCTCTTCAATAATTTACTTGCATATACATATGCCTTGAATTTATTTTGTGGTTACAATTGCTCTAATGGTTATAAATCATACTATCATAATTCATACTATTATTTTAAAGAAGAAAGATTTGTATTTTTGTGTGTGTATATGTTTGTAATGAATAAACTCAAAAACTTCTAACCGATTTCAAAAATTCTTTCACCATTAGAAAGTTACATTTACCCTGAGTAACATAGGCTACCTTTTACCGCGGAAAAATGCCTCATTCCTCAGGGAAAAACTGTTAACGCGGGCGGAGCCGCGGCGGGAAGATATGTAATAATATACTGTGAAATATATCTGGTTGATTATCCGCAACATAGTGGTAGAACTCATGAAACTAAACAATTTTCCCTAAGGAACATAGACTGAAGTCTCATAGGTTTTGAGTAAGAAATTAAAGCTTGTCGCGAGGTCAACAAACATTATTAGAAACATTTATTTTTCGTAAAAAGAAAAATATCTAGACGGTTAATGTGATATATTGTATGTTACTAGAGTAATCACCAATAACAACTACGAACCCCAAACTGCACCTGTTCAAGATAGCATACCCTAGTTATCAAGACCGAGGATTTATAGGATAGCTATTGTACTAAACGTCCCATACATTTAAAATCAAAAAAAGTAATTACAAGTAATAAATAAATTGACTGAAATAAATTGGATTTATTCTCTACTAGCTTTCCGTTAACAGATTTTCCCGTGGCAATGAAAAGTTTTCCCGCAGTAAAAGTAGGTAATGTTACTCTCCAAGGTCTATTCTATCTTTATACCAAGTTTAATTAAAATCGGTTCAATTGTTTCGGAGCCTATTCAATGCAAACAAACAAGCAATTAAATCTTTCCGCTTTATCATATTAGTATAGATAAAATAAAGCGAATTAAATATTTTTTCATTCATTTCAAATTCACTGAATCTGAAAGACAAAAGAAACTTGTACAAAGTTTCCCTTTGTTACTAACAGACTGGCTAGTTCAAGTAGATATTTGCCCTCGAGGCTTTTGAACTTCTCTCTCTCATAAACTTTGTACCATATCTGTAACGTTTAAGACATAGTATTTTCTTATTATTACTAATAAAACACATTTACTTATTAAATACTAATAAAACACATTACTTATACTGTTTACTGTGTATCTGCAGCTTTGTAGCAGATTACTAAAAAAATAAATATGTAAATATCAATTTATGAATATGTGGAGAATTCTTACGTTTTACAGGTTATCTGACTCCAAACAAGGCAGAGCAGGTAATATACATACGTAGTTAGTATACATAAAACATACTTATTTAAATATATAACACCCAGACAGAAGGCAGACACAAGTGCTTATCATACGAATGTTTGCCAGGGGTGGAGTTCAAACCACCCTGTGTTTCGTAAGCAGGGACCAGCAAATGCAAACAAAGACTTTTTTGAAAGATAACCTATACGAGCACTCTAATAAGACTGGATCTTAAAATTAAAAAAAAAATATTGTGGACTGGATTTTGGATCTAGAATGAGATTCAGACGTATGAGCTACAAAGTTGTACTGCTCCGAGTTTCGTAGCGATATGACTACGGCGTAGCACCATCGTAGCAGTTATGTAATATTATTATGTTATTGTATTTATAATATAATCGTTACCTTGAAGCTTTCTCGTGAATCAAAAGTGAAGTTAACAAACCCACTATTAAAATAATGTATTTAAATCCAACTTTCCTTTCTGAGTAGCATCAGCAGTTAATCCGCGGTCAAAGGTCTAGAAAAATATCTCAAGAAAATTAAATACTAAAAAGCAAAGGGATTCCACTGCCCTAATCTTCTTCTGTGGTTCTGCAAAGTCAATAATCCTACGCCGGGTGCGCGGTAAATCAAGGCTGTCTTGTTAATTCGCTTTGTTTCAACCAGATTATTTACTAACGGGCATTTTGAATTTATTGTCGGCTTACTTAAAAGTATTTCTGTATGTGGGATAAATAAAGATGGTTATGAAAAGAAAAAGGAGATTGGTTTGAGTTTAAGCTTGAGATTGGCTGGTTAAATTTTAAAGTCTTTCTATAAAGTTTCTAATTTGCGTAGAATTTCCTATACACACATGATTTGCAAAATCAAATTTCATTTCATTTAAAGTGTCAATAATGACAAAGCCTGTTAAATTGTCCCTGTTTAAAATCAAAAGGGATTATTGCGTGTAAATAGAAAGAAGAAACCACAGTGGTATTCTGTGGTATAAAAGTACCGAAACCGAAAGAAAAATACAAACAGACGCAAAATATACTATTTTATTTATTACCTCTAGACTCTGTATGTTATGTATGATATTAACCTTGTCCGTGAAACATGGCGGTCTATCACATTATTTGAACAGGTTATCCTGCTGGGACATTAATGGGCTGATATAACATTATTGTTGTTTTTATCTATAATGCCAATCTATCTAAATTTTATCTATAGATCTATCTCTGCCTGGATTACTGGAACGATCAACACTCAAATACTTTCGTCAGTAACAGCAAATAAGTGTTGAGAATAGCACAAACTTTTATAAAAAATAATAGATAACAGATTTTTAAGGTGTTGACACATAATGTCATTTTAAAAGTATGACTGATTTTGAGATGATATGAAAGGTAATTTTGAAAATTATTGAACATGAAGAAATCTTGCCGAGTGCGCGACACTGCGAAAACTACCTTAACGAATGTAACAAAGTAAGTAAACTGGTTTGTTTTTGTCTTTTTGGCACTGTAACACGCAATTTTGGTTTATTTTCTATAATGTGTTTTGCTTTTTATTTATTTATTTCTGTTAGTTTTTAAGCCATTTGTTGTCATTAATGTTAATTTTATGATGTGTGTGTCTGTAAATGCCAAATAAAGATTTGTCTATGTCTATGATTTTATTTACATGTTTATTCAAAACTGTGCGTACAATCAAATACTGTCTCATGTATACCAAATATAATTAGGTACGTGCAATTTTTAAGAAACAAGCGAAAGAAAGTTGTCCCTATCCTAGCCCTCCAAAAATGTGCCGTAATATTTTTGTGTGAAAATGGACATATTGCTTTTATTTGCGTGCTTGGTACTTTTAACTATACCTAATTATTTTATCCAAGCCTAAAATTATCTCGAAACTTATAGCAAAAATCATTCTTTACAAGATAAGAAAAAAAAATTGAAAAAAGAGGAGCGATATGTAAATAAATAGTTTAAAAATAAATTATCTTGCGGAGCTAACTCCAGTTACAAGTAGTATATTATCGTATCAAAATACTTAACATTATAAAATGAAAGTTGTGTTAATAAAGAGTTATCAGTAGATACGCCGTTACTCTATGATTTCTAGTTAATTCTAAATAACTGCGTTATGATGATAACAATAATAAATTATTCCGGTCATTTCTGTGTAGAATAAATTAAAAGCAAAAAACTAAAAAAAAATGCTTTTATTTCGACGCTCTAAAAAGAAGAATATAATTTTATCCTTAAAAATTTTAATTATCAACTTATAACCTCATTTTATATACAATTCATATGATCATAAAAGCTTGTCGCGCGATTTGTAAATAAAATAGTACCTAAGTTTATTTTATTTTCAATTACAATTTACTAAATATTGGTAGCTCGCGACAAGCTTTTATGGTCATATGAATTGTATATAAAATAAGGTTATAAGTTGATGGTTAAAATTTTTAAGGATAAAATTATTTTCTTCTTTTTAGAGCGTTGAAATAAAAGCTTTTTTAAAAAAAGTTTTTTGCTTTTAATTTATTTTTAACTTTTTAGCTATCGCACGTTACATTATTTCACGAGTTACTCTTAACGAGCTTTTTCATTTGATACCATATTGTAAAAGTGCATGAAAAATAACTACTCCGCCATCTTGGATAGCCCGTCATATTGGATTTAGAGTGACGTCACATACCATATCGTGCATTGTCATCCAAACTAAACGTGTATACAAAATTTCAGCTCAGTCGGTTGAAGATATCTACTTCAAAATTGAGTTCAAAGATTCCTACCGAACAAACTTACATACATACATACATTGCAAGTTAAATAAAAGCTTTTAAAAATAGTTTTTTACATTACAATACAATACAAATATTCTTTATTGACACCAATACAGAAAACACATTCTATTGCGTCATCTTTAACCTCTTCGATCAACCTCATTCACGCCGAGGCAACAACGTGCAACAGGGTCGTGCTGCTGCTGTTGCTGCTGTTGTTGTTGTTGTTGTTGTTTACTGCGGGAAAACACCTCATTCCCACGGGAAAACCTGTTAACGCGGGCGGAGCCCAAGTCCGGTGAAGCTTGATCCGTCGTATTTTTTCAACTCTTCAATTCAATAAAAAAAAATTAAAAAAAAGCGGGCGGAGCCGCGGGGCGGAAAGATTGTTTGTAAATAAATGAGGTTAAATAAATCACAAACGAAATGAAAACTAAACACCAATGGGCGAAACTATATGACACTAAACGTGCAACATATTTTTATAATCTCTACTTCCTTATTTCCCTTAGGTGTCATAAAGGAGCCCCTGTCACGCAATGGATCGCTTTGGTATATGATAAAAGGGCTCTTAGCTACTTCTTTAAGGTCAAATAGTTTTATTTTCGGTTTATAGGTATTCCACTTTAAAGGTCCGTTTAATTTAAATTGGATATAGGTTTAAACACAGATACTTTTAGCAGGAGTTCATATTTTTGGGTATTAACTATCTATTTTGCCCCAAAAAATAAGCCGGATAATATGAAGTAATATATATAATTAAAAGTGTTAATCTAGAAATCAATTGTTTGCCCACATTGAGAAAATACGTACAAGTACCGGAGAAGACACCACGAATACATTCTATGCGTTAACATTGCGGCAAAAGGAATGCACGGCGAGAAGAAAAACAAAATACAACCGCCATAGAAGTTGGAGCTCGCGAGCTCCAATTTAAATGAAAAGAGTACAGTTCAGTGTCCTTTTTAAATACGCTTGTATAATACTTCAATATTTGCCCATTTACTATACCAGGAACGCATCATGCAGCCACGGATGGCTCCGGCTGGTGGTGCAGTGTATCTTCGGCGCCATCACCATCGTCAGCTTCGTGCTAATCCTGTACATGTCGATAAAATCAAAGGAGACCCAGCAGCACTCCTCCAGGTGTCGCCTCAACAGCTGCAGGGTCGTTTGCTCCAACGTCCCTTTCTACGACTACTACCTAGAGGATCTTGTGAATACCGTTCGAGTAAGTGATTGAATATCCCAACACGAGTTAATAGATCTATTTTTTTAATAATTATTTTTAGCCCATCTTGTCCTGTCACCTGCACGCGGGAGGACTTGATGAAGGCTACTGACGACGCTATTCGTGTGGCTGGTTTTTGGGCTGAGACTGTCTGAGTTTGCTGTCGACTCGAAAAGAAGATTTTTAATGAAATGTGTTTTTTTTATTAGACACAGATTATGTTTCAATTGAGTTGTCAGACCAAATTTTGCTAAGAGTATTTTCAAGAGCTGATAATTTACAGCTGTAGCGAATTAACACCGTGTTTTTAAAATAACTAGTATATTATGTTAAGTTCTGGTACAAAACTAAAACAGTGTATACGGAAAGTTGCTAGATTCAATCTTTTGTTCAGCAGAAATTAGAATGTTTTAGTTTATTTTAAGTAATGAATACTTTCTACTGTTTTAGGAAGCTGAAGTGAAGTGCAGTCAGATTACGATGTCTCTCACCGATTCCATATTTATCAATGCTACGCTCCCTGCCTATTGGTTGTCCAGCCTCAGGTCAAACGTTGTAGAGTTAGAAATCATAAGCAGTAACCTGAAGATAATTGAGCCTAACGCTTTCATGACACAGTTTGCTGCCAACATACGGAGATTATACTTCCAGTCTGTAACCATCATGGGATGGTCACCAGAATCATTTGTGGGACTCACAAACTTAAATGAAATCAATATTAAAACAAGTCATCTTCTAGAAATGCAAAGTAACGTCTTAGAGGCTGTAGACGACACTCTTCAAACTTTGTCTATAACTGAAAGCGGCTATTGGAAACCTACAAATTTTACAGGACAGAAAACAATGGATCATTTGACTTCTGTTTATTTTTCAAACAACAATTTCAACAATATACTAGACAAGAAAAGCTTCATGGGTCTGCGGAGATGTAAAGTTCTCTATTTGAATTCTTGTAGAATTAGCGTTTTAGGTACCGGAACTTTTGACTATTTGGAGGAAATTGAAATGCTGTATCTAAACGACAATTTTCTTGTAATACTACCACATGATTTGTTTTCCAAAATGTTAACTATGACTCATCTACAACCGAGAATTAACTTACAAAATAATCTGTGGTATTGTGACTGTTCTAACACTGATATGCATTATTTGACTACATCAGGTATATTGTTACTTGAACCTACTTGTTATTTTCCTTCACTAAATAGAGGTCAAACCTTTTCAGAATTTAAGTCACAGTGTGACAATAATACAACTGATAGATTAGCCATTACTGCTGGTACCACCGTTAGTCAGTTAAATGATGTTTTACTAAATGAAAATGACAGCAGCCAAGGTGTTTCAATATTGATCTCATCGGTGAGTATTTTATCCTGTTCATCAATTGAACTCGAAGATACTTATCTCAAAACAATTTCGACACGTAGTAACATCAAAAATAAAACAAACGCAAACAGATTATTGCAAGTAAGGTTCGCTATGAAGAGTGATTCACTTTCTATGATTGAGATAACTTCAGTTAGTTCTGCATCTGAAAACTATGGATTACTATGGTACCCGACCCTGTTTCCTGATGACCATTACTGTGTAAACATATTGCCAACTTATTTAAGAGTTTTTAATGTACAAGCTGACATTGAATATACTTTTTGTCCTATAAATTTACAATCTGGAATAGTGGCTACTGATTTGTGCATTCACAGTGAATTGCCAACTGAATCTGAAACAAGATTAGCAAAGTTACTACGAATATTATCTTATTTAATGACGACGCTTGTATGTACAGTGATTGGAGCATGCATAGTATACACAGTTATTAGAAAGTTTCCTAATCTTCTGAAGGGCAGTGACAGAATTTTATTCGTGAAACATAAGAATGTTGAAGCAATAGTTTTGCCACCGAAGGTGCCACTAAGAGAAAAATTAAGTAAAGATAATAATAAAGATGACGATATGATTTTTACATTGACAGATAATAAAGCTGCACGTAATTTTTTTATTCGCGTGAAGTCGACGAGAAGTAATAAGAGCATAGCTCCTAGTTACATATCGGCTATGCAACCGACAGAAGAGCAGCTGATTGAATGGCGTCTACGTCAGCATTTTGACAATGATCTAACTAAAGCATCTGCAGGCTTCAACAATGTTACCTCTTTAGCTGTAATGGACAACGAATCAATGTATTGCTCTCTCGAAGCGAGTAGTAATAACTATGAAAGCCTAAAATGAAAAAAACTGTTAAGTTTGGCATAAGTAATACTAACATGTTCTCTACATTTCTTACAATTAGTTACACCTAGGCTTCAAGATAATAATCAAGTGAGATGTATCGTAAAAATGTGATTTGATGATGCCATAAATTTATCCAATACTGAACATTTGCAGGGGTTTAGTATACTTTGTTCTGGCCATGTGTTAGTATGTGACAGCCGAATGGCCTTCATCACAGATAAAGTAAAGTTCAGATATAAAACTCAATACGAAGTGCTTTTAGCAACGCACACATGTCGCTGTCACTGGATTTTGTGTTTAACGATAACTGATGTCATCGGCTTTTTTTAATACCTACTTTTTACTGGAAGAACCAATCCAAAGTTATTCCCCTACCTCTAAGGATTTTTTCTATTATTTAAAACGCGCACCGCCGCTAAAGAGGGAGTAGCAGTGGTTCCCTTGTTCCCTTGGTATGTATTGTAAGTAATCCTTTGATTCCTTTATTGCACCTGAACGATAACTGTAAGAAAAATTGTACCTGTTTGTATAGAAGAATCAACAGATTCTATACAAATAGTTACACTGCAAGGCAAGCTCTGCTTGCTACACTACCCCAAAAGATTTGAGCCTAGATTTAGTCTCTAGGTCGCTAAGGCCACGAATAGGTTAAAAATTTAAATACATATGTAGTTTATTGGACTTTTACTTCTGTGTTCTCTTTTCTCTGTGGTGTTAGAATGCGACAGGCGAGTGGCCAGAGCGTCGTGAATCAATCCAGTACAGCTGTTTATCTGCGCGCGCGCAACAGACGTGCATTGTCTCGGCGCCCGCGCCGCTCGCCGCCATTGGACGACGCGCATTCTATTTTAATTGTACACGTTTAGAATCGACTGTAGGCCTGCGTAATTAGTTACTATGTTCCGTAGATTAATTTCGATGTTGTCACGTAATATTCATAAGATTTGTAGCATCACACGTCTTATAGATTCGTATAAATTGGAATGTATTTTTAGTCGTAAATAAGATTTGAGATTCAAGAACATTTAAGTAAGAGATATTTTTACGTACTTAATCCTTTTTTAGGTAAAATAAATATTTTGTATTTATTATTGCTAAAATCTGTAATATTCGTTCTAAATAAAAGCCTATAACAATTACAGTTTTTCCTTGAAGCTCTAAGTAAAGTATTCATTTTATAATATTATCCGTTAAATATCAACGGGCGGGGCACATTGCTCTTAGATTCGACGGCCGTTGGGACAAAAAAGTTCTTTAAAATCGTCTGCGTAAGGCGTAGAGTAAGCATATAAGGTTTTATTTGAAGGGTTGCGGGAAGCCAAGGGCAACGTAGGAAATATCTTTGTGGAAGGCCTTTGTCCAGCAGAGGATCTCTTTCGGCAAAAAATTTGAATGTGATTCTACTATCATCAATGATCCATCAATGACGTAATCGAAAACAATAGAAAGTATATGTAGCTTCATACCATTTGCGATTATGATCTAATAATAGCTTGAAACGGACTGCAATTGGCAACTGTGATGTGTATCTATTGCAATGCAATGTCAGAGTAATGTTGTGTGTAAAGGGATGTCGCTATTGTTTGATGCTGATTATGACACATACCTAGACGTTGATTATGGTTTCACAAGCATCGTCAAGTCAACAGCCCATGTATGCCCCATCGAGGGTCCCGAGCGTACCACAACGACCACAAGTTTGGGTGATTATGCCTTAGTCGACCACGCTGCCCTAGTTCTGGTTGGTCAACTACCACAACCTTTCAATTTCTTCTCAGGCGTGTGCATTGCAGTGCATGTTTCCTCACGATATTTTCCTTACAGTAAGAGCGTCGAATAAACGTACATATGAATTTCGAAAACACATTGGTACGCGCCGAGGCTTACATACGTGCCTCCCGAATTGAAGTCAACGGCTCTATCTACCAGACCACCGACGCTTTCTTGAAAAGCATATTGGACTTTTAAAAAAATGTCTAGTCATACTAAAATATTTTTAGGTTCTGCCTACAGGGATCACGTCATAAGGAGTACAAATTAAAACCATGTTTGGAAAAAGGGTTTGGGTTAAGATTTGGTTAAAAACCAGTCAATGTGTGTAATACGAAGACATATAGGATGATATTTTTCTATAATCTTTAAATTATCAAGACCTTCAATGTCCCGTTTAATTTTTAATTTCTTGTTTTTAAGTTGAGAAAGATTAAAGATTATTTTAACATTTACTTAATAAATTAGAGCAATAAGGCTAAAAGAGAGTAACCAGAAGGTGTATTGCTAAAGGACTAGCTAAGCTAGATAACTAACTAAATAAATATTTAAAATGGGAATATATATTTTCATAATGTCGTCGTCGCCGTTTATAATCGCAATAGGTACTAATTTTGTGTTATAATTTATAGCGGTGAAGTTCGAGTTCGTATTTATGCTACACAAGCGAGGTAAAAAAAACAATTTATTATTTTAATATCTTTAATTATTATAATTTAATTGTAAAAATAAAATAAGTTAATATTTTAGTAAGTAGTATACGTACAGTTCATAAAAATATATTTAATTCATTCTAGCCTACCGCTGATGTGTTTCAGTAAGAATCCCTTATGTTGGCACCCTTGCCTTGCCGGAAGAAGCAGAGACAATGCAACTGTGATCTTGGCTTGGCAGTGACATTTTGCGGTTGGCAAGCCGGACTGTGACGTCAATTGATAAATTAACCAATCAAGGGCGCAGCCGGAGCGATAGTATAGGAAATAACATTGCGGAAGTAGAAAAATGAAATTGAGAGTTTTTTGAAGACAAAAGTGATATCGAAGCATTTATGACAGATATGTTATTCCACGGATTTCAACTTTTACTATAACAGACCCCCACACTGGTATCCTTCGAGCATTTTTCTAACGTCGTCAATCCAATCAATCAATACAATCATAGACAGGAAAACGAGTAAAACAAACAAAAGTTTTGTTCGCGAAAAAAATTTTGTTCCAAAAAAAAAACGCAACGCTGGAAAGACGTTCGAAAGACACAAGCGTGGGGGGGTCTCTAAGTCCTAGGAGCTGAAAGATTTTCTTATAATATAAAAAGTATATCCCCTGTGATTCTCTAATATGGAATTAAAGAAAAATAGAAACCTAAAAGAAATCTGGCGAAAGCTCAAGCTTAAGCTTTGGTCCAATTATATAATTATGATATGAAATCAGTTTTAATTTTTTAATAAGAGGTTGTTAATAACTAAAGATGTGTGATACCTTTTGAACAGTAGCATGGGCGTGACGCAGGACGCATATGTTTTCTATGCTACGATACGTCACGAACTACGACACACACGTGACACGCATGCAGAATAATAAGAAAATGTATATATTACTCGAATACCGCAAGTAATATTATCTCTATATTTTTAAACTCAATGAAAATATGACCTTGAATAAGTGGGCATTGCGAAACAATTGTGCAGTTAATATTAGATTTTGTGCAACTCAATTAGTTATAAGCTGAAATGTTGGGTCCACCTGTAACAGAGAAACTATGCGCACTAAGGCACACTCTAAGGCCCTCACACCACACACAACACTTCCTTTTTTGGAACCAGTAACAACTGCAAACCGTACCGTTTGTGTACTTTCCATTTAAGGGAGAGGCCTTAGTCCAGCAGTAGATTTCTATAGGATATTATAGCAAAACATTCGTTTACACAAAAATAAATCTAGATCTTAAATTAAATACACTTACACCTACACTTTTCTCGTATGCTATGACATATTTTTAGAAACGAGTTAGTTAGTTAATTGATAAATGTCTGTTGTGATATGGAACTAAGAACATATTAATTGGACGCGCCTTAGTGCGTGCGTAGGCGCATGCCGTTATGCAAGGAATACTTCCAATTTGATTATTGCTGTGTTGATATTATTTGACACTCTAAATTAGATTCACATACTAAACTGGTTATCTCGTAGTGCTTCTATATGAGTTTATACGTATTTATTAAATGATATCCGAACACCAAAAATCATATTATCATACTAATATTATAAAGAGGAAAGATTTGTGTTTTTGTGTGTGTGTGTTTATGTTTGTAATGAATAAACTCAAAAACTAATGAACCGATTTCAAAAATTATTTCATCATTAAAGAGCTACATTCACTCTGAGCAACATAGGCCACCTTTTACCGCGGGAGAATGCCTCATTCCCACGGGAAAAACTGTAAACGCGGGCGGAGCCGCGACGGAAAGCTAGTATTGAATAAAACGAATAGGTAATTTAATTTCACATAATTTTAATAATACAAAAAGATTTTTGCAAAATTGACAGCTACATTGTCGGCGTTGATAAGACTGACAGACAGAGAAGGGCGAAGTTCAATATACACTTTGATGAAGTCAAGTAAAAATTAGGCCATGTTTTCACGGCGCTTAGTACATGTATATGTACAGATAACACATCGCCTTGAAGAACGCAGTCGCAGTTTATAATAAGTTGAAAATGATTAAGTGACAAAGACGTATTCTGTACATGTACTCAAGACTTCCCTTCATAGTGTGAACTGTTCTTTATGAATTACTGTACGAATTAGGTATAAGGCACATTATTCGCCAGAAACATGTTGCGAAATGATAAAGTTCCACATTTACAACAGGAATGCAGTAAAATGATGTACGGCGCCATTTAGTAGCTGCATAACTTAAACAACAATGTAGATAGCAGCCGGAGCACACAAAACACGTCACATTTACAATATTACAGGGTTTAGTTCAGTTTTAGAAAATTACCGGATTTATTCGAGACAGGTGGCTTACTGTTCTGTAACTGTGTCAGTAAATAAATAAGTAGAAATGCCTCGACTGTCGGTCTAATTGTTTCCTATTGAGTGGTATTTAAATAGCGACTCGCGTTGTGTCCTTAGTGTGGATAATCTAACAAACTCAATAGTCTAGTTGGTAACGTACCTACCTAAAAAGCTCAGCGTAGTAGTTTCAACTCCCGCCCAAAAGAGCTGACTTGATCGTAAAAATATCCGTAAAAAAGCGTTGGTGGCGTAGTAGGTCGAATAGGTGCATCCCATTCGTAAGGTGTGGGTTCGATTTCCAACACGTAGGTGTGTGTTTTCGCTTTCGATATACGTTTATTCGATGTTCAGACGAGGAGGAAAACATCGTAAGGAAAATTGTACGTACATAGCTGAGAAAAAAATCAAAGGTTTTGAAGTTAAACCAACTATTATTGATCCAGCGTTGTATGCTTCAAAATGGCAACACTAAAAAGTAATAAAAAAAAGAAATCTTTTTAGACTCTCGCTTCCGCTCTCTAGCGACATGTACCTACTTTGTGCTCAAAGAACTTAATTTATTTTAAGTTAACTGCTTATCCTGAATTTAGGGTGCCCCTCGAGCCCCTCAAAGAATCCGTAATATGATTTGATAACGAATTGTAAAGTCCGGTGAAGATTGCTTGTACCTTTTCGACACAAGTGTATAAGTCAATTAAAAAAAACATACCGGTGCCTACCGAATAATGACATTCATATCTTAAAGCGTATATCAAGCAAAATAGAATTATGTACAACTTTTGGGTGTAATCCAATAGGAACGAACCATCAATCACGGAATGAATTGTAACTTTCAACTTTTATAAATATGCCACTGTTCCCGCCTCCTCCTTTGGATCTCGGCTTTCAGTAACAGATCGTATTTTGAAACATTTCTGGCAGGTCTATCATTCAGCTGTTACTACAGTTTACTATTGTTTTCAAGACAATCGGTTATTTTCAGTTTGTGTTTATAATCATTTGTATTTGTCATGCGATTGCGATATCGCAACACGTGATTTCGTATAGGTACCTAATTGTGTTCGAAATTTACAGCTATTTAGTGTAATTATTGGCGAGGTAATGAGAGAAGATGTTTAAATTTTAACGCAATATTTTAGAAGTATTTCAGTAGAATTTAAGCTCTAAATAATTTATGGTAACATACTTTGTAACCAAAGAGATTTGAAGAGCCGCTAAAGCGAAGCTGGCTCTTCAAAACTCTTTGTTTGTAACATACATATTTTTTTCCAAAGTTTTTTCCTATTAGAATCATGTTTAAAATCACAAAAAAATATCATGCAGAAGATGCAAAAATTCACAAACATCAGCGGCAAAATGACAAAAAATCTAGATTAGGTTTGATACTCTCGGAGAATTCGGAAATAATCAATGTGGTACATAAATCAGTAAAAATCAGGAAATTTACAGCGAATTATGAATACAAGACATGACAAAAAAAATCCATAGACCGCGTTCACCTCTCGTCCACCAAAGAGGCGTAGCTAACAAGGTTCGTTCTAGCTAGAATACGTAGGCGGGTTGATAAGAGTTAGCCTACCCCATTTGTAATTGTCCGATTTAAAAATTATATATGTCACTTTATAGGTTTGTTTTCTATCTTTTCGCAAAAATAAAATGAAGTTAGTCACGCGAATACGTTGTCGTAGACCAATTTTTGAAAAAGAGCTGCTTCGGTATTTTTTAGAAATGGATAAAATCGAACAAATAGCGGTGATTACGTTTCTGAATATGAAAGGAATGAAGGGTTTAGAATTTTTTGAATAAATGCGAAACGTTTTAGGTGATAGTGCTCCATCATATGCAACAGTAAAAAAATGGGTGGCCGAGTTTAAAAAGGGCCGTACAAGCGTTCAAGATGAACATCGTTCCGGCCGCCCCAAAAGTGTCACCACACCAAAAATGATCGGCTAAGTGCATGATATGGTTTTAACAGGCCGGCGATTAAAATTATTTGAAATAGCTGGGGTACTAGGCATTTCAAAAGAACGGACACATCACATATTAAGTGAAGAATGAAGTATAAAAAAATTATCGGCAAGGTGGGTGCCGCGTTTGCTCACTATTGATCAGAAACGAATTCGAATGCAAATGTCGCAAGAATGTTTAGATCGTTTGAAGACTGATACGACTGATTTTTTGCGACGATTTATAACTACTGACGAGACTTGGGTTCACCACTATACACCAGAAACAAAAAATCTGTCAAAACAGTGGACAGAGGCAGGAACCGAAGGCTCCGAAGAAAGTAAAGGCCGTGAAATCTGCAGGAAAAGTGATGACATCAGTATTCTGGAATGCAAAAGAAATTTTGATGATCGATTACCTTCCAAAGGGGCAAACGTTAGCTGGCGATTATTATGCAAATCTTTTGAACAAATTACAAGAATCCATTCGTGAAAAACGACCGGGGTTGGCTAGAAAAAAAATCATCTTTCACCAAGAGAATGCGGGAGTTCTCACGTGCGTTACTACCATGACGAAAATCGACGAACTGCATTATGATTTGCTTCCACACCCGCCTTATTCGCCAGACCTAGCACCCTCTGGCTTTCACCTTTTCATTTTCCTTTTCCGTCCTCATCAGTCTCAAATTTTTGTCCCCAAAAATTTGAGACTGATGAGGACGTTAAGTATGCGGTGGACCGCTATTTTTTAGACCTCGATGAAAGTCATTTTAGACATGGCTTATAGGCTTTGAAACTTCGATGGTCCAAGTGCATTGAGGTTCTAGGAGATTATATTAAAAAATAAAAATAGTTTCGTTTCATTAAATAAATTGTTTTACTTTTAGGCTAAGTACTTATCAACCCGCCGTATCGTATTATGATCTAGCTATAACAATAAAAATATCGTAATTGACTAAATAATATACAATTTAAGGGACTTGCACAAAAACATTCCAATTGTATTTCAAAAGCTACAGCCAAATCACATTTAGGAGTTAGTCCCGCATCGACCCGCGCCCAATTTGTTTTCAATTCTTATAAATAATTTATAAACCTGAGGGTTGGTACACACAGCGACACTTTGACGTGTTACAATTATGGGAACAAACTTTTTGTTGGATTCCAGATGATACAACATCATAATAAAGAAATTTAATAAAAATACGAACACTTTTTTGTGTTTACTTTGTCTATTTTGATATAAAAACAATTGCAACACACCTCGTTAAATAGAATGAAGTTATTGCAGCTGTAAAATAAAAATAAAAATAAATATGTGTAACATCTCACACACGTCCATCTGACCCCAAACTGGGCAGAGCCTGTGCTATGGGTGTCAGATAGCTGATATACATACATATAATAAATAAATATACAACATCCAGACACAAGGCAAAAACAAGTGCTCATCACACGAATGTTTGCCCTGGGCGAGATTCGAACGCGCGACCTTGTGCTAATCTTTTTTTTTTTTTAAAAAGGCTACACCGAATTTTTTTGTGTTCGTTATTATTAGAGATGCGCCGAGTACTATTTCTACCGAGTAACCGAGTACCGAATATACTCGGTTAAAATTCCACCGAGCTGAGTACTCGGCCGAATTACTCGGTTCAATATGTACAATGTATTGGGGTGCAAAAACAGGAATGAACAGGGTCGTGCAGTGCTCGCGCTAGCTGACTAGCAAGCGGCGCGGGTGTTCCGATATTCCCCTGGGTATCCAGTCGCTTGTTGTAAAACAAAAATAGTAATCAATGCGCGCAAATTGAGCAAAAATTATTTTTTTGTTCGTGTACAGATATCAATTCATGCATCGTTAATGAAGAAAAGAGAAACAAACTCTTACCAGAACGCGCAGAAAGTCTGGTTTTCCAAACATCGTAACTTGGCTCTCATTAATTTTAAATATTAATTGTTTTAATGAAACATAAGTATTACTTATACAATTCAATAGCATTTACTTTTTCTTTTTCAAAAAATATATATAAAAATTTTCACTTTTAAACAAGTTGGTTTCATTCTTTTCGCAGCAAAGTGATTTTTAACCCCCGACAAAAAAGAGGGGTGTGTTTGATGTGTGTATCTGTCTGGCATTGTAGCTCATAAACGGATGCACAGATTTTGATCTAGATTTTTTGCAAGGTGTTACTATCGACAGCGTTCTTAGCCAATCCAAGAAAATATATTCAACTATTTGAAGAATATCAGCTCTTTTCTATTTGTTGAAAGGATCAAGTAACGGTATTGTGGCGGGGGTTTTTAATTTAATGTTATCATTATCTTTATTCCGCTCAAATTGTTATTTTATTTAAACCGAATTTACTCGGTGTTTGAACCGAGTTATTCGGCCGAGTACGAGTACCAAAATAACCACCGAATACGCCGAGTACCGAGTAGTAACCGAGTACTCGGCCCATCTCTAGTTATTATCAAAACTAGGTTTGTGTCAAGTTCTTACACAGGGAAAACATGTTATTTCTGCGGACAGCTTTAATATAAATTACTAGCTTCCCGTCGCGGCTCCGCCCGCGTTAATAGTTTTTTCCGTGGGAATGAGGCATTTTCCCGCGGTAAAAGTTAGCCTATATTCTTCCGCAAGGTCTATTCTTTCTTTGTGCCAACTCCGCCCGCTTTAAGATTTTTTCCCATGGGAATGAGAAATTTTCCCGCGGTAAATCGTAGCCTATGTTATTTCCCAAGGTCTATTCTATCTTTGTGCCAAGTTTCATCAAAATAGGTTCAGTAGTTTCGGAGCCCATTCAATTATTAGGAATATTTTGGGTATTTTTTTACATCTTGGGTTACAATATTGAAGTTTTAGTAAGGATCCCTAATTTTTTTGAAAATAAAATATAACCTATGTTTCTCAAGGTGAATGTAGCTTTCTAATGGTGAAATAATTTTTGAAATCGGCTCAGTAGTTTTTGAGTTTATTCATTACAAACATACACACACACACACACACACACACACAAAAATACAAATCTTTCCTCTTTATAATATTAGTAAGTAATAAGTAATAAGTATAGATAGTATAGACTAATAATTCGGTAGCAAAAGCTTTGACATGTGATTTAAGTTATGAACCTACAAAATTGTACAGTCTTTAAACTTACGATGATTGTTATGTATGGACTCAATGTCTGAAATAAATGAATTTTATTTATTTATTTAAAACATTTTCATATCATTAAGTAAGTAATAGTTCAGAATTGACTCGTACGACCCGACTAAGTGGAGCATTCAGCTCGAATTCCTGCGGGGGCTAATTGGTGCCGACTGCCGTCACATAGCAAAGCAACTATTACGTAAGCGACGCGAATTGAACGCTACCAAGTTTTGCATTCCATTGCTGCTATACCAAAGAAAATTCTTCACACGTCACAGCATAAACACTTGGATAGTAAAAGGATTGCGAAATAGCTATTTCTTTCGTAAATATTGAACACTATTGTAAAAGCTAGCTAAAATCTATTTTAGCTTTTAAGGGGAACTTTTCATTCTGTTTGTATATCGGCCTGTACGTTTTGGGGACTGGTGTTGCAGTGGGTTACACAGGTGAATATTCCCTGAATTTTTCATAGTTCTCATACTAGAACTTAAATAATGTACCTTTGGATCCTGTGCAATTGGATCTACTTGACTGGCTGGGTAGTCAAATTAACTTCTTTTTATACAAAATTAAAACAATATTTGGAAAATGGATAAATAAAAGATAAAAAGTAAACGTGATGTCACTTTTTATCTTAACCGTTTTTGAACGACTCTTACTTGAATTTTTATAAAATCTAAAATTCTTGAATTGATGTGCGTGATGCACGACGATTTCAGACAGTTTTTTCCTATAGATATCAAATATCATAATTTACTTTCAATACAATCAATTACCTACCCTACAGAACTTACATAATGATCCTATCCTATCCTACTAATATTGTTAACGCGAAAGTTTGTAAGGATGGATGTATGGATGTATCACTACATAGAATAAAACAAAGTCGCTTTCTCTGTCCCTATATCCCTATGTATGCTTAACTATTTAAAACTACGCAACGAATCTTGATGCGGTTTCTTTTAATAGATAGAGTGATTCAAGAGGATGGTTTATATGTATAATACATGCATAATATACTTAGGGATAACCCACAATAACCATTTTCCTGTGCGAAGCCGGGGCGGGTCGCTAGTGGATATATAAATGTTTGTTACTCTTTCACGAAAAAACTACTGAATGGATTTTAGTAAAACTTTACAATAATATAGTTTATACATCAGAATATAGGCTTGAAATATAAAGATATTGTGTTATTTGTTTAAAATTATATAACGATACTATATTCACTTTACAATGTTTATTATTGTTTTGTCGTGGTTATGTCATGTTGACTTCTCGATAGTAAGAAAAGTTTTGTACCGTGAGCGGAGTTGCGGGGCGGAAAGCTAGTCTACTATTACATCAAAACGCAAATCATCATCGTCATCACTGGACTCCCCAGTCTACAAGCCTGTAGTGTCAATAGGGGTGTCAACTCTGCAATAGAACATCAGACACGCGCGGACAGACCGCCTGCCAGAAGGCCTGCCATGTTGAAATGTTAATGATGGATGTGCCGAGTTTCCAGGTTCAATCCGTTTCATCAACTGATTAATCTGTTTACTATTGACGTTCCATTCCAACACATTGGGAAGTGTACCTTTGATTTTGTGACAGTTATATTTTCCACTTTATAAGAATACTAGCTTTCCGCCTAGTGGCTCCGCCCGCGTTAACAGTTTTTCCCGTGGGAATGAGGCATTTTCCTGTGGTGAAAAGTAGCCTATGTGATAATCCACGGTGTCAACGAGCTCCATACCAAATTTTATTAAAATCGCTCTAGTCGTTTAGGCGTGAAGAAGTAAGAAACATACACACTCAGACACAAACGCACCTTTATACGAGTAATATGTGATGTTTTACAGCAACTTCAGTATCTACGCGCCCGTTTTTTATCACATATTATTAAGTTAAGTGGTTCCTGCAGTGAAAAGCCTAGACTAGTTTTTATTTTTTTTCTTTAACTAGCTTTTTGCCTCGCGGTCTTTACATCGGAAAACGAAAACTACCCAACTAAGACAACTAAGTAAAATCAAAGATATAATTGGGTTATTATAAAACTTACAATTTCTTTCGTTAGAAAACAGCTACAATCACAGGTGATAATAACACCTATATAGAGCTAGGAACTTCAAATTTGGTGTTCAAAGTGGCATTAGTCCAGAATGTAACGTGTTAATTAATATACGAACTATCAATTCGGTGCAGGAACTATTAGATCGCTGCAATGAGTGCACTTGGCCCGGTTACATTTGAAGTGCAACAGCGTATCCGGCAATGATGTATTGACCTTTTACGTAGAGTTGAGAAACCGCTGCGTCTTGTGTAGATATGACATCTTATTATTAGGTTGATATTTTACTGTTTGGTTTAGTTTTATGATATTTTTCTGTGATTTCATCTGAATTTCTTATTGAATAGAATGACATAAAATAGGATATGTAATGCCCAAGAAATCGATTAAAAATGTTTCATTCAGACATATTTAAGTGATATATACTTACACACGGAAATTTCAATTTTTGGTTTCGTTAGTAATTCTATGAGCAATAATGTAAGTATAGAACGTAAAGTTTAATTGATACTATTAATTAATATGAACAACTTTTACTATGGGACCAATTATGGGCATTTCTCGGGAAGAGGCGAATCATCTACTGCATCGAAAAAAGGACCTATAACATCTTATATGAATACCCAAAATAAATCTGCTATTTCTGGTCCGGTGGGTATGCAACTTTTATTTGGAATTCAGAATGTGAATAAGTGACCCCTTTTTATATTTTATGAACCCCGTTTTAAATCATAATAGTTATATATTATAGAATGACAAGAGTTTTCAAAATTACAAAGAATTCTGTAAACTGACGAGTTTTACAATTTGCCGACGAGACACATACACTGCTTTGTTAAAACAGAAACCGTGGCATATCTACCGAACGCACGCGGCGTTGCAATTCGACCTTAACAATGGTAGTTAAAAGCGTTCGCACGCGGGCTTTGGTCACTGTCTACGACACAAAACTGGGATCGCACGAGCCAACCTGGGGGACATAGTCGCGCGCCTCCGCTCAGTCGCTCATTCCATCCAGATAAAAGGACTCGTCTTCCTTATCCTCTGGTTCTCTATCGCATACTCTATCATTCAGTTTCTGTGATAAACAAACACCAGACGCCATGGTGAGATACTTGTAGTTTTTTTTATTAGTGAATTTTTAGCTCTATTTATTTGATTTAAAGTTCATTTTGTGTTGATGATAGTGATTTTTAGTGTTTTGGGTTTCGAGTAATCGAGTAAATTTCCTCCTTTGCAGGAAGATCTACCTAAGGAACAGCTTGCCAGTAAGTTTATAGTTTTTAAGTTGTAAATTCTTCGATTAATAAATAAAAATAAATTATAGTCTTCGGATATTAAAAGGGTTAAGGGATTTGATTCCTGTCAGTGTTTGACTTTTGGAGGTGGGCCATAATTTAAATTCCATGACAACTTGGCTGGCATCTAATTAATAATACCATACTAGTGGTAATATAATGATATTGACCAAACTCTTTTTAGCTGCTTAAATTCAAACGGTTACGGACTAAAACAATTTTTTGTCGTAAAAAATGCCAAAGTTCAGCACCGTTTGTGGTTACTGCGTTTATTAGTGATGAAGATTTTTACATGTCCGGTGAAGCTTGATTGGTCGTACCTTTTTGACACAAGCTTAAGTAAAAATTCCTGTTGGCCGAATAGACAAAAAATATACTGTTGGCTTTATAAAAAAAATGGTTCTCACCATCCTGAAATGCGAGTTAGAGTTCTGTTTTTATTGTTTTTGATCTTTCTTTTTCCTTGTAGTCCTCAAGAAGGCCTTCGAGGCTTTTGACCAGGAGAAAAAGGGATGCATCGGTACAGTCATGGTGGGCACCATTTTGAGCATGCTGGGTCACCAGGTCTCCGACGAGACCTTGAAGGAGATCATCGATGAAGTTGATGCTGATGGTTAGTATCCTAAACTGGTAATATCTAGATTTTATAAACAGTTTTTTTTTAACCCAAGTAAAGCATTTAAAGCACAAGCAAAGCTGTTGAATGCTGTAACCATCGCGGTCATAAAAATATTATTTTAAAAATACAAATGAATTATTATTATTTATTTCATTTTTATTACGGATTTCAGGGTAGGCTCGAGCCCCTCGTCGGGGACATAATATGAGCTGTTAACAGAACAGAACGAACATAATATAGTATTTTTTGCATTACATAAATAAACTTTGAGAAAATTAATTAAACTACTTAAAATATAAGTATATTAATTATTTCGCTTACTTCATTTACATTTATACAAAAGTTTTTTTTAATAATAAGTTAAATACCGTGCTGAAATACTCCATTAATCAAATATTAAAGAATTTTTGTTTTTTAAATTTATAAGAAATAATTTTTAAATAAAGAACTACGTTTTTTTATTCAAACGAACAGAAATTTTCAGCGGAAATTAATTACGTAGATGACATGAAGAGATAACCTCCTTCACAGGCTATTGGGTCGCAGTTATTTAGCTCCGCTATTAATTATAATTAACTAAGTGATCGTTTCGCCCAGGCCGCGACTAATTCAACGGCGATATTATCAAACCACCTGTTCTGAAATACGTTAATAAAACCCCGAGAGAGGATTTAAAAAAAGATGCGAATTGTGTAATTGTTTGATTTAACATTTAACTTACCAAATTCAGTATTTTGGATAATAATATAGAGGCAAATCTACCTAAGGGGTTTTATTAATAGCAGCAATATTCGTTATCTCCGTTTGTACAATATAATTATATTTCACTTATGCGCTTTAATTAGTAACCCGTAATAATCAATAATTTACATTTTTGTTTAAATTTTCGATTAAGTCAGTTTACGACTGAAATACTCAAGACAAGGGTCTGACTGAACACTTCGACATTGTTCAAGATTCCTGTAGATACCAATATTTTTTTTTCTTTATTTGACGTTGTCTAACTTTGCTTAAACGAAATTCTTCGGCGCATCAAATGTCTCAGCCTTAGGCCCATTTCACACTGCGAACGCCTGGCCGTTCGCCCAGAAGTTGACACTTTTGATCTGACTCGTGAAACATGTGATAGGCAATTTATGACAGTTGCTTCATTTTAATTAATGGACATTTGTTATTTTCACAACACAATCTAAACACAATTTTAATGTATCGCGTAATACGAATGAGCTATGTCTACCAAAATCACTGGCGTTGCCAAGATTTTTAATGATGTTTTGTCTAACCTAATAGAGAACCATTTAAAAAGATTTTTTATTAAATCATCAAACTACTTAATCATGTACACTTTCATCTCCGCCTAGGTCATGGTTACAAGAAAACTGAGATATAATTAAAATTAAATAATAAAAAATACATTTCCAGCTGTGACACACAAGTTTCAACAAAATCTTCAAATACAAATCGCGTCAATCAAACCTGTGTAAATAAATAATTTCACCAGACATGCCCTTGATCCGGCCTGAGATTTCTTTGTACGTGAACATCTGCAGGGCCGCATTTAGAACACAGGGTGAAAGCCGACATAATAGACATTGAGCTCAATTCTCTAAATTTAAGTTCTTGGTCTCTTTCGATGGGACACACTGAAGGAGGTTTATTTTATGAGCCATTTATATTATTGTAGTCAAGTTATCCAGTGGCGTCGCGTCGTGCAAATTGCGCAACTTTGCCGATTTGTTTAAACTCAGTTTATTGAGTCCTAACTGCCAAAGTTTTCCTGTTTCAGCTAGAGGATAACATTGGATCTAAAATAAATCACTGAATCTGAGTTATGAGTTTGCGAGATTCGTTTTATCTAGTAAGGAATATAGGTTATTGAACTTAGCTCAAGAGAATAGAAGAAATTACTTAAATATTTTATAATAATAATAATAATAATAATAATATACGTTTATTTGCTGGACATCACAACACAGAATACAAAATTCGACAAAAAGAAAATTCGACAAAAAGAAAAGAAAACTGCAAAAAGAAAAGAAAACTACATTATAAAATTTACACCCAAGAACCTAAGCATAAAACTACGTGCAAACATTTCCCTGTGTTGCGACACCCACACAAAAAGGCCCCCACTCAGCAAAAGCTGCATTTTAGTAACTATGCTTACTAAAATAAACCATATTATTACTAGTTACAATGGGTCGTAAATACGTTATACTTGTATATCATAACAATTAAAATTTTGGTCTTGGAAAAAAAAAACATTCTTAGATTTTTGCGTTTGAATATACTAACACGGAGATAACCCGTAAAAAATATATCGCCGACTAATGTCTATAGGAAAAAAATACTAGGTATAATTGTAATGTTTAATGTCTATAAATGTTAATACCTAAGTAGAAAAATGTCTGTTAGTGTAAACTCATAAATATAAAATTCACATTTGTAAAGTATGACAACACATTTCACATGTAATCTCTACGTTTATGAACTAGGCATAGAAATTGAGCTGCAGAGCATTCAAAATATGGTGTTGTATTTCCAGGTTCCGGCGAGTTGGAGTTCGAGGAGTTTGTGACCCTCGCCTCCCGGTTCATGGTTGAAGAGGACGCTGAAGCCATGCAGCAGGAACTTAAAGAGGCATTCCGGTTATATGATAAGGAAGGTACGTGAAGATCTTTGCACGGTGAATTTCGTAGTGCGAATGTCCGACCGTATGTGATGTGCTGGCTTCTGTACCACCAACAACTATGTTGTCACCCAAGTCCGGTGAAGCTATGGACTTAGTAGTATATCTTTGTTACTAAGTCCATAGGTGAAGCTTGATACGTCGTACTTTTTCGATTCAAGCGTAGGTCGATAAAAAAAAAGATTATGTTGTCACAGCCCTTCAGATGACTGTGGTGAAACGAGAAATTTCATTAAAACAAAAATTTTTTAGTAGCATAAGCGAAAAGCGCAGTTTTTTACTACTCTTTAGGTAATGTTACGCTGTAAAGTTTTATTAACAACAGACAAAATAATGTTAACTTCTATCTAAGGTATGCGCTGCTTACAAAACTCAGAAGTTGTTATACCTACTATGATGATATTAATGTCTGTTTCGTACCGCTGTAAATGTAAATGTTCCGCTGTCGGACCAAAACCACTGAACCAATTTCAGTTTCATTCCAAAACTTACCACAAAGTTAGAATAAATCTCAGGAAAAGACCGCGGGAAGAGAATACTCGAACTAGTCTAGACAATTTTTAACCCCCGACGAAAAAGAGGGGTGTTATTAGTTTGACGTGTGTGTCTGTCTGTCTTCTTGTGGCATCGTATCTCGTAAACTGATGCGCCGATTTTGATCCATTTTTTTTTGTTTGCAAGTTTACACAATCGAGAGTGTTCTTAGCTATGATCCAAGAAAATATCTTAAGCCATTTGAAGATTATCAGTTCTTTTCTAGTTGTTGAAATGATCAAGTAAGGGTTTTATGTCGTGGGTTATTAGGTACATTTTTTAATTTAATATTATCTAGTAGCGGCTACCGCAGTCAGGTATCACAGCCAATGTCAAAGTGCACTCCACTCGAATGCCATTCCACCCGTTCCAGCCCAATGCACTTTGATTACATTGATTATTCAATTTTGTTTCGAACTAACCCTGTTTCGTCTATCGGAATTTCAACGTGCCTCGCTGCCAAATAACGGAACTATAAAAGTTACTAATAAAGAATATATTTTTTACTAAAGATATCCTTCTAATATTATAAACGCGGAAATTGTGAGGATAGATGGATAAATGGAATAATTATTGCTCTTTTACTATTTCACGCAAAAACTACGGAATGTTTTTTTATAAAACTTTACAAAAAATAGATTATACATCTGCATAACATAGGCTACATTTTATCTAGAAGTTATTATTACAACTAACCATATAAAGTACCTACTAGGTAAATGTAAAAGTGCATTGGTTTAAGTCCGATGCACATCAATATGTATTACAAGTAACTGGTATCAATAATATTACTGAACACTTTTCATATTACCAAGACTGACTATGTTCATCTCCATAAAACAACGTAGTCTTGGTAATAAAAATCATTGGGGTAACATTGGTATTGGTTAGTCTCACACAATAACAAATAGCCGTTGTCCAAACTAAACTGGATACAATGATCAAAACAGATTCGAATAAGATAAAATAATGGTGTAGTAGATAGTTACTTAGAACATTTGTGGTCTATTTACCCCTAGCCAATAAAACTCACTAAGTATTCGCGTCACGGCATCAGCTTTACCACAAAGCTGACAAGTTCAGTTAGGAGCTATAGAAGTTGGCTACTTAATTGCAAAATTGAATCTTATCAAGACTTCAGCAAAACCCGCTTTCTGTTGTAATCAAATTAATAGCTACCAAACTGATTACTAAAATTACTAAATGAAAGCTGTCCTGCAGAAGATTACTTAAGCATATTCAGTGGTTAGGTCTGAGGCTATTGCTACGGCTTTGTGATAATCAGACTAAAACGTTAATAACAAAAGTGAAATTTTATTTTAGAATATGTTGAAGTTCTGCTATTAAATTGTAAAATCAATTAACTTTTGTACAGGCTAATTCAGAATTAGGTATCTTCCCGGCAAAAATCGATGTTATTCTCTGCAACTGCACTACCACCTAACTTCGCAATTAATTAACTACAAACGTCAGACGTAGGTACATAATGCATAATGTGTGTGAATGTCGTTAAAAAAAGTGAAAAAAAATATTGCGCGGCTACTGAGTAGCAATCTCTGCAGCAGCTGACTGTACTTTGTACGAAAATATAGAGGCAATTGATTGTTCAAAGGGTTGCTATTTATATTATACGAGAAACAAACAGCACAATATTAAACTTATTGACGATCTAGAATTTTAGACTAGAAACCTAGCTGATAGTGCGCCTGCTTTCGAAGCACATGGTCGCGGGTTCGAGCCCTATTTAGGACAAATATTTTGAGCTCAGATGGCGGGTATGAGTTGTATATCCCTGCTTCAATTCAATTACTTATATTTATTTATCGACAGAATGAGGACGCTTTCAAAATAATCCAGTTCATATCCTTTGTTTATCGGACATATAGAAGGTTCTTTATTTAAAAATTCTCAGTTTTTCGCGTTTCTTTTGTTTGCCGTTCTTTTTTTGGCTGTTAGTATTTCTTTATTTGTTACATTGTATTTTTTTTTGGTTCAGGTAACGGTTACATCACGACTGACGTGCTCAGAGAGATCCTGAGGGAGCTCGATGACAAGATCAGCGCAGAGGAACTCGACATGATGATTGAGGAAATCGACTCCGACGGCTCCGGCACTGTTGACTTCGATGGTACGTCTATTTCATCATCATCATCGTTTTCAAAAGCCGTGCAGCTTTTGAAATGAAATGAAAATGAAAATATGAAATGAAAATATTCTTTAGCTTTTGTCGGTGGAATCTACGACATTCCATTATATCCGTTTTCTGTTTGGTCCCCTGATACGACATTGATTCATCTCTTCTTTAATTTGGTTCATAAACGGTCACTGTTGACTTCGATGGTACGTCTACTTTATCATCCTCATCGAATTCAAGAGTCGTGCAGCTTTTGTCGGTGGAATCTACGACATTCTATTATATCCGATTTCTGTTTGATCCCCTGATACGACACTGCTTCTATCTCTTCTTTAATTAGGTCCATAAACGTTCTTCTTCTTGGTCGTACTCTCTTTTTTCTAATGAAAGGAGAGTTAGAAAAAAAGGAAGTCCATTTCATACGAACATATTTTTATTTAACTTGTGTCGGAAAGTAACTAAAACTTACTTACTTAACTGTATCTACTGTGAAAATATACTAAGTAATGTAGTTTAAAGCTTTAGGATCGTAAAAAAGTGGCATACATACAGCTATTCAAAGTACTTAACCATAACAATTACGTTTACAAGAAAACTTCAGAAAAGATCCTTTAAAATATTTTTCCCAAATCTACACATATAATTCATAATACTTCAACAGAAAAAGAACAGAAGCGTCTGTTCTGTTCTTTCATTTAATATCACTCACGACTTGAATTTATTCGTCAAACAAACGCAGGCGCTCTTGTTTGCACTGTTCGCCAGTAAAACTGGAATAATCGACTCAAGACCCGCTGTAAGCGGCATCAAATTACTTAGAGTGATTCCCGCAACAATACTGTCTGAGTTAATTTCGTCTGTGGACGATTTCAACAACCGTCTTTCGAGGCATTTCATACCAACCGATAAAAATGCATTATCAGATTTGCGACACATCAAACGAACAAGTCCTCACATAAATTGTAAGATTTATACCAAAAATGGGTATTTCAGAGATATTTTGATCATAACTATACTGTTAAATAAAATAAATATCAAAGCAGTTAATAAATTATGATTAAACAATTACTATGGAGAATTCTCCATAAGACACATCACAGGACATGAACTTTTATTTTGCGTGAACGTGTTGTTTGCGAACATAATACTCGAACTACCCTCAGAATTCTTCTCATGTAAATGGCAAATGTCTTTTATGAGAATAAAGTATATTTAAACCTAAACCTAAATCTAGTTTTGACGATATTGTATTGTATAAGTCCATTCATTTCCAGTTGACGAGCACTATCAAAATATAAAATGCCCTTCATAAAATATGGATATCAGATATTGTATAAAATATTGCATAGTTTAAAACGCTCTTATGCGATTAGATGGTTTCTATTTGTCAAACACACATTTTCAAAGCATTGTTATTAATAGAAGTACTATTTTTTGAGGACAAAAAAAAAGATGAATTGCAAAATAAGGCTGCCTCGGAAGACTTAACATGAGTACGGAAGTTCTTAACATGGGTATAGCCTAATATTATATTTAAAATTATTGTGTAACGTTAAGGGAGAAAACAATACCTATACTATTTATATTTGTTAGTAACCACTAACCAATTTTAATCAGACAATCAAAAGTCACAGGAAAAACCTTAATTGGTTTATTATTACAAATACAGAATTACGAGTAATTTGAAAGTCTTATTACATTCTGTCAAAAGTAATTATATTAGCCCATTTCAGCTGTTTATAATCAAAGTCCAATTCATTATCAACCGAAACAAAATTCACAAGAACAACTTTTTTGGATTCCCAAAAAAACAATTAGTCGCCTAAATCCTTGGTACGGATGATGATAAATATGAAGTACAAATTGTTTATATCATCATCATCATCCTCAGTAACAATCTGCAGCAGTCCGCTGCTGGACATAGGTCTCTCCTAAGGCGCGCTATTTGGCCCGATCTTCGGCCGCACGCATCCACCCGCTGCCAGCCATTTTCCGCAGATCGTCACTCCGTTTAGCCGGGGGGCGTCCTACACTTCGTTTGCATTCGAATTGATTGTATATACGTTTTTAATGTATTTTTTGATTTTGTTCACAGAATTCATGGAAGTCATGACAGGCGGAGACGACTAGATTATAATATACTTTATTTATTAAAGATCTTTTTCAGTACAACGACTACAACTTGCCAAAGCTTTAAGTACTATACCTACTATTTGCTATTAAAGCAAAAAACTGTCATTATTTTCTTTCTAGAAAACTGACATTCTGATACAATGAGGCATTATTTGTAATTGTTAAACTATTTCCATTATTTATTATTACGTTAAGTTTACTTATTTATACATATTATGTAATATAAGATACCAACATAATTATTGTGTTTCATTTGAACCCTAGTTTAAATGATAAAGATCTCAAAAACATGATCTTGAAAAAAAATCAAAATATTTAATCTCTTATTGATAGACCATTTCTCATTAAAATGTACAATAACCAGCACACATGATTGGACAAATTGACCTTGAGAGCGCCCGTATTCCGTAGCAGTAGGGGTGAATTTCGTACTGCGAATGTCCAACCGCATGTGCTGCGTCTGTACAATCATTCAATAATTAATAAATAAGTTTTTATTTCTTTACATCAGTCCTAAATTACTAGTGAGATGGGGTCTCCATTTAAGCAAAACATTGCCCGTGTTTGGAGGCCCCGCTCTACAATAAATATACATACTTATAACACAGAACAATAAAATAGTAGCTTTATATATTAAATAATTGTTTGAAGAGAAGGACGGCCTTTACTATTTTTGTCAATGATTTACTATAATTAAAAGTGGGCCAATGTGATAACATCACTACCGTCCCGATATAGTGCCAAAGAATATATCACCAGTTAATATAACTGCCCAGCAATTAAATTTATTTAAATGTAGCTGATTTTCTCTTAAGGTTCTCTTACTTAAAAAATCTTAGAAATTTTATTAGGTTTCGATGTGTTTTGCAGTATAGACATATTAAACCATTTAATTTTTATCGTTGTTTGTTTTACTTACTACATGAGAAGAGTCATCTAAACATTTGAAATAAGTAAATAAAATATAATGCTAGAAAAAGCCTTTTCAGATAAGGAAGGAAAATTCTTTTTTTATAAATTAGGTATTTAAACATAAAACCGAGGTGAAGTGCCAAAATGATATAAAAAAGTGAATGTAAACATTGTATATATTACAAATGCTTATTGTGTATTGAACACTAACAATCTTTCGTCTGTCGTGTATAAACATCGAATTAATTTTACATGACTACTCACTCTCCAAGATTGTCTTCTATTTAATATATTCCAACAACTGCAAAGCATTTAAGTGGACAAGCTATTAACAGAAGCGACTGCATTCCGGATTCCGGCGCTACACGCGTCATTTAACAGATCGTCCCAACATCCGATGTTGACATTTGATGTGGCAGAACGCAGATGTTTGCGCCACGACGAATTGGACCCGTGCAGAAAGTAATATACAATTTACACTCTAAAGACACTAGCATATGTGCCCACCTCGAAATAACCTAACACACATGTAAAGGTTACACCAGCTTGGGCTTATTCGAGCGTAGTGATAATCTGGTGATTCTGAGTGTCCTAGTCGATTTCACGCTCCCGCAATTATAACAAGCTTGCAAATGGGCTATAAATATTGCCGATGACACAGTACTACGTATCTACTACGGGAACTGTTCCGACATCACGACAAAATTAATGGTATACTCGTGTAGATCCCTAATGAAAGTAATGATGAAATAGTTTACAGAGCTGAAATAAACAACCACTCAGGCGGGCAAATTTATTATCTATACTAATATTATAAAGAGGAAAGGTTTGATTGTTTGTTTGTTTTTTTGTTTGTTTGCATCGAATAGGCTCCGAAACTACTCAACGGATTTTGGTGAAACTTGGTACAAAGATAGAATAAACCTTGGGAGATAGGCTACGATTTGCCGCGGGAAAATTTCTCATTCCCACGGGAAAAAAATGTGAACGCGGGCGTAGTTGGCACAAACAGAATATACCTCGCGGAAGGACATATAAATTCCCCATTCCCACTGGAAAAACTATTGACCCAGGCAGAGCTGCGGCGGGAAGCTATAAGCAATAAAGGAATTTTCTTCTGCAACTGAACGTCAATCGAAATAAAAGCCTTTGAAACAAGTTAGTTACTATAGCTAGTCTCAAAATAAATTAGAAACTAATTCGGTAAGTACAATGTTAGCTGTATTCTGATTAAGATACTTATCAAAACACTAACAGACTCGAACTTAGCCAGAGTACTATCAAAATTTGAGATTCAGCGCAAATAAAGCCGATTTTTATAACGACTAGACATTATTTTCACGAAACTGAAATAACTTTTCCAAAAGAAAAAAGCGGAAACTTAATATTTACACGGTTCTACAAACCAGAACGGTTAACCGGTAACGGCCGGGTGTCCGTCCCGTTATAGTACAAAAAAACGTTTTTTTTTTTCGATTTTTTAAATTTCAGTTAGATTAAATGATAATTATCAAATCATTCGCGTCGGTGACCGAGTGACTAGGGCCGTTGACTTCCATTCGGTAGTTCGCGGGTTCGAACCTCGGCACGTACCAATGTGTTTTCGATTTTCGATTTCATATGTACGTTTATTCGACGCTCTTACGGTGAAGGAAAACATCGTGAGGAAACCTGCACACTTCCGAAATAATCCAAGGGTTCTGTGTGAAGTTGACCAATCCACACTGGGCCAGCGTGGTCGACAAAAGCCTATTCACCCTGATATCAGGGTAGGCTTGAGCCCCTCGGTGGGGACATTATGAGCTGTTAATGATGATAATGAACAAATAATTATAAGTGAAACGCTATAACACTAAATGCCGACATCATCACCAAATGTGGCCAAATACTGCAACTGCATTCGCTGCCAGCAGTTACAACCGCCAGTGGGTACTTAATGCAAATATATGCAACTCGCTGCTCTAGAACAAATGCGTCCAAATGCATACTATTGTTTGGACAGGCTTTAGGAAGCATTCAATGCTACACGCAGCTTTACATCGTAAATTTCAAAGCAACACAAATACTTTATTGCACGTAAAAACAAACAGAATACATACATGAACAACTTAGAGTTACACTCGGTACGTCTGCCTACGAAGCGCGGGTTCAAATCCCGCCCAGGGCAAACAATCGTGTGATGAGGGGTTGTGTTTGGTTTGTGTCTGGATTATTTATACTAGCTCTCCGCCTGCGCTAACAGTTTTTCCCTTGGGAATAAGGGATTTCCCCACGGTATAACGTAGCCTATGTGTTATTCTGATGTATAAGCTATATTATTGAAAAGTTTTATTAAAATCCATTCAGTAGTTTTTGCGTGAAAGAGTAACAAACATCCATCCGCACAAACCTTCGCGTTTATAATATTAGTAGGGTAAGTACCTTATCAGTTGTCTGGCGCCCATAGTAGGCTGTGCCTAGTTTCGGGTCAGATGGCCGTGTGTGAGATGGCCCACATATTTCTTATTATTTATTCATTAGTTACACATAACACAGTGGTAGGCAAAAGAGCAATTTCTTCCCGGCAACAGTGCAATGTTGGTCTACTACAATTAGACCCGGGAAGGTGCATGAAGAAACTAAAGTGATAGTGTGATGACAGTCTTTCTATATCATCTCATAAATACTCGTAATTTAAATGATTCTTAGTTTCAGTATCATAATGTTACTCTTATTAACTTTTTACTTCCCAAACTCTATTCTAATAAAGTTTAGAATATAAATTACTTTTGAATTTTACATAGTGTCTAAGAAAATTGCTCGAAAAGACAACTGACAAGAAAATGTACGAATAAATACATGAAAATTGAGTCTACTTCAAACTAAATAATTAAAAAAACGAGAAAATGTAAAGAAAAAATATTGTAAAAACTGACTGTCTGGCTGACTGTCTATCTATCTCTTACCGTCTCCTTACTTCTGATACGATCAGAAGATATTTAGAAATATTTACCTTTTGACTAACCATAATAAAATATTAAGGTACCGATTAATATCCCAAACCAATATTTTCTTTTTCAAGAACATAGCAACGAAGGACAGTTGGGAAACGGGTCTTTATACAATATAGTTAATTAGTTCAGTCATTGACCTAGATCACAGAAGCGGATAAACACTTAATAATCCAAAACAACCACAGGCAAGTACTAAGGAATTTGGAAGTAAATCAGGAAAATATAGTTAAGAGATTCAGTTGTGGGTTGCTTGCTAGGTCTAACGTTTTTGATGGGATTTTCGGGATAAAAATGTAATTAATTTCTGTAATAATGAATCCAATTTTTTACGTATTCCAAAAAGTATTAAACGGAAAGAATACCTAGTGCTCTAGACCGATTTAAATGAAATTTTGCATGGTGGTACCTATGTACCCGGTCAACATCTTTGATAATTTTTACAACGGAGAAAAAAATCACGCGGCGTTTTCGTGGGCGGACAGAAAAAATATTTCTAAAAATAGGCACAATAAGGAGGTGAATTGCAAATGTGAAGTATAAAAGACATGCTCAATAATAGCTCATGATCAGTCTTCCCAACGAAAAGTTTCTCATAATGTTTTATCTTTTTTACATAAAATTTTTATATGAGTCTCGATTTTATTTTCGTTTCAGTGAAAAGTTTCTTGGGGAAAATTGCTCAAAACCGGTACCTGAGCGAGCTTATCATTTCAGTATTTGCGGGGCCCGCCACATACACCCGATATTATTATTTTCCTAAAGTGTTGTACCAAATCCTGCCCTGTCAAGTTTGAGCGTTACACATTTAGCAAAGTACACTTCGGTGTAGAGGTATTGGATCGTACAGAAATTGATTCAGTAAATTAGATGATTGATATTCTGGACTGTATCCAATGGAAACCAATTTAGAATTAGTAAATACCTGTATTCATTTACAGAAACAGTAAATAAATAAACATGGCATGTTGTTAACAAATTTCGACTAAAATAAATAAGGCTCATTTTGGGGTGATACATTACATTTTCCCGCGGTAAAAGATAGCCTATGTTATACAGGGTGAATGTAGCTTTCTAATGGTAAAAGCATTTTTGTAATCGGCATAGTAGTTTTTGAGTTTATTTATTACAAACACAACACAAAAATACAAATCTTTCCTCTTTATAATATTAGTATGAAGAGTCATTGTCACTCCAAATCGAAGAACTTGAACGTGCTTTAAACTAAAGTAAATAAATGATGTAAGTATTATTGCTGATGATGTTGTTATTGTGGTTGATAATGTTTTTAAATGTTTAAATTGAATAAAAATAGCGTAGGTAGGATACGAAAAAATAAGTCCTCTTCCTTCCTAATAATCCTTTAAGTCAAAGCTCTAAGGTATTGAATTAGAATGTTCGTTCAGCAGGCTTACTACATAAGGCGCGAGAAGCAGAAGCTGTCAACCGCGACATAATGACAGAACTACCTATAACTCTTATGTCACTATGTCGCGTTTGACAGATTCTTTAAACTAGTAGTAAGCTAGAATGATGATTTATTGTTGTCATACATTGCACACAAGCTAAGATGTACGTACAGAAGCCAGCACATGCGGTTGGACATTCGCACTACGAAATTCACCCCTACCGCTACGGTATACGGGCGACCTCAAGGTCAATGCCGCATGTGCTGGCTACTGTACATACTTCCAGGTGGAGATTGATATATTAATGCGCCCCTCGTCGGTAATCTGATTGGAACAGATTCCTGCCGGCATCTGACTGTGAAGATAATTTTGGAATGAAATTCTAACATTATACTCGTAGTATTTTACTACTACTTACTTACCTACCGATCACTGTGGAGATCCTTGGGGGAGGCCTTTGTCCAGCAGTGGACGTCTTTCGGCTGAGATGATGATGATGACTTACTTATCTATTGATAATAATATTATGATATGATAACCGAATGATCGTGGTAAGTTCTTGATAAAGGAGTCAATGACAAGCACATAAGCATGGTCTAAGAAAACAAGGTCTAACTGTTAGACCACGTGACTGACACAAGCCTCCGTAATTTTGCGCTGTTCAACCTTGTCTATTAACACGCATTCGACAAGGATGAACAGCGCAAGATGACGTAGGTTTGTGTCAGTCACGTGGTCTAATGGTTGGACCTTGTTTTCTTAGACTTTGCACATAATGTAATTGTTCAACCTTGTCTATTAACACGCATTCGACAAGGATGAACAGCGCAAGATGACGTAGGTTTGTGTCAGTCACGTGGTCTAATGGTTGGACCTTGTTTTCTTAGACTTTGCACATAATGTAATTAGGTTTTCTATACATATCCACTTTAAAAAAATAAATGTATTTGACATAAACTCAGTTAGGTACCGATATTGCGAACCATGGACAACTTTGGTCCTTAGTATTTATTTTAACTTAACTGTTATGTAAAAAATTGTATATTAAATATTAAAAAAATGTCTCTTTAAACACGCCGATTAAAAAAGCAGTGAAGTAAAGGAAAACTATCTAAGTGCGGCTATAAAATTTGTTAATAATTTATCATGAACAACCTAATTGTTATATGAAAAATGTTCATTACTGAACGACGACAGTTCTAGCTGACTACGGCCTGATCGATCGATTAAATGCACCTCAGCACTAGTCCCTCAAGCGGAAATTGCATCATCGCTTCAGTTGAGCGTTGTGTTGCCTACTGATACTGATAATAACGCTAAAAAGCCACTAGATGTTACACAATTTAGTGCGGTAAAGCTTGGCCTGCCGACTTTATGATGACAGAAGAGATCAATAAAAAAATCGTTTCCTATAAAAATATTACGACACTCAAACAGTAATAGCATCTTTGAATATTCTCGAAATGTGGACAACACACCAACCGCGCCACATCCCTAGGGTAGTGCATAATAATATTATTTTATACTTCTGTGGTACCGTAGTCACTCGTGGTGTTAGATTTACATAGCATTATGTACTCTTCTGCTACGTGACTTGCATTTACAAAATGTTATTATGTTATATATATTGGTAGGCTTTCAATATGTGTAGCAGCCACATCCTCATTAGGCGTAAACGTAAGATACTGGGCGGTTAAATCACTGCACTTATGTCAAACATCGACATGATAAAAATTGTATGAGTTGTAAGGTAGAAGAAATAATATTATAATAAATTAGAATACTACTCAGAAAATTACATATCAAGTCAATGTCAAACTCATTTTATCAGAAATTCGGGAATTTTCTGTTCAAGATAGGCTCCAAAACCATTTAACTGATAACATTAAATTAAAAATTTAAGAAACCCCTGCCACAAAACCGTTATTTCATCCTTTCAACGACTATAAATGACCTGATAATCTTCAAATAGCTGAATTTATTTTCTTGGTTCATAGCTAAGAACACTCTCGATAGTGACACCTTGCAAACAAAAAAAACTAGATCAAAATCGGAGCATCCGTTCAGGAGCTACGATATGCCACAGACAGACAGACAGACAGGTCACACTTATAATACCCCTCTTTTTCGTCGGGGGTTAAAAACAGAGTGTTCAAACAATAATTGCATTGGGTGATTATTTTAAATAAACGCGCTTTATATACTTTGGATTTATATAAATATACAACATTTTCCGAAGGTGTAATAGAAAATATGTTGCTACGATCCATAAGCATTGCTTCTTTTCATGAATTCCAACTAATTCATCTCATCATGTTTGCCCTTCCATCGGTGTAGTACTCCTTGCCATTTACTAAAATCTCCAATCTGATCGTAAAAAAGAGAATATCAAATTTAACCTAACTTATTCATTTTATTTCTTTTGTATGCTGAAATATTAAGTCAATTTAGTCGCTTGAGATCGTTTAATAAATGTCTTTAATTAAGTGAAATAGTCATATAATTGGTCGCATAATTTTTTACCGTTCAAGATGATGGAATGATGTGCTATGTAAGATATGTCGGACAAATTGCTTTAGTGTTATAATTAACATATCTATCTTCAGTTAATCTTTTGTTTGTTTATTTATTATTAGTGACTCAAGTTTGGCCATGTCGATTAGATACTACCGTGTCCAACTGTTCCGATCTTGGGATTCCTAGTACCAGGCGAGTACTAGATAGTCAGGTGTATCAAACATATGATTTTTTTCAGAATACATATGACTTTTTAAACAGATAGCGTGCGCCTGTGTGGCCCGGAAAGCCAATATGGGGGTCCGAGTCCTTGCCCCAGTCCCAGTACATGTCTTTAATTTTTTAGCTTCGATTTAAAAATTGCGTTTTTTTATTGCAATTAATTAATCTAATCCGAATACCTACCTAGCCATAAACAAGACAGGAGAATAAGGAAGTGCTTGCTATAATTGAGTATTGTTGAGTATGATAATTAAAAAGATTTCTCACCGAGGGGGTCGACTCGACTCGAGCATACCCTATTTATTGTTCATGATGAACAATAAACAGGGCGTGTTTTACTAAATTATTGATGTTATTTACTATTAAATTGTTAATTAATTAAGTAATTTAAGAAAGTTAATTTCTACTTGCCAGGCGGGCAGTATGTTGAGTTTTATTTTATAACAACATTAATATTTTACTTTATTTTATTTTATAATGGCAATACTTTTGTCACTTTTGCTTTTCTGCTCACCCGTAAAATACAGTGATCTTTTAATGGTAAAATTCAAACAACCTACTAAAATTTTGGTGGCTAGATAGCTGCCGTCCAAAATTTTTAAATCCTAAGTAGGTACAGCTTAAGATCTTAGTGGGAATCATAAAATAAAATAAAATGCATAAAATTCGTTTTGTCTAACAAATGCAAAGTTGAAATTAGTAACATAAAAAAACTGTTACTGACCCCTGAAATATTCCACCTAGCCGGAACACGTAGATCTCGTGATCTATAAAGCCCTACATCTACACTTCTGGATCAAACTGAGAGCTAAGATTGACAGTGATACTTTAGTTCTGATCTAGACTTAGTGCTTAAAGGAATACTGAAATGGTGCGTGAGTTTCGAGGATATTTGTGCGAGTGAAAATTGAGATTTAACATTTATAAAGATTAAATATCGGAAGAATCAATCAAGGGAGTTTATAAAAAACACATATTTTGAAAGAAAATTCATGATGATAAATAAGGCACATTTGAAAATAATACCTACTTAACGTTTTTACCTTAACCATATTTAACGTTTAGAAATAAAATGAAATAGAGAGCGAGAGTTTTTTTTCTGTATTTTGCAGTTGTTAAGTAAACAAAAAAGAGTTTTATGGCTGAATGATTGCTTAAATGTGGATAAACGGTTCCAAATAAATAATAAATAAGTATCTTCTCATATGTAAGTAAAATGAATAAAAAAGAATAGAGTACAAAAAAAACAGCTGGAAGATATTTGCCAATGATACTTCAAACAGTCACATAAAACTTAAATTATAAATATTGACTTAGAAATTTGCCTGTTATAAAAAGATAAAAAATAGAATAAATAAAGTACGAAAAATTAATTACCTTGCACTTGAATATTTTTGGCACATTAATTTTGATAGCAGAATACAATGCCAATTTTATTACACGCATATTGCAGGTGCTAGCCGTAATACAATCAAAACAATACAGTCGCACAAAAATAAACACAATTAAATTTGATATCATAAATTCAATTTATGATAGTGTTCTGAAAGTATAATCTAATTGAGCCGTACTTATTAAAAAAGCATTGTTGTGATGTTATCATGATTGATGGCGTAATTTAATTCAATTTACTTGTACTTGTTTATATGGGAATGGATGTTAAGATGTATCTTCACGTACTGAACTTGTGTGTGTTTTGCAATTTCTTACTGATTCATGGCATTTCTTTCATGAATGGTGCGCAGGAGGGGGTTGAACTTGACGCCGCGCAGTTGCAACGTAAGTATATTTTTCTTTTCATTTTCAACCTTACCTTTTTAGATTTAATGCTTTTTATAAATTTACCAAATTTTCACGAAAAGTTTATGGCTTGAATAAACCGTTTGGTCCAGTTTCGTAATTATATTTCATAATTAATTGACTATGACAGAGGAATCCAATTTTGTTTCGCAATGAAATTAATTCTTTTCCGTATTAGAAATCGAGTTTTATTTTTATTTAATTATTGCGGAGAAAACCCTAAAAATTATGTTAGTGTACCTACTATATTATTGCTTTACTATATAGTAGTCTAGTCTATATAGCAAGTTATCTTTTTATGATTTCGCCGATAGTTTTTGCACAGTTCAGTAATAAAATAATAAAAGTAAAATACAATAAACCCCTTGGTAAAGAATTTGTATCTTAGCATGTTAGTAGAGGCACGCTTTATAGCAAAGATGGGCTACCAAATTATCTACAGCCATTAGTTCAACTTATTCTACAGAAGAACATCGAAAGGAAAAATTCTCAAAAAAGAACTTTGCACAAGACGTTTTCATGATAATTTTTTGAATTTTAGTATTTAACTGAATGAAAATTTTTCCTTTCGATGTTTTACTGTAGAATTAGATGAAACCACGTAAACCACGTCATATAAATCATACTTAATTATTATTGAGTATTAAACATGCACAAACATATTACGTGTAAATTGTAATGTCACATGAAAAATTAAATATCAACAATTTATTATTTTTCTCTTAGTTCTGAAAAATGCCTTCGATGCCTTCGACCACGAGAAGCGAGGAGTCATCAGCACAGAGATGGTGGGCACGATTCTGGAGATGCTGGGGCAGAAGCTGGACGCAGCCACGTTGAAGGAAATCATCGACGAGGTTGATGAAGATGGTGAGTAGCAACCAGAATAAAACATTTTACTCGAGTATAATTTAATATATTTAGAGTTTTTCCTTATCTTATCGCGGCGGTGACGTGCGATGGTAGCTAAAAATATTGTCAACTCAACGTGGTTTAGAACAAGTTTAGGACAAACTAAACCTTGCCTCACTTCTTTATAGATAGGTTTGTTTAAATTTTCTAGAAGCTTTATTAGAATCTGAATTTTTTTTTACGTTGACTTTAATTATTATTTCATCCATTAATTTTGGGCGCGAATTTTTTTTCCTTCATGATTTTTTTTTTTTTTGTGTTTATGGCACTAGTGATTCTTTGTGCCAGTGTCAAGTATTTACAATTGTACAAAAGTTTGGGAAACTAAACGCTAAAAATAAAATCGGAATAATTTTGAAAGGACAGGTTTCATCAGTCATCAGGTTCATCACATCACAACACGTAATCACGTCATGTTAGTAACGCTACCAAATTTAGATTCGATTGGTTGAAGAAACTATTTGACGATGAGCTTTGTCAGTGGTTCGCGTAAAATCGTACAGATGTCGCTTATACACACAGAACAGAACGAGTTTTATCTCTACCAGAAGCCGGATGGACGGAGTGATGATAGTAGTTCTGCAAATATCGAATAGGTGGCACTTTGGCAAAGTTGTGTTAAAACTATTGAGTTTTTATTCATAAAATAAATGTAACAAATAATTTGTATTATTAATATTACTACGAAATGCAAAATAATAATAATATAAACAAAAAGTACACCTCACCGTGACAATGCTGTCGCATTGCCGTGACCAGGATTCGAACCTGGGTTACTACGGCCACAACGTAGGGTCCTAACCACTAGACGATCACGGCTATTGAGGCTTGTTTGTCAGCGGCGAAATTAAGGTAGACTATTGTTGTGCTACAATTTGCTTATGTAGATGTTTATTTCTATGTACGTATGTATAGTATAACTGGCGCATGGCTGTACGTAGATAAACGTAATTGATGGATATCTTATTGTTTTTTAAATATTAGGTAGGTGGTAAATAAAGCTTATAGCACTTAAAATTTTGTTGTTGGGTGCCAATGACGGCGAAAGTAAGGGCTAATAAACATTTTAGTTTGTATATGTCGCTCAAAACCAGGAAAAGCTGTAGGGAGAGGTATTCCTTGCTTAAAATTAGGACCATTGAATTTCTGTAGCTATATGGCGAGGATTTTATTTGTTTTTTTATGGCTTACGTATTTTTTTTAATAGGATCTGGCGAATTGGAGTTCCCCGAGTTCTGTACACTAGCTGCTAAGTTCTTAACAGAGGAGGAGGAGGATGACGAGGCAATGATCAGAGAACTCAGAGAAGCCTTCCGATTGTACGACAAAGAAGGTATTGCATTGAATAAACTTCAATTACTTTACTTAGAAAATAAAACATATATGAAACCAATTAAACTAAATCTTAGATAGAACTAAGTAAGTTTTAGTAAAGCAAAGTACCTACTTAAGTAAGTAACAAGTCATTGTTTGCGAACATCGACGATAAAAATGTTGACAATACCTAAATTTCTTTTTTTATCGCCTCAAATTGCATTTCTATACCACAAAAAAAAATCCTTACTCTATATTGTATTTCTATCGACATAAGAACGCTATTTTAGTGTAGTTTTTATGTTTCATAGGAAACGGCTACATAACGACAGACGTGCTGAAGGAGATCTTCAAAGAGCTGGACAACACCATCACGAATGATGACCTGGAGACCATGATTGAGGAGATTGACTCTGACGGCTCCGGCACCGTGGACTTTGATGGTAACATTATCAACATTTTAGCCGAAAGACAAAGACCTCTCAATGATCTCCACAACAGAACTCTTAATTTTTACTGGGTGACTTTTTTCAAATAGTGTCACAAACATAATTTCTTTCTGTGTGTCTCTTACTGTAAAATATCCACGTTGCTACCAACAATATCCACCTGTTCATTGTAGTCGAAAAAATGTACTTTTTTGCTATGCTCTATTTTGATAACCATTATAATTTAAAACGATAAATTGAAACCTGAATCCAATCGTTAGAGTGTTTTCATTCGATATTCGATATGGAGCAAGTAAAATTTATAAAACATGTACCCGGATTTACCATTATCTGTTTCGATATCGGATAATTTTACACATTTTTCTTCGTATCGGTGTCCGACATCGGATCGGATAATGTGAAAACTCTCTAAGGATTATAGTACAATTTATTACAATTTACTTATTTTAGATTTACAATTTACTATCTTCATTGTACCAACTACTAGATCATACATGGTCTAGAGTACATTACCTACAGAATGATCGACTTCCCTATGCTAACCTGACCTAGCATAAAACATCTTACAATGTTTTTAATTAACTCTTTCTTTTTACAGAGTTCCTTGAGGTCATGACGGGTGAATAAGTCGACTGAAAACAGAATATCTAAATTTAGGCTTAATAAAATTACTAATATATTTACATTCTTAAAAATAAAAATAAATGTTAAGGTAACGACCAAATCACATCCTCTAACACTTCATTAATGTGATTGAAGTTTGTAAGAGGATGTTTTTTGATGAAAAGTATCCAGGTATAAGTTTTAGTTGCGAACGTGCAAATATATTTTTGTAAAGAGCATCTATATTGTACAAATATCTAGTCAAACATATAATGTTGATTAGTCTGCGCGCAGATACTTTTTTTAAATAAAGACAAGTAAAGTCATATTTTCTGTTTTTTTATTCAATTTTTCGCCCTGCAATAATTTTCAAGCATTTTTGCTAGATAATATAAATAAATATATTTTTCATGAAACAACGTGGTTATGCCCAGAAGATACAAGTCTATCAACTAATAAACTAAAAAACTAGATAGATATCTATAAGGAAATAATGAAAAACATTAGCTTTAAAAAATCTAACTGGGTAAATAAACTACAAAGTCAGGAAAATTAAGACGACGACGTTGATGTCTTTTGTATGGGCAAAAGATCAATGCAGTTTTGTTTGTCGTTTTCACAAGGTACTTAAGATTCATAAAACACATTTTGTGATCTACGATCACCTAAGAATCAATGAAGAATGGGGAAGAAAAAGAATAAAAAAATGTGTGATATCTAATGTTAATTATTATGCTCACGCAGTGCTCTAGAACGGCTGGTCTAAATTCTGGAAGAAAATTTTGATAATATCAGGACAAACTTTGTGTTATGTGAAATTTTTGTACCCTTGTTCCCACGGGAAAAAATATTAGTACGGGCGAAACCGCAGGGCGGATAGACAGTTAAAAATAAATGGACACTTTGCTTTTACGTCACTGAAATTGCCGATATTTCCGTGACAAGTTCACAGTTGTTCTGATTGAGAAAAGACTGAACGTGATCAGTAATGTTTTTGTAAAACCCGTGAAGGGAAATTATGTAAAAAACTGGACAAAGTCATATTTGGCCTAGATCACGTCCAAAACAGCAATAACTAAATGTGTAGTAGGCAAATTTTAGCTACACATTTCAATCAGAAAACGATTATTACGCCAATAACCTTTAGAGCATATTTCTTAATTCAAATTTAAACAGTCGGAAAATAAAATGATTGTATAGAAAATAAAAAGCAGCCCATTCGACAGTACTAAATCAAGTGTGTTGCTAAAAAACAAATATCAGGCCGGTGGTGGCACACCGTAAAAACAAAGTTTTCGCTGTGGTGGGAAACTAATGGGGGGGAGTAGGTTATGACGACTTCAAAAAAAGAATGCTTTTAAAGTTCAAATTATGCCTCATCCGAAATATGATGAAAGCCCATCTCATCGTTTATTATTATTATACCTGTTCCTGAAAATATGAAACAAACATTACCTACACGTTTATAAGTAAAGGGACTCGAGTTTTATTCCTATTTCCTTTAGGTTAGTTAGATTCCTCCGCAGCAGAAGAACAGACAAGCTAAATCTCGGAATAGCAAGATCCCAGATAACCAAGAGGATAGATTTGCATAGTCTAAGTATTTTGTAAAAGAAAGGCAATCATTGTGTTCATTAATAAACATTGGTTATATTCACTTTAAGTGGTTGATTAGCCAAATCCTCGAGCACCTACGAGCCACCTCGTTAGCATGCAAATAAGAATGAGCACTCACTCGACCGCAAAAATCGTTGAACGTAATAAGAAAATTAACTAGCCCACCACACGGAAACCACAAAGGTTGGAAAGTCTGATCACCAGATTGCTGTCATAATAGGTAACAGTGGAACTTCTGGAGCTACTTCGTTTGCTGTAGAAATTGGTGGATTTCTGTTTATGGAGGCCATGTTTCTTCCTTCCTTTACCTTGTACTGGCAGTCACGTTTTTTTAAGGTACAATTTAAAAGTTCCTACAATTTATCTACTTACAGAATTTAAAAACAATCCGCTTAGCTCTATGCTACTGTTTTATTTTGTCGCACTGCTATTGGTAAAAGATTTTTTTAATTTTGAGATTCAACAGAATTTGGGTATGTCTCAAAAAGTATATACCTACCTACATATAAGTAAAATAATTTCAGGAGTGGGACCCAAAATATCCGAAACAAAAGGCGTAATTTTCTCGCAGTAGACATTTCGTATGGTTTAATTAAGACACTGAATAATTAAAAACTAAGCTAAATAAATCATTTTTATTATTGAAAGATCACTGTATGTATGAAGTGACAATGGTATTGCCATTATAAAATAAAATATAGTCCAATATTAATGTCACTATAAAATAAAACTCAACAAAGTTGTATCATAGGGATTTGGAGACTGGGTGGAATTCAAAATAATTGTAAAATACAAGGTACGGAATACCACATACATACCTAATTGCAATAGCTTACCTACTAAACTATCTCAAAGTATCGCCTTCACGAAGTCTGAACAATCTCTTAGCCTCTAATTTCTTCCCGCATACCGAAGGCTCGCGTGATTGAAAATTACGAGAAGCGAACCAATCACCAGGAAGTTACGCACGAGATTTGCCAGATCGCGATGTTTACGATTAGTTTGATAATAGCAGCCCATTACCTTAATGCGATAGCCACGCTGAGCTACTAGCTATTCAATAAGGTGCAGTTATTTGGTGTTTGATCAGCAGAACTTATATGGCATAGCAACATCTATGTAATTTCCTTTGTAATTTCACTGAACGTACGTTTGGAACAGCGTGGTTCAGTATAGTCTGAATATTCTTAAGTAATGGTTTTTTAGAGAATATAACCTTTGTAAAATTAGGCTACATACCCGTAAGGGAAAGAAATACGCTAGTGGCCCGCAGCTAAAAGGTTTCTTTTTTAAATCACCAACACAAAACAACTGCAATGTAAAATACGAAACACTATAGGTACTCTACAATATTTTGACAAAATATATTACCTAACCTCATAATTAAAACATGCCGTTCCCCGGTAGCATTCAATGAATACCTTAGCTAAATTATTTTCAGGCGTAGAATAGGTATATTCAAGGATGTTCCTTATTACTTATATATATAACATCCTTGGGTTTATTTGACTTCCACACAATCTGACATCGCGTCATTTCTGTGAAAGTTTTTAATAATACCTATTTACGATCACGGTCAGAAAATGTTTACCAGTTTTCAAATTTGATTCTATATCACAGGTCAGAAAATGTTTACCAGTTTTATAATTAGATTCTATATCACACTGTTTTCACTAAAGTCTAAAATGCCATATCAATTTACTTATTACCTTTCAAAAGTTATTATTCTTAAGAAGCTTCGATTACAACAAAAGAGATAAGGTTCTCTTTTTTAGGTTGAAACATGTTTGAAACTCATTTATTTCTTTGTTGAAATGACTTTTTTTTAATTATGACACTAAGTAATACTCATGTTATTAGAAAAAAATCTATAAACAATCAATGGACCTTATGACATAAATAATGTGTTTGCAATTGTGATACCAAAGGGGGTAAACATTTTCTGTCATTATGTTTTTTTTACCTTCTGCAATATCAAGAGTTCACCTGAGGTTTGTTCGCGTGTAGCAGCCGTCCGTCGCATGCGCAGGCAACATAAGCCTCAAGCGGTAATGAAATGACTCAATTTGCAGGTCGCCGAGCAATTAAACCGGAAATTTATGAATATCATTGAATAAAATCCAATAACATTAGTATCTAATTCCCAATGTAAGTATATAATTATGTACTTTAACGGGCTTAGTGGCGTGTTCTCGTTTCGAAGGCCAGGATTTATTTTGTGGAGTAAGTAGTGAATAAAATAAATAAATAATAAATAATAAAAATAATTTATTTCAGTTTTTTACAAGTGTGTTTGGGCATATTTAGTTGGAGCTTCCTTTTAAGCTACATGTAGCCTGTGCTAGGAAAACTCCGCTCTTCTCTCAGACTATTTATATGTAATGCTCTTATTTGATGCACTTAAAGCTATGAAGAGCATATGATAAGTTAAATTTCATCAAATAAATGAGTAGCTGTGGATTTTATATGAAATCTTTAGTCTTCCATTTGTTCAATACATTCTGAGTTGGATCCTTTTCTGTCATGGCGATCACTTGCACTTAAAATGTATGAGTCACAATATTTTAACAGTAAAAAGTAAAGGCCTTTGTCCAGCAGTGGACGTCTACTGGCTGAAATGATGATGATGATGTTGATGAAAAAGTAAAGATATGTCATGGTGCAAGATTAGTGCATTGTCATTAGCAGATCTGACTTATGTTGCAAAAATAGATACTTACCAGCCATGGTAGTTACTAATATTGAACCACACTCACGATATTTATCTTCTAATCCATGTTGGTACTATAACCTTAAGACATCGAAGGCCGGAGATCAAACAACCAAGCTGACATGACATGACCACCGCCTGACAAGGCCAGACCAGCTTTATCAATCAAATTCCTAAACAATGCGTATTATGGTTGAGATTCATGGAGCGCTTGTCAAAACAGAGTATCTTTAATGTATTCCATGTACCTACTTAATTTGACAGGCTAATTACATACGGGAGCTGCTAGTTAGCAAGTGTGAGAGGTCATGTTTTGAAACTGGTTGAGAACTTCTTGTGGTAAAGTCGTCAAAGGGAATTACTTGGCAAATAGCTAATTTATGTATTCACTTAATTAATGTCAGCAATGTGGGTTACTTTGATTACTTGAACGGTTCTTGCAGCATCATCATTTTAATTTGATGACATAAAACGAATACTGGATCATATATTTGAAGCTACTCTAGCATCATCTAAAATAATAACATCTAATAAAAATAACCATTAATTTATTACTAATGTTATATATGCAATGTTTAATTTTAACCTTAGGAGCAACTTTAATCATTTAATCACAAAATGTTTGCCCTAGGTGGGGTTTGAACTTGCGACCCCTTACTTCATAGGCAGGCACTATGCTCTAGACTGCAGAGTCGTCATAAAACAAGATAAAGAGTTCAATAATCACTTCTGCATTTTGTATGTTCAAAGTGGTAGTACGTCCTGTACGTCACTCATTCGGCCTACAAAATTCACCTTTTTACCAATTTACTTCTACAGAATACAGGCGCTCTCAAGGACAAGAAGTTCAGCCGCATGTGCTGCCTACTGTAGGTATATACATTTATTTGTGTTAAAATCTTAAGACAAGAACTGAAGCAAAGAAACAAAAATGACGTACCATCTCATTAGATGACTGCCTACCTTTTTCTTTTTTTTTCTCTCAAGCCGTCCGCATTCTCCAACCAGACCCACCTACCGACCTCAATCATTTGATGTGAGTGCGATCTTGCGTATCATCAACACTTTCCCTATCATTGAGCAAACAGTGAGTGCTCTTGATTGAGCGTATAGATTGGTTACGTGAACGTTACGTATGCTACCATGCGTTTGTGAGAATATTATGTCAAACCAATGTTGAGTTCATGTCAATGTGACGCACGTTTCAACTCTGGCCTAGATGTTGTTGATAAAGTTCGGTATGTAGTAATCTGAAGACAAAGAAATGTTTCCGATGTAATACTTAGTCAAACTTCCAGATCAATTTGATAAATAAAAAAAGGTGTATTTAAAATGTTGCTACAATATGTGTTCCATAAAATCGGAAGTGAGAAACAATCCTATCCAAATAAATTGATTTCTGTACAATCTTTATTGTATCGAAAAATACGTTAAGCGTTGTAATCAAGTCTGAAGGGATTTCTCTTTCTTTTGGCATGTCTATTAAATTTATTTTTGAAAATTATTACGTGGCATAATATATTGCAATTTCCTTTATCGTAATAATATCAATCGAAAACACTTTACCTGGCGGAGCTGAATTGGTGCCTTCCAGATGAAAAATCCTAGCAACTACGCTACCAACGCTTTATTATGTATGACTTGGTGTAATATACGAGAAACCGTCGTGTTGTCGTGTCGATGTTATCGCGTGTAAACTCAACATGCTGCATACACGACTGATCTGTTGACTTATCAGATGATGTAGGTCAGTCAGTACAATAAGTTGGGCAGCTGCCAAAAGGATGGATATTCAGTACAGTTGGTGGGATATGTAGTAAAACTTTTCGTAGAGTCGTAGCAGAGTGTAGTTGGGCCGATGAGTTGAGCGGAAAGTAGCGGCCTTTGCCGTGAAACCAACTACTACATCACGATAGCAAAACAACGATCCTATCAGTGAAACAATTTGTAATAAATTATATTAAATATTTTAAAAAAAGAGGAAAGATCAAAAGATGCGATCCAGTGGAGTTTCTTTCTTGTCGGATTTTTCTCCGCAACGCACACATTGCCCAATCCTGCCAGTACTGTTCAAACTAATATCGCATCGCCTCTTTAAATTTTAAGAGCTTATTTTTCATTACTGTGGGACGAGAGCCATTATTTGTTTGAGAAAAACTTAGTAACTTAATTAAAATTAGATCGTATTAGTAAGTCGAGAAAATATTTGTAAAATCTTATATCGAATAAAAGCCTTTTGATTTTAAAGCAGCTTTGCTGTTATAAAAAAGACGAGGTAACACATAAGTAGGTAAATAAATAAACTGGATGAAAACAAGCGAATACGTTTAATTTCAGTTTGCTATTTATTAAGTCGCACGATGTAAAAATTACGCATTCTTGAAGAACTTGATGTAAAGCTGACATAAAGAACACTCACTGACGCTGTTACATAGCTACTAGCTGTATTAAGAAGTCTGACAGCTTACAGAACAAAATGAAAATAAAAGAACGTAACTACATATAAGGTGCTTTTCTTTACGATAATAAATTATCAGGTAACATTTGTAGGTAATTGATAGCTAACACAAGATATTTTAGCTTTTGGGCTTATTTTGAATATAATTTCGTCACAAGTCTTCGGGATTGCACTTTTTCGTGAAATCGGGGCCTCAAGTGTTCTCTTGTTATTTGCCATCTATATCAACTTAATTAAACCTTAACAAAATTTTATAGTAATAGAGTATCCAAGTACTACTTGTACCAAACCTGTACTAGGTACTAGTATTAAGCTATTTTCATGGACATAACACTCAAACACATGAGGTGACATAGTAGTCAGCAATATTGCAACAGCGCAGCCGTGAACATTTTTATGTGAATTTTATAGTATAATTAAAAAGATTACAGTGTTTTCCCATAAAAAATGTTTCCAAATATCATATTTCTTTTTCCGAGCAATAAAGAGCACAATGTTGGACACAATGTAATGGAACAAAACGGACTTGAGACGGGCCTTTGAATAAGCGCAAGTTGAGCAAGGCGCGACTATCGAAAACATAGCTGGATTGTTTCGTGACGATTATGGATATTCGTCACGGTTTTTGTGAGAGACTTCTGTGGTGAAATTCATCTCTGACTTGACAATGACCCTTTACCGTTTTTGTGACTCGACTGTCGGATGTCATGTTACCTTGATGAACAGAATGTTTTAATAATAGTCTGCATACCTACTCCTAATACGGAATTCGCCCATTCTGCTACCGAATAACGGCGTTACGAAGGTCAAATCATCCAGTCGCCTGTGCTTGCTACTGTACATCGTCTTTCCTTGTGTAAGTTCAGAATCAACATAAAAATGTGTATGTTATTATACGCTTAAGATACGTCTTATTATATACTAGCGACCCGCCCCGGCTCCGCACGGGAAAATGGTTATTGTGGGTTATCCTTCAGTATATTATGCATGTATTATACATATAAACCTTCCTCTTGAATCACTCTATCTATTAAAAAAAACCGCATCAAAATCCGTTGCGTAGTTTTAAAGATTTAAGCGTACAAAGGGAGGGACATAGGGACATAGGGACAGAGAAAGCGACTTTATTTTATACTATGTAGTGATGAATGGTTATATCGAGTGAACAGTCAGATATCTTGACGGTAACAAAGTATATTAAAAGCTGATTAAAGAAATTTGGTGGTCGATTTCATTTGTTGTTTTCCTTAAATTTTGTACTACGTATTTCCATAGAGGTAAATTTTTTTATTCTATATCTATACGAATTTCTATAACATTACAACTACTTACGATAAAGCAACTACTCAAGCACAAGTTTTTTATGAAATACTCGTAGATATTGCCCGAATTATGGGAAATGTAGTAGTAGTAATCTATAACATGTATTGACTGAACGCACTATAATACTTTATTCCCAACCACACATTACTTACGAAACCATACTTCAGTTGACAAGCCCTTCCGCTCCGAATGAATTTCCTCACAACCATAACCATAACTCCACGACATGGCCAAACCAGATATCACAGGCATTGCTTAAAAATAAATGTGTATCTACACCGCCTTAGAGACAAACCACGCAAATTATAACTAGAATTACCTAGTGCTGTAATTAATTCGTAAACTACCAACTGTAACGAGGTTTTGTAACTAGGTAAAGTAACAGTGTGGGTGGACAGTGGACAGATTAGAAAGTGGGAAATCTAATTTGGAGCTGCTACTAGTGCCTTGTTACAGAAAGCAACATTTTACAAATACAATTTGATGGCCATTGCTTAGTCAGTTGTTCTCAAATTTGAAACATTCGATTTTCGTCATCTAAACTACGTAATGTACCTCAAACTTTACCGTGATTAGTAAGTTGTAGCCCAATCCAGGGAAGTTCCTAATTGATTTGGACATCACAACCGGATAGATGAATTATAAATTATGCAATGATACATGTTGAGTACCACAGTTAGATAAAGATACTAATTAATATTGGTGTTTTGGTTACTGATGATATCCAAGTGTGATGAAAGGGCATCAAATGTATTTATTTGATAAGAATGTTGTGTAACGTGCAGAAAACATGGTATTGCTTGACGCAGCTACAAACAGCTCCGCAGAGCTGAAATTGGTATAAAATAATCTTATTTTTATTATAATACAAAAGTATAGTAGCCAGCACATGCGGCTGGACATGTTGATTTTTAGAGCGCCCGTATTCAGTAGCGGTAGGGGTAAATTTCGTAGTGCGAATGTCCAACCGCATGTGCTGGCTTCTGTACATATTTGTAGGTAGGACTGACCATTGCAAAGTTTTGATCATATTAAAAATTCGTAACATACATCGACAGTATGATATTTTGAGATAATGTTATTATGTTCATCAAGTGTCATAATGAAAACTATGGATTAAGAATTTATCTTAAACTTTAATGACTTTATTTTGTTAAGTCACTTCGGTCTAGTATAAATCAATTTATGCCTAGAGCGACCCTGATCAAAGAAATTAGACTACGCCAATAAATAGCAAATAGTGCAAACAAATAATATTTTATTGCAGTCTAAGCCTGCAGGCGTATTTTGCGTTGAAGTTAAGTATCAGTAATAAGCTAAAGTAATAAATGAACCGTACCTTTTCCTATTCAATATTAGTTCATTATCATATTACAATTTTAAAGGATTTGTATTGACAAATCCTTTGGAAATATTACGGATCAAGAGTCCCTTAGTGAAATCTGGTCAATCATTATTCGTAGCGAAGTTTTGAGTCCTATTTTTAAGACAAGCAGTAAGATGCATAGGTATTTCAATTTTTTGAATAATTGCGACTTTCGCAAATAAATAAAAAAAATTATGAAAACCGCTTGGCCGAAGAAGAATACCTCAGTTGCACTACAGAAGGCAATTTTTTTTATACAATAAAATTAAGCTAGGTTTGAGACCAACCGCTAGTCGTGACGTGAATGAGTTGATGGTATAACAAATTATACTGTAACTGTAGCTTCACCTAGAGCTACTTTACGTAATGCTTACTAAATTGAATTATAAAAAAAAATACCACTTTGCAATGCTGGCGATGCACAAGTATCGTGGATTACGATCTCGACCAAAATTCCTCGAAGCAGTGACATAGCATGAATTGGAAACACAATCTGCTAATAAACGTTTCGCCACAGCCATGAATTGGCTAAACAAATTCATGAGTAAATCAAACTAACGATCACCTATATCAGTGCGATTGGCAGGGTTCCAAGCTCACTCTTACACCTGGCCAAACACTTAATATACAGTAATTCGACAAACTTGCAAGCGGACATTGTAAAACTGCCGGTAAACTGAAATAGTACAGCCCGATACAGATTTTGCGTGCAAATTTAATTTTGTAATGTACTTAACCGTATCACGGTGTCGTTCAAATTTGTGGGTGTTCAATCTGTCTTGGTATTTATGCATTATTTTGAATTCGATGCTTATCTAAAGGACGGCGGGCGTTATCTTGTCTTCGTCTGATGGATGGATATATCCTGAGTACAAGGGGTTGAATTATATCTAGATTGTATTATACATAAATAAATTTTGCTTTAACTTGGTCACCATAGCGTAGTCCTGAGCTGTTCACGATGAATATCTTACTTAAATAAATTAAATGACATACTTAAGATGAGTAGGAGACTTATGGCTAAAAATGTACTAGAATAAGCTTAAGAATAAGGTAGATTAAGTTATTTCACACATTATTGTGATGTTTGAGGTAGATTTGAATTTTTGCTCACGTACCATAGGAATGAAAGGAGCACCAAACTTCTGCAGCGTACTTTCTTCTTTTAATTTGTACTTTTTAAATTTTTATCGGGAATTTTACTGTGAACAGTATTGCGCTTTCCTGAATCTATATGTACCTTTATCTAAAACTTTTGTAGCATGCCTACAAACTGCGAAACAAAAAGTTATTTAAATAAATTCTCCTACATTTTTATACCGTTAAAACTTTCCGCTTTTATCTATTTGGTGTAGTATAGCAAAATTTAATTGCTTTTCACAGTACAGTAAGCCCGAGTTTCTTTGTAAGATCGATATAGATAGTTTAATTCAAAATGCATGTACAATAGTACCTCGGTAATGGCGAGAAAGCTCACAATGGGCGTAAAGATCACTACACACTGACGATAGAGCCGCAGAATCCGACAATCGTGAACAATAGCTCCAATGCTATTGTTCACTGTTGTAATTGTAAGTATTAGGAAAAAGATAATTTTTGCGACATAATAATATTACGTATGCATAATCTTGTCATCGTTAACAACTTACATATTTGTCCCTACCGAGAGGCTCGAACAAACCCTGAAATCAAGGTTAATAGGTCTTAGTCGACCACGCTGGCCAAGTGCGGGTTGATCAACTTCATACACAACCTTTGAATTACTACGGAGGTGTGCAGGTTTTCTCACGATATTTTTCGTATAGCTTTATATAAATAATAATATGAATTCGAAGCTAGAACCCGCAAAGTTGCCAATGAAAATCAACGACCTTTCCACTTGGCCACCGACTCTCATCTTTTCATCAAAATAATTGATAAAAAGAAAATTTTACAATAACAGTTACCTATGCGTTACGCGTTGTATTATTACAACAAATAAGTATCACCTGTGATTGAAAGACAAAATGAACTGCTAGAAGACGCCAAGTAATTACAAATGTAGCAACTTCTTAGTATTTTGCAGACCCATTTTGTTGAGCGAGATAGCAAATCACAGTATAAATATTTAATTACAATTTTATATACGTACGTACGATCACTTGAAAATAACACAATGAGTTCTGGTACTATAGATACTTGACCATTTACGCAACGCTGAAACAGATATCCAATGGATTTTTTGCGTTTACTTCACTATTCTATTAAAAGTCAAATCTTAACAATAACTTGACAATAAAGTTGACCGTGCAATCATGTCAAGAACTTTTTGACTAATCCATTCTGCCTACAACAATGAAGAATTGAAGTGAGAACAATTCCGTTGCGACATTGCGTAGTAGCAGTTGTAGTAATGCAACAACCGTATCTGAACTTAGTTCATTAAACAAAGATAACATTTTATTAGATGTTGTCGACATGGTATAATAATATATTTGGTTTTCTGATGGAACGATATGAAGAATAATACCAGCTTGACGAGCATGGATGTTTTTATATTCCATTGGACTCGAAGAGGTGCTTTTTCGAATTCCGGATTGGAACTTGGAAGTAGCAAGCTGACTGATATCTCTTTTTTGAAGATATATTTTCCTTGTTTTCTCTATGGGAGAAGAAAATGGACATTCAGAGAGATGGACTTTCCGATAAAACGACATAAAGGGAAAGGGATATTCGGAGAATAGACGTTCATGGAAATTGACTAACTTAATGACCCGACTGGACAATCCGGTAATTAGACCTAAAGTGCTTAAATCAATATGACTCCTCTAGCTAGACTAGGCTAGGTTAGGTTAGGTTAGGTTAGGCTAGGTAGGCTAGACTGTTCAGTCTTCAGCTAGATCTTTCATCTCGTTTTATCATGATCAACTCGTTTAGGCAGCGAGCTAGTGATTTACTTAATGTGGATTGACGCTGCTGCCCAAACTCATGGGTATTTTGTTAGATAAATGTTGACTAAATAGCCATCGTGGTCGAGTGGTTAAAAGCTCGCCTGACGTTACATAGGTTCCAGGTTCGAATCCAGCTGGGGGGCACTCATCCATCATATCAAATATCACTTTGTAAGACTTTCCCCAGTTTGGTTAGTAGGACATTGCAAGCTGAATCACCTAATTGTCCGAAAAGAAGATTCCGTGCTTTGGAAGGCATGTAAAACTGTTGGTCCCGGCTGCTATCTACGGATGCAGTCGTTATAGGAGCCATGTCGGAAGCCTTAGGCGATTCAATAATAGGCCTGTGTCCTTAAAAAATGTAATTAGTCCGTCTTTTAGATTTTAAAAAAATAAGAGACACGTATTTTTTTATTTGTAAATCGGACCAAAAATTACAAAGATATAGCCCATTAAAGTAACGTGTGACGTCACACCGTGCTACGTTTGGTAGCACTAAGTGACGTCACACGTAACTTTAATGGGCTATATCTTTGTTATTTTTTGTTTAATCGAAAAAAGAAAAAATACGTGTCCAATATTTTTTTATAATCTAAAATACGGACTAAATAGAATGTAATTATTTTGACCCTTGACACAGGCCTATTCCGAACCAGGGTTTGTGAGGTAGGTTAACCTCAAAACCCACACGATAAACAAACAATGTTGATTATTGCCCAATTTTTCATTAAATTAGACGTCCATTACTGACTTGCTTCACTGGCTGAATTCGTCAGACCTCCACTGACGCAGTTCATACTGCAAAGGTTATCAAACCAACCGATCGCGAATTCTCGCTACGGCTATCATAAAGAAATTATAATGGCCACGAAAACTTGAAGTAGGGCACTCGCTTCCGGGCATTCGCATGATCACGATCCAGTTTGCGACACTGCGCGCGCTGGACGCTGGACTTCGCTGTTACGTCATCAGGGCTAGAGATATTGCCGCCAATTCTTGTAAACGTGCTCAGATTGTCTGTCATTTAAGCCTAAAGGAACAAACAATAAAGGGATGGTAGATTTAGATCTTCATTTTACTTTAAAATTGTCAATAATTTTATTTGTATCTTATGGTATGGATACATTTGCTTTCAAAGACATCACAGTACTTTTTTAAAGCTATGCGTCAGACATTATAAATTGTACTTAGTTATTTATAAAACTTATATTTTCTTCAATTGAAACAGCTATGCCCTTATTTTTAATGTCAGTAATCCAAAACGCCACACACCGCCGCCTTTCGCATTTTCTATATTTTTCGAAGCTAGGACGATTTTTCGAAACTAGGAGGCCTTAAATGTGCTTATGAGATGGTGTGAATCAGGGCTATTGAAGAATTCAGCATTCCGTAATGTGCATTTTGTGCATGTTATAAAGGAGTTAATGGTTTGTCAGCTCAAAAGATATAAGTAGCCGATACCGTGGATACTCCGTAATTGTATTGGGTAAGAGCTTCGAGTAAAAGGTATTCAATTACATAGTCTTGGTGTTGGACACTGTTGGAATAGCAAAATTCCTGAACAGATTATTAAAGCCTACTATGCATTTTAATATTTTATAGCAAACTGGTGTAATTAATTACTTCGTTTCATAAGGCTTGATGTTATAACTTCAGTAGCATTACTTCCCATTTAGGGATTTGACTTGAAAATACTAGACTAATAAAATACTAGACTATAAAATACAAGATGTAATCACAGAACAAAAAGTAAAAAAGGTAGGTACATACCAAAAAAATACGTGTTCATCAAAATTTTTCATGGGTGGGATTCGAATCCACAACCATGACGTACTTAAATATAAGTATCAATGAATTTATACCAGCATTTCGATAGCATGGATTTATACGTACAGCATTTCGGTAAATTCCAACAAGACCGCAAATATTTTTCGTAATCTTGACTTTGAAATCTTAGTGGGTCAGGCTAATTTAACTTAAATTAAATGGACAGGCTAGGCGGCGACTGTCTTAAAACTAGTTGTCGATTTAGTCCACTCTCTTTGGCAAACCAATCGAAGTTTTGCAGCTTATTAAGGTTTTGAAGCTTTTTGCGTGTACTTCTGATGTGATGATATATGCTTACATTCATCTGTTTTAGGAAGAAGATTGAGGCAGAATGCTATAAGTTTCATGTCGAGTTGAATGTAACTCCTTATATGCTTTCGAAATCTCCCCAATTATTTCTGCTGATCTTACTATTACTCATTTTGCCCTTATTTTGAATTATAATAAAAATATTATCTAGAAATTAGACTATTTCAGAAACAACCAAACATCTCAAGGCAAATTTTTAGAAATGGTACTCTGCCGCCAATAGAATATTATTGATTTAAATTAGTTTTATTTACTTCACATAATTATTAGCGCTAACGACGAGCGATGATCAAAAATCGACTAGCTCACTATGTAACGCGTAATATAAGAGTCATAGTAGGTCTGTCATTATGTCGTATTTTGAGACCTTGTCAAGCCTTTCGTATTTTTTTAGAAGCTCTACAGGACAAAATTCAAGGAATTTGCTCAGATGTGGGATACTTTAATAGCTACTAAAATTTGCATATCCATCTAGAAAATAAAGGTAATATTATTTTATGGCATAAATACTGGCTGCACAGGTCAGCTGGCAAAACTGTTGCTGATTGATGACAAACTTGAACTTGTCAAGTTTAACTGGTTGGCATAACTTGCCATGGTTATATCTGCAGGCTGTTTGGCGATCTATTCTTATCCAGTTGATTGAAATAAGTATAAATTACCTTAAGTAGTCTTTACTGATAATAGTAAAAATAGTAAATTGATTACAATAGCGGCTCCGTAGAAGGTAACCTAGGCAGTATATTTTTACGTTTAATAGAAGGGTCGTAGATTCGAAGAAATATACGTACGAAGATTTATTATTTTGTGTCTGGTTTTTGTTTGTTTATATAAGAATCTTGCTATTACCCGCCGAAAGGGAAGGTTACGGCTCTCCTCTGTTTACCATTGGCCATATAGTATTTAAGTACCTACATATAAAATAAGTCTCGAGCATCTCCTAAGTATATGAGCTAATATCATCTGACATTGCAAATTTGAAAATAAAGTGGAGAGGAGGAGAGGTTTGTGTTGTAAGATAATATTGTGATTGTAAGATAAAGACCGAGTTTAAGAGAAAACCTGTATTCCCAAAAGAACATTTGATAAATAAGGCGAGCTTGGCTAAACACAAAGGTAAATACTCAACCTACAGTATTAATCAACGCTTATGTAAATTTACTTTTGATTAGAGAATTCCATCGCTGAGACACATAAAATTGATGCAGGGCTTGAGAAAGCCCATTACAATTACAGATAAGTGCGCAAGCGACCAGAAGCTGGCGAAGTTTCCGTATTGCGACAATACTTTTGATTGATATGCATTATAATATGATACCGCACCAAGATAACTCGCGCTAAAAACCGGCAGCTAAATATTGCATAATGTTTTCCTGTTCAGAATGCAATAAGTCCTTTAATAAATTGGTTATATTTTTATCAAAAGTTTAATTGCTTCTAGTTTGTAAATCAACGCCGTTTAAAAAATGTAACCTGGGTCCTTTTCGCGTTAACTCGATCAGTTTAAACTTTTACCAAAATCACTTCCCAATGTCACAATTTCGTAATGCGCGCGCGGTATTTGACAGCGGTTTTGGTAAAAGTTTATATCAATATGTACTTGTTACTTATGACTTTTTGTATTCAATTTATCATTGTTTCGATCTTAAAGATTTTGCTATAGCCGCCTACAGCAAAAAAAGAAAAACTGACAAATATTTTTATATCTGGTTTGTGTCTGTAATTTTTATATATATTATTGTTTATAAATTAGCATAGTATTTATTTTTATAAATTACGTCCAAGTATCTAATTGCGGTGTTTGAGGTGCTTAACATGCGATTAAAATCTGCAACTGAAAGACAAGCTAGTTTTAACTTATCTAAGTTAGCAATTTGCAACATTGTTGCGAAGTAAGATTGAGTGCCGATTTAATTTATAAAAATCACACTTAATAAATAATAACATAAGATAGTGCCAACAGTTGCATTAGTTGACCAACATTAAATCTAGTTTGAGCCTGGTAAGTTGACCAACTTGCATATTCTATACTTGGGCATGTTAATCTACTATATAAATTCCAAAATATTTTTGCATACCTACTGCTTAAGAATACCGTAACCTAACAGTAATAGGAAATGCTACAACTAATCAAGATTGACAGCACTAAATCTATAGCACGGCTTAAAAACATGTCTAGAAACAGGAAAAAATCAGTGTGACCTTTCATTATTTATTTAAAAAATATTTATTTAGTATTTACTAGCCTAAGTTGCAGGTTTCAATGGGCGAATGTATGATGAGCTAGTATACTGTCTGACTATATCTAAAAAGCTTACCACAAATACCTATAGTAGATTTATACAGTTATATGATTCCTGTAGCACAAATAAACGATGATACAAAATTTCCCCCATATTTATTAATTGAGTTTCCTTTTAGCGTCCTCTTTTCAAGTTTCATTCCAATTTAAAAAAAATAACCCCTATTTCTCTCGATCGTAACTCGAAATTGGCTTTACCAATTCTTTTTTCAATGTTTTCAATTTCTATTACAGGAATTGCTCAAAAATATCTGATTTCTCCGAAAAAGTCGACAACAACGCGGGCGGACAGCTAGTATTATAAATAGTGAAAAAAGAAGAAGAAAAAGTAAAGAAGTATGAAGTGTGTGTTATAGTAAATTCGAGTATATTTTGCACCAACATAAAACATAAAGAAAAATATTGTGAAAAACATGACTACTTTGTGGTAGATCCTTCCGCTCCCCCGCAAGTCCGGTGAAGCATACTTTGATTTTGTGACACAAACGTATAGGTAGGTAGTAGGTCAGTTGAAAATCAGAAGTACCCATATCAAAAAGTAGTATCAACACATTATGACGTATTCTCACGGGTCTTTTACGCGATAATAAAGTGAACAATTAGTACGGTCAATGTTAAAATCTGCGTATAATTTGTACCGTGGCAACTAGAGCATTCAAGTAGATATATTAGAACTTCGACTCTACATTTCAAGGTGATGTCAAACTCTCGTATAATAAACAGACCCATTAAAAATTAGGCAAACAAACAAGGCAGAGTTAACTGCCATGAAATGTAAAATGGTTACATAGAACAGTCTACCATTATCGAGTTCAAAGCGGCTTGCAACATCCCTAATTACAGTGTGTTTCCCTATTACACACATACATACACACACCCACGTGTACAAACACAAACGCCTACAGAAGTAGTCATCAATCATGCGCATGTTATCGGTGGATCATTATCATTAACGCGCTGATTGATTTTTATGTGAGTACAGATAGGATCGCACCTACAAGTAAGTAAGCATTTTCTGTCAAAGAAAAAGACTTCCATATCCGGAAATGCATTACTTTCATATTTTTCTAAAAATATCTTTTTTTTTATTTATAAAAACGTACCTATTTGTCTGTGTACCGCCACAATGAAAAGTGAATTAGATTTCTTTTAAATTTTTGTAGAAGCACAGACCGCCACTTTTTTATAATGTAGAAGTTTTCAAATTCATCACACCAAGCTTTAGCCTAGCGTTCAGAATTTATTTTCAGACTGTACACAGATTCAAAGGCATTGTAAAGCCTATGGCGTGGGCACGAGCTATACCGAAGCTTGCGCGCGCGCCGCCCTTGAACTGATTAACTATCGATTATAATTTATCGATTTTTGGCAACCACTATTTAGATAAGTGATCGAGATTGGCCGGATACGTCTGTAATGTACCTATTATATTGCGAAAGACATATTGTATAGAATTATAAGGTTGAACTCCTTGACAAGAAATTAAAGAAATAGATACATTAATTATATATTTATATGAATATGTCTAGATTTTAAGGTACTTAAAAAAGTATCAAAAGGTACATAGAACATAGGAGACATTTATTTACAGAATACAAAAACATAATCAAAACAAAACAACATCTGCAACTTTATTTTTCTTTAATGAATAACTTGCATTTTTGTATGCAATCTAGCCCTACTGCTTCTCCTTATTATTTTTTCAGCAGCAAAAACTTTATAAATACCTTGTCTGTAACAATAACGAGAAGAAAAATAAATGAATTATCCAATTTGGTGCCGCCAACCGTCCAATGCAATGTTTCGTATACGTATTTTTTGGTGACTTTGAGCATCATTTTGGCGAAAAGACGTCCACTGCTGGACAAATAATGTGATTGTAACAATACAATACAAAGATTTTTTTACTGACACCATAAGAGAAAACATAAATTTACAGTAGAATACAAACATAAAGTTAAGTCAATTAGCGGCCTTACTACTAAAGTAGCGATCTCTACCGGGTAATATTAAATGATTTTTAATTAATATACCTTTACAAGGCAGCCTTTATATCTATTACTTTAGCTATCTATACCAGGCAAACTTTTAGTTCATTTGAATATACCTTTACGTAGATAGATTTCTGCTTTCACCGTTGCAAAACTTTTCAAACACGTGATCGGCAAGTATAATCTTAAAAGACACTTAACTTACTTGAACTAATTATCGATGGACTAAAAGATATCTAAGGCAATAATTAGCCAGACTTGGTAACCAGTTGGCCCTGAAAAAAATATGGAGTTGAAACAAGTCAACGTCGAAAAAGAAAGAGGTCGTTGCCACAATCAACAGTTGGACAATCTCATTGCCATTAGTCAATGAATTACAAACTAATTAATCTCTTTACCAAATACAGTCATCATGGGCCTACTTACTTTCGTAACACCCTATATTTTGTTCATCATAAAATAAACTAATTGTAAGTGAATATGTTGCGCCATAAGTTTATATTGTATCACCTAATTGTTTTTGGAGATATTCATGATCATCGTGTAAAGCAATGCGTAATTCGAAAGTAGTTTGAAGGTGTTATTCGTATATTGGTTACTAGCTTTCCGGTGGGAATGAGGCATTATCCCGCGGTAAAAGGTAGCCTATGTTACTCAGGGTAGCTTTCTAATGGTGAAAGAATTTTTGAAATCGGTACAGTAGTTTATGAGTTTATTCATTACAAACATATACACACACACACACACAAAAATACAAATCTTTCCTCTTAAAATATTAGTATGAAGTATGATTTCTACAAGAAAAAAAAGTTACCGTTTGTAAGCCATACTAAAGATTTAACAATTTCAAAGAAATCAAGATCGGGAACAATCCACAAGATTACAAGATCAAATGCATGAAATATGCAGCTCATTCATCGACTTCGGTAACTCGTACGTCGGTTATTACTATTTTATTATTTCATATAGATTCTCAACTGAATGACTTAGGTAACATACGAGTATTTGTCGTTTTTTTTTTCTTTATCTATGGTCCAAGCGCAAGCGTGAAGGCGAAGGCTAACATTAATGGCGTGTTATGTCAGACTACATTTCCGGTTCGAATTTTAATCAATAATTTAATCGTAGACATATTTAGACTTTCATTCCATTGCCTTTTGGTTCAATATTACTTTTTTTTCAGCTTTTGTCAAGCTGGAATACGTCTTTTGAAAAATGAATTGATTTAGTGATTTATGTGTAAGTATAATTATCACTTAATAATACTTATCTACTTAATTAGAGAACTAAACATTTATAATGCTTACTAGATAAAGCGAAGTAAGAAGATTTATTGTTATTGCACCTACAGTAACATATATGTTGAAAAGAACCATGAAAAAACAATTATAGTTTAAAATTACGTATTTGTTTAGATAACCTTCACATGAATTTTAATATAAACAAAACAATCTAAGATATTATTTAAAGGAAATAAGTATATTATATGCAGATATAGGCAGTTAATACAATATTATTAGCTTGTAGCAATGATTACGGTATATATTTATGTGTGCCAAAAATTGTGAAAGTGATTGAATTTCAGTGATTTTTTATCAATAAATCTGAACTTTATCTCCTTGAGATAAAACATAATTTACATGTTTTCTAATAGCCGCGCAGGGAAGTGTTCGGACTATGACACAAGTATCATTTTGCGATACAATTACGTTTAATAGCTGAGAAATTAATGGTATAATATAATATTATTTCATTTCGTGACTGCGGTTGCTTAATAATAATATATTAAATTCTATTTGAACTGGAACTGCGAACTGACTGGCTGCTGTTGGTAGCCAGTGATTATTCAAAGGCCAAGATACTATATTATAGGAACAAGAAATAAGTAGTTACTTTAGGTTAGAGTATTCTCTAAAGGTAGTAGTTACTTATGCACTGTCCCAGAGCCCCATGTCCAAGGATATAGTTGGCGGTAGAGTTAGTCGGTAGAGCACAGTTAGTTGCAAATATAGCTTATACCACTTCCCCTTAAAACCGCTAAGAGAGAGAGAGCTATCTCTGTACTTGACCTACTCGTACTAACTCTACCAGTGTATACCGAGATAGCACTGTTAGACTAAAGACCTAGTTAGAAAATTAAAAGAACTACTATACTATTCAATATTCTGTGCTAAGATAGCAAAGAATTTAATGCACCTATTTTATTCTACATAAAGAAACATTTTACAGAGTGTACAGACAAATTGTGTAGTATGTATAAACTTTTTCTCCAAAAATCTTTTTCTTCTTCTTCGTGTGGATTATAAGGTCACTAACCAACTATATTAATACTGTTGTTGTCAGAAAGATTAAGCCACCAAAGGCTAAAACTAGTATATAAAGTATATTCTACAAATACAATATCCATTATTTATCAATCTTTCCAGTGCCAGGTTTAACACTTAGATGACACATATTCTAATAATATTATCGTGTGCTCGTTGTGGGTACACTGACTTGATACAGCCACTGTCTCAGGTTTCATAACCGTTTGATGTTAAAAAACCGTGACAGATAGGAAATTATTGCCAACTCGCCTTATATCACGTTACTGGGTAGTAATATTATTTTATTGTGTATGTTTTTACAACGTAGCATTTCTAAAGTTAGAAACACAATATAAATATTCTTTACTTACACCCAAAGAGAAATCACACAAATATTATACAGTAAGTATATAAACAAACTTATGGTAAATACTATTTAAGATATAAATACACGACGACAATTAAAAAAAGTGTGTTAGGTACAAAAGCTAGCACATGCGGCACACTACGAAATTCATCCCTACTCCTAGAGAATACGGGCGCTCAAGGCCAACATGTCCAGCCACATATGCTGGCTACTGTACTATAGCTGTCTACAATGCAGCTTCACCCATTTACCACGGCTGTAGACCAAGTTGGTCCAGTGCATGTTGGTTAACTTCACACGCAACCTTTGAATTGATGAAACGTACAGGTTTCCTGGTGGTTCTAAGAGATTTTTGTGAAACGTAAGAGCTAACAATACATGTACATAATATGGAAAAGTTGAAAATCAAAAATACATAAATATAAGTACGTATTGAGGTTTGAACCTTCCTTCCCATCCCGATTAATGAAAGCACAAACAAATAAAATAGAATGTCTTCACGAAACACCGTCTAAGCTCACTAGTCTCCTTTATAAGAGCAATCTATTCTGTAGCCAGCTAAATAAATCAATACTACTTCCTATCAAAACTTTAGTCGTAACGTTGCTAATGAATACTAATATTTTATATTTCTTATTTCTTAATAGAACATTTAATTGTAATGTCAATATACTACATGCTGTTAAAAGTTGAAACATGCATTGTCGTAACCAACCAGTCAACTAACTGTATTGTATATTACATGTTGTATCTAAATAGAGTTGTTTAGTGTTTACACAATCCTTATTTTATTTATTGCTGCAAGTTATACGTTTATTTAGAAGAGTGGTTTGATTACAGCTTGCGTGTCAATACTTAATTATAAATCCAGCTGAATGACGTCCACTGCTGGACAAAAGCGACCCCTCAAAGATCTTCATGACTATCGCCCGCAAACCTCACCAGATCCTGTGGCCTGCCCTCGCTACGCTTTCCAGCGTAATACTGCTAATACCTACTAGGAGCCAGGAACTACTACTATTCTGTGGTAATACTACGAAATTCTGTGTGGAACACAGAACATAAAACATCTAAAGCTTAACAAAAACTGAAACTGAAACGAGACTTCTATCCCACTAAAGATGTTATAAGTACTACCGTAAAACGGAACGAAAAAAATCTGTGGGATACGTTTAAATTTTTTTATCGAAAATGTAAAACTAATTTAACCACACTGGCGAACCACGACGTTCGACAAACATAGAAACTGTAAGATTAAAATGACAATTTTTTATGGAAGTGTTAAGTATTTTTTAGCTGCCACAAAATGTTTCTTTGAAAAAGTTGCTAAAATCCAGACAATTCTCTCGCATTTTAATATGTGATTTTGTCTGTAGATCTTATTTAATTTTTTTCCGTTTGTTTGTTTCTGTTTTGTTGTTGTTTTGTTTGTTTTTGTTTGATTTTATTTATTATGAAAAAAAAAAAACGAATCTTAATAAAGCTTTTCCTAATGTCATTACGAAATTTCGTAAGTGATGGCGCAATCTACTTGTGGACGTAAAGAGCGTCTTACAAACTCTTACCCTAGTTATTTTTATAGCCAAATATCTTGTAATTTCTGTCGTCATTTTCTAAGTAATATTAACAACCAGTAGACGAGACAAACATATTTTATAGTATAATTAACTTTCGCCATACTAAAACAATCAGTTGAAAATACACGAACAATAAATAACATTTTACTCATGCAATCATCCAAAATGAATCAATTAATATTATTAGCAACAACGTACACATAAGTAATTTTAATGGGATCATAAAAGAGGTTGAGTAAACTAACGTATGTTGTGTTTTACGTAACATTGTTTAACACAATCAATCATAATAAATGTGACTTAAGACAATATTTGAATAGAACAAGGTAGGCATGTTCGCAAAATTTGCAATAACTGGTACTAACATGTTACAAATTTTTATAAATTATGCTCTTGTTTTATCATTATTGTGTCAGTAATGTTAAATTAACTTTATTTTACTTCAAGTTTGTCGAAATACCGTCTTAGGGTGAGGATATAAAGAAACAGGTTCCCGGTACAGATAAACCGGTATGGATAAATACCGATGCGGACAAGAAAAATATCCCAATGTATGCGCTCACGCATACAGAAACAAGTTGGGACATATCGGTACAGACTACCTGGACTGGTTCATTCGAGCTTGAACGTCCGGAAAATTCGAAGTCAATAAAGACAATTTTACCTGTCTCTTAAAGTCTCTTAAATGTAGTCGTTATAGCAGTCATGTCGGAAGCCTAAGGAGGTTCTATAATTCGGACACCAGGATTTGTGAGGTAGGTTAACCTCGAAACCAACACGTTAAGCAAGCAAACCTGTCTTTTTATGTTGGATATCCTGCACCGAATAGTACCAACCCGGTCCGTACCGGAAAACCTGCTCTTTATATCTTCACCTTTGGAAAATATCATGAAGAAACTTTTGTGTGATTTCAACCAACTCGCACAGGGCCAGCATAGTCCACTACACCCTGGGCTGTTAACGATGTCCAAATATAATTTGATTTATATCTTAAACTAGCTGTCCGCCCACGGCTAAGCCCGCGTTGCTTTTTTTTTCTTTTTTTTTTCCGTGGTAAATTGTATCTATGATATTGACCGGGGATATAAGGTACCACCATGCAAAATTTCATTAAAATCGGTCCAACGGTTCCAGAAATTAGCGTGTACAAACAGACAGACAAACACACAGACAGACGGTTTTTTTTTTCAAAACTTGTATTTTTGTGTTTACTACACACTACCTTTATCACCTAAATCAGTTTTTTGAAAAATAAATCAATGTACAGACACGCCGATTCTTTAGTTTTATTACCTATAGTAGGTATAGATGGATAGAGGAAGATAGATGGGATGTTAGATAACCAACCTAGTTATAACGAGATGATTTTAGGATTGTTACTACATGTTTTTAAACGCTAGTTAAGTAAAAACCTTCGTTAGCCAATGCATATAAAATATGATACTCTCTCCAGTTTCATCAGTTCACTTGTATAATAATTCTGAGAGTTTATTGATTTTAATTTTAGTGCCACCGTTAAAATGAGATGTGATTGGTCTATATCTTAGAGCATATAAAATGGCGCTTAAAGTTTGTAAGCACTAGGAATTCCGTATCAGATTTCATTCTGTTTATTACAGTTAGTGCAATTCTAAAACAAAAACGTTTTTACAATGTTATCTTAGATGTTAATTCGTTGTCGTTCAATAACTACGAGTATCATACATTGACACAAAAAAGGATAGAATTTCATTACACTTCTATAAAAAATAAACTAATTCGGTTTAAACTTTACGATTCATTTTCGGAGAGTTCATTGTAATAGTAGATGGCAATAATTCAGTGAATCATATTTTTTAACTTTTTCATAAATTAGGAATTGTAGCAACGGCCCGAAAATAGTAGTAGTAGTAATAGTAGTATTTGAAATATATTTCATAATTATAAATAACGTATATGTAACAAAATCTTTTATTCAAATTGCTAGTAAAGCCTGACCAAAAAAATAAGATACCGGCTCTGGGGGCGCCACGTATAAATTTGTAGACTGGCAACAATTTCCCTTATAAAATTAGTTCCATTGAAATCCGTAATATGGCGAGGTTTCTTATTTCTTTGGTCGGGCTTTATTATGCTTAAAACATTGAATGTATTTTATAACGAAAAATATAAAGATAACTCATGGGAAAATTCCATAAAGTTTTAACAAAAAGTTGTAAATTTCAACGTTATTATTTTGATGCTTCTTTGTCTAAAATGTTATTAAGTTCATTCAGAACTTACGGCGTCACAAAGGAACTTGTTAGTTGACCTTATACAGGGTGTAAACGGCGATTTAGCAAATACAGGGTATTTTCGGAAACAAAACAAATGTTCCACACTCCCACACAAATACAATACAATACAAATAGACAGTAGAGTGATATTCATTTTAATCACCCAGTTACGCCGTCTTCCTCTTATCGAGTGGATTTCGAGGTTAACCTACCTCAGAAAACCTGGTGTTGAAATTGTTGAGGCTTCCGACATGGCTTCTATAACGAACGACCAAATCCGTAGATAGTAGCCGGGACCAACGGCTCTAAGTGCCTTCCGAAGCATGGAATTATGTTTCTTTTCGGCCAATCAGTAGATTCAGCCTGCAATGTCCTAACCTAAGTAAGGAAAGTCTCATAAAGTGATATTTGTTCGACGGACCCCACCGGGATTCGATCCCGGAACCTTCGTAACGTCAGACGAGGTTTTGACCACTCGACCACAGAGGTTGTTAGGCCGAACTATAATAATAATCGATATTCAGTTCTGTGTTCTGTTAAATTTAATTATCTAGGGTATACTTATGGGTTACATATATTACTTATAATTACTTCACACATTATTATTACACCTACCGCTTATACACAAAAGCAGTCATACACCCACAAAAATAAATACATATATTACTTGTTATTTACCATTAGTTATAGAAGAGCGGGATCACCTGACACAAGTAACATTGTTTACTTACTAGATGATCCTGGCCTCGGATAAATTGTTATCAAATTTTTGGAAAATGAATAAAGACATTTCTATTCTATTCTATTCTATTCTATAGTTTGTTGAAACTTTTCGTAACTTTGTAGGTTTTAACTACGAGTATCATGATTCATAAAAAAAAACATTTCCACTAATACGCGGATATGCGTATAGGAAGGATATCTTAAATATTTAACTACATAATATATATAAAAGTGGAACGGATATGCATAAAATGTTATGGTTCGTTTTCGTGTCAGTACATCCTATAGAGAATAAAGGGCTCTGGGGAAGGGGGCGTGAGTGTGCTGTGAAATTCGTATACAACCTTAAATTCTTTAAAGTTGTGGAAATGTGTGTCGGTTTCCGATGAATAAAATAAAATTATGACTTCTACTTGGAACAAATGTGGTTCAGCGACAAAAACAATTCAATTCAAAAAATGTTGCTAACAATATATAACCCTAATGCAGAGTAGACTCGGATTTTCAGTGTATGGTGGTGTATGTTATGTACACTCTGAATAATATTTGATTTGATATATTTTAAACAAAAGGGACTATCATGGTACCGCATGGGTAAAAACAAACTGCTACTGTTTTTTTTTAAAAAAAGTACGAGACACATACATACGTCTTTGCATACATACGTGTATTAAATGGATATTGTTATCTATACTAAAATCGGCTAACAAAATTGCAGTGGCAACGGCATGCGGCATGCGGATCGATTAGTTGCGCGGACGCATGCTACGTCACGCACGATTCACTGCCGGTCGTGCGTGTGGAAACACGGCGCACGGGGTAATCAAAGCTGCATTCATCTAATTACTAGTTGCTTTAATTTATTAATTAGGTCAAGTAGTAGGGATATTCGGTGAAACTTGCTGGAAACAAATTAGATTTGTTGTTGTGGGAATAACATGGTTCCTTCTGCAAGAAAAAAATGGGTCGGATTCGGAACAACGCTGAAAAGTAACAATAAACATTTATTTTTTGCATTCATTATTATCCTGAATGCGGTAAACACAGAAACGATCGCTGGACATCTTTCGACTGAACTGATGACCAAATCTGACAACAAATAATAGGTACATAGTTTAGAAAACTAAAAAACACGCTTTCTGTCCGCCATCTTGGACGTCCGCCATATTGGATTTAAGTTCCGTGACTGTTTTTTTCGTATTCCTGACAGCAAACCCTTTCAAACAGCCTTGTGGATTTCAAACAGCCAGTTCGCCATCTTAGAGAGGCCGCCATATTAGATTCGTAATGACGTTTCTTAGCTAGTCATGTATTGTCATCATAACTCAGAGCGTGTGCAAAATTTCAATCTAATCGAAGATCGGGAAGTGGGTCAAATTAAGATTCCAAGATTTTTTTCGTAAATGTAATGGGGAGGCCGCCATATTGGATTTGTAATGACGTTTCTTATGTAGTCATGTATTGTCATCAAAACTCAGAGCGTGTGCAAAATTTCATCCTAATCGAAGACCGGGAAGTGGGTCAAATTAAGATTCCAAGATTTTTTACGTACATGTAATGGGGAGGCCGCCATATTGGATTTGTAATGACGTTTCTTAGGTAGTCATGTATTGTCATCAGAACTCAGAGCGTGTGCAAAATTTCATCCTAATCGAAGACCGGGAAGTGGGTCAAATTAAGATTCCAAGATTTTCTTACATACATAGTTACTTACAAGTGAAGCTAATACATATAAAGCGTGTAAAAAATATTCTACGCAAACAACTCTATCAAGCTTAAAAACTTACCACCTGAAAAACAAGAAAAAAACATAATATCGTGTTTATAATATTATATATGTATCTCTATTGAACTAAAAATATAGATGAATTGAAAATAATTATGAATGTAAATGTATATTCAATGACCGTAAACGGTTAATTTATTCAGTACGGCAGCAATCTTAGTTTACTTAATATATTTAAATCGCAAGTGAAGTAGTAAAAACCCGAATGGACATTAAAACGCTCCAGTGATTGAAATAGAACTATCCATTAGAGTCCAACTGGCAACTTGCTCTAGTTACAAGACTTTTCCGTATAGGGCCTTATTTATTGTCCAACTTTGATTCCACCACGTCAATATGACGAGCACTTCAATCTACATTGAGATTTATTACAATGCCATACAAATGTTTCTCCAAAAACACGTCTGTTGTGGAAGAATTAGGCAGAAGGTAGGTATACCACGGTATACTGTGGCCAATACACAGCTAGCTTCCCATCTACGCATGTGTCGCAAAATCAACGAATCATGCGCATAGCAGAAAGCGGATTGTGATTCTCCAAAGACTAAAACAACCATATTTTTAAGACCTCTAAACCTTTTTACACTGTAAATTATATTGGATATTATTTTTTATTAGTTTCAACAGGATAATAATTCAAAAAAGAAGATAATTTTTGGTTATAAGGAGATGCTTAGAAATTGAGTCGCAAGATTACATGTTAGGTGAAGTTAACAAAAACCTTTAAAATATAATTGCTTAGCTTGAGTAACCGGCTTCGTTGGCAAATTACTATAATTAATAAGTTTTTTTCTTTTTTCAAAAAAAATTACAATTTTCTTCATACATACCAGAACCAAAATACCAGATTATCTGCTGCCGTCATGAAGGAAGAAAAAATTCCGCGCCTAATTAATTCTTTTTTTCCTTCATGGCTGCCATTTTAAAAAATAACCGTCACTTTCATATAAACGGAACCTGACAAGAGGTCGCCGATTCTCATTTAGAATAATTTCTCATACTTACTTGCTAGTGTGGGTTTCGAGATTAACTTACCTCAAAAACCCTGGTATTAGAAATTATAGATTTTGATATGATTGAAAAATTATTTTTTGTGTTAATTGTTGTTGTTAGTAAGACTCTTTTCAATACATTTTATTAATTCATAGGTGTTCAATCATAGCCCAGCAAAATTGAGTATAATTTGTGTAGTTTTGAAATTTGGTAGAGTTATTCCCTAAGGAGCCCAGATGAACATACTAAAATTCTTTGGAGGGGGGACACGCACAAGCCGGCGGTGGGGGAGGGGTCTCCATTTTCAGTTTTTTGCTTTTATATTAAAAACTATTAATAATATCGCTTTACTTACTTCTACATTATTTATCTACATTAAATTTCCTATAAATTATGACTTTACAGTGGGTTGAATACTTAAGGAGATACTACTAATACTTTAGTATCTAAGAACTAGTTGTCAGAACTTTATACAATTTTATCACGCAACTTTTAAAACAAAGTTTTCATTAAAGCGCTAATGGAACTTACAAAGTACTAGCGGAGCTAAAATAATCGGATAAATAAACTGCAGTCCAAATTAGGATCAACACCCAATTAAAACGAAGTGGAATAAAGAGTATAATTATAACATTTATAACGCCTTAGATTATGTGCTACAGATACCAGAATATGGTGCGACGACTTGCGAGTACTAAAGTACCTATATACTCAATTATTATAGAAGATATGAATATTTATGTACAATAATCATTAAAACTTAATGGTTTCATGATATAAGAGTGCGTATGAGTATGCTGCGAACCCTATGTCCTTAACCAGGGATTAATGGATGTGATGACGATGGAATGGTCTCATACCTATTCTATATATGTTTTATAGTCTGTAACCTAATTTGGCATAGTCAAAAACAAAAAAAGGAGCTTTGATGTTTTTGTTCATAATTCCCTCATAAATTTCATAAGTATTCGATTTTTTATAATCCAACCATACAAAAAAATCCGTCTCTACCTCTATGGATCCAACGGACTTTAAAAGTATTTTCTTTCTTTTATTTCTCTGTCCCATTTTTTTATTATTTCGTTCTCGCTTTTGTACCTACGCAAAATATACTAAAAATTTGATGGTTGAACACTTCTAAAACACTTACAGTTTCTGAAAAATTTATCATTTTGTTGAATCAACTTTGTGGTCATAAAGGTTCTTGAAGGACTGTCAGCCAACACTACGATTGCTCTGCAGGCTTAATAAGCAAAGCAAAAAAAAAGTATAACAGAAACAATTAAAATGGACAACAGGTATTCAGAGTGAAAAATACTACATATATTATGTGACTTAAAGAACCTCAAACGACCATCCCATTTTTTTCAATCTCGGGCATTGATTTCCAAACATTCTCGATTAACGCTAATGGCCGTCTTAATATTAATGTTAATGACCAGAACGCAATGTTGCGGGAAACAATATGAAACAATGAACGTTGTGGGCACAACACAAGGCCTAATGGCAGTTGCGAAAGTTGTAAAATATTACGATCATAAACGATCTGTATCACGCAGTGGAACTGTTCCGTTCTCAAGGGCCTTACGTCACTGTGACGTCACGCAAATTTTCATGATTGGGTGACAAAAACACTTGATGTGGTGTTATGCAAACTATCGTTATAAAAGTTCTTGCGAAATCCTGCGTCGTATTGGTACATACAGTGGACGCACTTTATTATAAAATTAGCTGTCTGGCCTTGTCCGCGTGGTTATCACATTTTTCCAGGATAAAAGGACAATGCTCATTTTTGTATGGAAGGTGGTGCCTTTTTTTTTTCGCGCGACCACTGACCAGACCTTGATGTCGGTGTACCAGGTCCTACCACTGATACAACGGTACATGGTACATTTCGCTATCCTCAGTCTGGACTGAGTTATAGAGGTTCAAAAAAAGGAAAAAAAAAACTTTTTTTTTACTTTAAATCTTATCATATCGATTCAGAATAACACATTTATGAATTCCTATTAAAGCATATTATTTTTACCTAGCATATCTGTTTTTAGTTGCATATTTAAACATGAAGATCGGCGTATCTTTGTTTAGGTATGTATCAAAACTTGAACTAAAAATGGTTTTAGTTTGTGCTCTCTTAAAGCCGATTAAAACCCCCTCAAGATGACTTTTGTTTGATCATAAAACATATTTTTATGTTATTTTGTCAATGTGAACGAATAAAAACCACAAAAAAATATACACTTTGTTAACAGCGGCCCTTTTATTAATAGATGTTTTTGGTGAGTTACATTCTTATTATTTGCATTTACATTGTTTAGACCATTTGCTGTATTTAACTCATATGTATATTATTATAGCATGTAATATAACTTACACAGCACCTAACTGCCGAAGCCAATCTATCCGTCTCTTTCTCACTTTATCATGATTGGTCTGACAGCGCAGCGTTATCGGCAATGCATGCTGTGCTTTAGCTGTCACACAAACCTCTTCGTTTGTGTAGTGCGCGTGAGTTTTTGGTCAATAGTAAGACAAAGTACGACTATTACGTTTTTATTTCTTGATTTTGATGTAAAATAATCTTAATTACCCATAATAGTCCACAAAATTCAAACGACGTGAAACTACATGTCTACAGAAATGGATTGTCATTATTCTTTGCCATTACCACAATAAATAATAGTACTAGGTGCAGAAGGCGCACTCTCTGATAGCAAACGTGCGAATTTCAATCTAGCTACCACGCACCTAATGTTCAAATTACTTTGAACGCGTCGAACGTGACCCTGGCTATAATAGCCTACCGTTTCTCGCTGCGCTCGTTTTTAAACATTATGCACCTTAAGTCCGCGACGCGAGAGTCCGCATTGCTAAGTCCGTCGCGCGCCTTTGATAAAGCCGCTCCTCTGTAGGGTTGGGCGTAATTGAATTAAACCTTTGATATTATATTGATATTGGTAATACTTCACTGGTAACTAATAATAATCATAATAAATAATTTTAATTAAACTTGACCAGTTACAATCATTGTTTTACAAAGCAACCACACTAGGCGCAGCCTATATCGTGGCTACTATTTGATCTAAAGTTCGTCATTTTCAATACATTTCTTTATTTTATTACTTAACTTATGAGTATTTAACTAGTAACCAGTTTATGTGAGCTTGTATTAGTAAGCAATCACTAGTTCTGGGAGGTCTACTTATACTGAACGATTTTTAATTAGAGGTGGTTAACATTTATACGAAAATATTGCAGCTGGGGTAGGGTGATATCACTAAATATGTTAATACCTGAAATTATTTCATTATTATAATGATTTAATCAATAGAAATGATATTAAAGACAATAAAAGTATTATCTTACCTTTCGATATTACTCCGAAGGAAAAAATATTGTACCTCATTGACATTCATATCGTTATTGAAACACCTGAATGCTATACAATACCTTTTTGCTTTTCGTTCACCCATAATAATTAAAACTTGGAATAAGCGAATTAAAGCACGGGCGTCGTCACTCGGGTGCGCGTCGCTCCTTACTAACTATCAGCATAAATGCGGACGCCGGCGTAGGTACATTCTGGAGTTCTGGCGCGAAGTGAGCCGAGCCTGTCATTACCAGTGCTTACGAGAATAATAGAGCTGGATTCACATTATGTTAAAAAAATGTATTTTTAGTTAAAAACGGTTTTATTTGTCAAGTCAAAATGTCTTACTACAGGTCTCATGTTTGGTCAGTAGACTCCTTACTAGCAACCCTTTTACCCCTTCAAAGCTTTACGGGTATTATTGTAACACCCTGTATATAAATGTAAAGGTTAGTTTATAGGTATGCGTAGGTGTAGTAAGTAGTAATAAACAAAAATAAATGTAAGTGTATAAAAATCTATTCGTATGTGTAATATTTTTCATACAAAAAATGTACCGTCGGGCTTAACTTTCAACCTCTATAACTCTGTTCGGACTGAGTTTAGAGGTATGCTTGTCATACTTTAATTTATCAGGTACATTGTCTAGAAGCGATATATCAAGGTCTCATCAGTGGACGCTCAAAAAAAAAAAGGCACCAATTTTAGGCATTGGCTTTTCAATCTAGGTAAACATAAATAAAAAATTGCTATCCAGTCCGTTTAGCCGTTTTTTCGTGATTGGGCAAACATCCAAACTTTGACATTTATAATATTAGTGTGATAAATATATAATGTCAAGAAAAGCTATTAAAAAAGCCCAACTGGCGATTCCTAAGATACCGGAAAGATATTGGAAAAGTCCAAAAAAGCTCTACAAAATCGTGAAATAGTTTCTTCAGAGGGCAAAGCGGAACTAACAAACAGATTCGTAAGGTGTGATACAAAGCAGCTATTCTCTTTTTATTTTGACATTTACTCTCGTTTTTTTTTTCAAGTACACAATAGAAGATTGTTTAATTTCTTGTTTCAATTTAAAAATATTTTACTTTCGCATGATTCACGATATAGCGGATTTGCACCAAAAAGCTTCACATTATGACAAGTACATTACTCACATGCGATAACGAGGAGTGGATATAATTTTATTACGTACTATATTGAATGCTATAATAACTATATAAACTACTCAGAAAATAAAATAAAGAGTCACCCAAAATTCTTTTGGACATACATAAAATCAATATTTTCTTCCAATCGAATGCCAGATACCATGTGCTATAAAGGTGACACGATCGAAGGGGGTCAAACAATATGTGAGAAGTTCAGTGAACATTTTCAATCCGTGTTTGAACCAACAAATCTAACGACTGACATTCAACCCTCGACTTGTGATGGACCACTGGACATGTCTACAGTTTCTATAGATCACCAGCTAGTTTATAAGTCTTTGAAATCCGTTGATACTAATAAAAGCTACGGTCCCGATGGCATTCATCCTCTTCTTATTAAGCAATGTGCATCTGCTTTGACAGTGCCATTACATATATTGTTTACGCAGTCTATTAAGACCGGTTGCTTTCCATTAGCGTGGAAACGAGCATGGGTGACACCCATTCCCAAGGGTTCAGTCAGCAGTGACATAGAGAAATATCGTCCAATATCCAAGTTATGTTTGTTCGGAAAACTTCTGGAGGAAATTGTCACAGTACAATTATCTTGCGCCGTCCGCCGTTATATTAGTCCTAGCCAGCACGGGTTCTTTAGGGGTCGGAGTGTTGAGACCAATTTGCTTACATTTACCGAAACAATACTCAACGCTATGGATAAGCATTATCAGGTTGACGCTATTTATGCGGATTTTGCCAAGGCTTTCGATAAAATTTGTCATAACTCTCTTTTGTCGAAGCTTTGGAGACTCGGCATACATGGTGATCTCTATCGTTGGATGAAATCTTATATCGAGAACCGTAGTCAGGCTGTTGTTTTGGGTGGCTACTCATCGCAGTTTAGGCACATAAGCTCCGGTGTGCCTCAGGGGTCGCATCTGGGTCCATTATTATTTATCCTGTACGTCAACGATATTACGAACGACTTGACCAGTTCTAATGTACTTATGTACGCCGATGATACCAAAATTTTCAGAGTCGTGCGTGATGTCGATGATTGCGAGCAACTGCAAAGTGATCTAACAAAATTTGTGGACTACTGTGCGAAAAATAAATTATTTTTAAATCTAGATAAATGCTACTCCATTACTTTTTCCAGGAAAAATAATATTGTCAACTTCACATATAAACTAAATAACACTAGCTTGGATAAAGTAGCACAAATTAAGGATCTCGGTGTTACTATGGACTCAAAGCTTACCTTTGTACCACATATCGATAATGTAGTAAAGAAAGCGTATGGTCAAATGAGTTTCATTTTGAGGGTTGGTAAACCATTCAAAAATGTCTCGACTTACAAAATATTGTTTAATTCTTATGTCCGTAGTCGCCTAGAATTTGGCTGTTCTGTTTGGCACCCACACTATAATATACACATTGACCGTATTGAAAGGGTTCAGCGTAAGTTCGTCAAGGCATTGGATTATAGGACTGGACATGAACATATTGATTATGAGACTTCTGTTAAGGTACACGATATTCAACTTTTATCTACTCGTCGTAACTGTATTGATGCTAGTATCCTTTACAAGATAGTTAACAACGTGTTCGATGCCCCCGCACTTCTTGAATATATCTTATTTCAAGTTCCACTTAGAGGTAGACGTAATTGTCGGGAAAAGCCACTTTTCTCATTGCAGTTTTGCAAGTCTCGTTATGCGAGAAATGGTTTTATCAGACGCGCCTGTAGTATGTACAACAATAAACTGGCTGATGTAGATATATTTTGTAACTCAATTCACAAATTTAGAAGTGCATGTTTTAGTACCTTGTGTGATGCGGCGAGAGGTAATTAGTTTTTACCTGTTTGTTTTTCTTATATTTGTTTGGTTGTGTGTTACCTTTGGTGAACTGCAGTTGTAAAATGTTGTTAAGCGTTTTTATAATATTATTTATATTTACAATTAAGCAGACTATAGGTCCATCTGTTATAATATAATAAGTTCTGTATCACGTAATGACTGTTTGTCTGTTATATAAATAAAAAAAAAAAAAAAAAATATTAAGGTGACATACTGAGTTATGATATCATTCATCATAAACATTTATTTAATTAGAGCTATTCCAATAATTTTGCTATTTGTCTATTTTCATTAAGCTCGTTACATTGGATGTCAATTATATTATATCAATCACGAGCTACTGTAATAATTTCTGTTATCTTTGAACCCTTTAAGGGATTTCGTATTATGACATTATAAATCTTCGTTCGTGCGATTTGATCCGATTAGATAATATAGTATCAATTATGTCCTTTTTTAGATTCGGTTCGATTTAAGTGGATATTAGGTTCACGACCAATCTGAACATAGAAAAGCTCTGGAAATTAAAAAAAAAATGGCTGCGTTTTTCGTTGATGACGCTGCAAATTTAACAGTGACTTGTGAAAATATTTTTTTTATTTCAAAAATCAAACGATTGGTACAGAAAACCTACCATAAACTACCAATTAAAAATAAACATTGTCGCAAATAAATTTCAAGATTATAAAAAAAACTAGGTTTCTTAATCTTTTTACCTTAATTTAGATTAATTACCCCCCTTCCCCCTGTAAAAGGAACCTACAAAATTTTTAATATAATCAGTACCTACCCATGTTTTATTACTTACTATAACAGCTTTGCTTTACAACAACTTTCAGTTATTTCCTAATGATAAATAGAATGTCTCATATAATAAAACTTGCAAAAACGCTGTTAATTTCATGCAATACAAAGTAAACGTATTAAAACTTACTAAATAATTTGCATAACAGTCAATTGGTACGAGTATCAGTAACAAGTTGCGATGCAAAACTTACATTATTATCTTTTAACTGCAATCGCGACTGGTAGGTATAATAAGTAAAGGCTGTAACATTTAAATGCTCATTAACTAAAGCCACATAATGAAATTCCTATACAGGGTTGCCTAAACACTCAATGTTATAATATAATACTGATTACGTTTATTCGGCGCTCTTACGGTGAAGGAAAACATCATCAGGAAACCGGCACACATCTGTAAAGAAATTTAAAGTGTGGGAAATTGACCAACCCGAATATTTAGCCCGATTTTAGGATAGGCTCGAGCCGAGGGACATATTATGAGGACCTTTAACGGCAATATCTTTACGATTAAAATATATTAATATGTACTTTTTAAAACTTTCACGGTTTTTTTTTCATAACTATTAAAATATTTAAAACGGGATATTCGGACACTCACACAAAACAAATACCACGGTAAATATCCCGTTTCAAATCATAATAATTATATTAAAATGTATCATATATCACACTAATCACACTTCACACTAATACGAGTATTATAAAGGCGAAAGTTTGGGAGTGTGTGAGTGTGTACGTTTGTTACTTCTTCACCACGTCTAAACGGCTGGAGCAATATTAATATCACATAGACCACTATTTACCGCAGGAAAATAGGTACCAGGAAACCAGGAGCCGCGAGGCAGTAAGCTAGTAATAAATATAATCGTAAACGACCCTGTATGATCTAGATTACCGAAAGTGACCGCTGCGCGGGCGCAGGGCGGGGCGGGGCCTTGGCCTACCTGGCTCTGTCAATACGGCACTGGCCACTAATAAATTATGACAAGACAGTAACACCGCCACGGGTTAAATAGAAGCGTGCATGTTTGCACCTAACTGAGCATGTGAGACATTTTCCCACGCGTAGTGTGGTGGTCTCTAATTGACTAATTAGTGTCCTACTCAGTGATTAAAAAAAATATTTTGTCTTAGGTTTTTTATTGTAATTTATGACTGTAAGAGCAATCAAATAACGTCCAGTACCTAACCGAATCCATAAATTAACAAACATCACAAAAACAAATAGACTACCTTATACCGCGGGAAAATCCCTCATTCCTACGGGAAAATCTCTTAGCACGGGCGGAGCCGCGTGTCGGAAAGCTAGTAATATTTAAATAAGGTGGTGCAGTATCTTAGCCAATTTCGGTGAAGCTTTAAGTATACGTCGATTTTACTACAAGTACGTAGACCAATTTAAAAATAAGGGGCGTTGATTGCTCCAAGTATAATATTTGTCTGTAAACAGTTTAACTACTGCAGGAAAGATTCTTCGTGCCAGCACCTATCATACTTATACTTATATACTTATGTATAATATAAAATATAATTAATAATAATATTATAAAGAGGAAAGATTTGTATTTTTGTGTATGTGTGTGTGTATGTTTGTAATGAACGAACTCAAAAACTAGTGTGCCGATTTCAAAAATTCTTTCACCAAAAGAAAGCTACATTCACCCTCAGTAACATAGGCTACCTTTTACCGCGGGAAAATGCCTCATTCCCACGGGAAAAACTGTTAACGCGGGCGGAGCCGCGGCGGAAAGCTAGTGGTGAATTAAATCAGGTGTAGCATTTCCTCACGTGGTGGGTAGCAATAGCAATGGATTCGTTAAACTTCAATGTTAAAAGCAAATGAACTCCCTGAACAGGGTGAGTAGGCCTTAGTCGACCTCGATGGCCCAGTGCGGGTTAGTCAATTTCACACGAACCTTATCCTTAATTTTCCGAATTAATAAAAAGGTGGAACCAATTTCAATACACAACGCTATGTAAAATACCTTTCAATATCCGTTCTCTCACTTTTCGTCAATTAATATGCGTAAGCGCAAGGTTAAGTACCCCTGGAACGCGTATAGGCGTTGTCATGGAAACTTTCGATATTTTAATGTGTCCAAATAAATAGCACCCGTAGCAAGTGCACCAATTATTACGATTGTCCATGGTACAGTCAAAGTGTGTAATAAGGTAATATTTAAAATGTTCTGATTCCTAGTAGATACAAAATTAATATAGATTAATGGCAGATTTATTGACTACAGAATGTTAAATCTACAGTATTTATTAAGAGCTACTACTTAATTTTTATTCGGTGACAGACCGTAGGCACAAATGTAGGTATATAAATAGATAAAACATTTATTGCATTACATAAAACACACACGATGTCACAAAAAATAGGTATTTTTAAAAACAAATAAAAAAATATCATAACGCAAAACCGCAATATTTATTTTTACTTTTCATACAAATTGATAAGTTGGCCAAGTCAATTAGTATTATTTAGTATGAAAAGTAAAAAAAATAATTATAATTGTGATTTCAGAAAACTTCCGGAACAAAAGTTGTTCAGTTTAATGAGCTGAGTCTTCACCCGAGAGGTTTCGTGTTATTTAAACACGTTGTATAGACAGACATATTATGCACATGTGTGCGCTTCAATGCAGAACGGTCAAGGCTCAGCGATAGACTTGTCCGGGGGCAACACTGATTTTCAGCCCTCATCCAGATAAATAAATAGTACTATGCCCCTAGTAAAGTTAGACGAATCTCGAAATGCCTGATTTGTATCATTTACCGCGACATTCAGCAGGTTTACGCTGTACGATTACTGATTGTCCTTGCCCGGAATGCGGTGTGGCAATACTGTGTCGGCGATTGTCGCAAGTATTATGTAGAGAACCATTTAAAAATGATAATTACACCAAAAACAAGTATCTCAGATTTATGTATAACCTAGACAGTTTTGATAGAGACACTGACACCGTAACCTGTTTTTTTTTAATTGCGAATAATAATAGATAATGTCTAAGTTTAATTGTCGATTTATGTCAGTATTTGATTATCTTTAAAATAAATTATCTTACATTGTACAAGAAATAAACCATCGTAAATCACTCTTATAAAACTTAGTTTTCACCAATTTTGAACTATTTGAGATTTATTAATACAAATCAAAGTAAAGACCGCACAATATGACGTTCCTTTGACTATTGTTTATAACGGATCTAAAAATCAAGTTAATTCGAACCAAATCTTATAGCCTTTATCCTTCCTATTTCGTATCCGTATTATGCACATCAAATAATTTAATGAGCTATATATCGACAGGTGAAGTAGGCGGTAGACACCTACGGAGCAAAACCAGTCATGGACCGTGCAATCGACACGCCATAACAATAGACGGTGGTCACGAAGCTGAGGGTATCTGGCCCTGCAGAGGTACTTTTCAACGAAACAATACAATTAAACCATGGTTCCAAAGCTTGCCCTAACACGGACTTGCCCGGCAGGCGGTGTTGCACAATTACCGATATTGGACATTGAATGCAACATTAACTACTTTGTTTTAAAATTATAAGGGACTAGCTTTCCGTCGCACCTCCGTCAGCGTTAAGGCGAGGTATTCCCGCAAAAATAGGCATTTAAAGCTGGCACGGCCGCGCGCGGTTTTCCTGTGGGAGTGAGTGATTTTCCCGCGTTAAATGGTAGCTTATATCTTTTAACAAGGTCTGTTTTATTTTTTTACCTTAGGGTATAAATATATTTTTTTCTGGGAGGAATAGAGCACGCATAACCAAGTATGCAATACCCACCAATACCCAAATTCGTCACCACGCATAATCAGTGTCAAAAAATTGGCATCAGCGTTTTATATCTGCTTACGATTGGGAAAAAGGCGCGGAAGTGACACGCGTGCTCTATTCCTCCCAGATTTTATTTATTTATACTCTATGCTTTGTACCACAGATATAGATTTAACTTTGTACTAAGTCTTTTTTCGGTTCTGTAGTTTCGGAGCCTATTCAATGCAAACAAAGAAACAATTAAATCCTTGCTCTTTATAATATTAGTAAACGGTCGGAGGGATCATCATCATCAAAGATAATACTCGTATTGGACGTAAAAATTGCTAATAGGGATAACGAAGACTTATATAGGTAAATGTTAGATTACTTATGTCCTTCCGATGAACACGGACACCTGTTGATTGACAACACCTTATTAGTCATAGAGAGCGTCGGTGGCTAAGTGGCTGGACTGTTGACTTCCATTCAGAAGTTCGCGGGTTCAAGCTTCGGCCCGTACCAATCAATGTGCAGATGTGGGCAGGTTTCCTCATTGTTTTTCTTCATCGTAAGAGAGTTGAATATACGTAAAAATGAAATCAAAAGTGGGAAGCACATTGGTAAATGCCAGCGCTTGAACCTGTACCTGTAAGTCAGTGTAATGGAATGTGTGTAAATTTTTTTAATGCTATACCTAAGGACATAAAATCATTGCCAAGTAATTTTTTTACACTTAAGCTGTTGACATACTTAAAAGAAAAAATGTTTTATTCTATTAATGAATTTTTGAATAGATATGGTTTGAAATGCATGTTAGCTAAGAAGTTTTATTGTGTTTTATTAACTTTAATTACTTGCATTAAAAAACAATTTTTGCATGCCAAGTCTGGTGAAATGTGAGAAACTTTTTTTAACTAGATATAACATCTAATTTAATTATGTACCACATTTCTAGCAAATAAATATTTCATTCATTCATTCATTCATTCAGCATGAAAGACAAAGGCCCTAACCACTAGGCCACCGACGCTCTCTGATTGCGCTACCTACATCTTTAATATTTAAAACTATCGGTCCGCTCACGGCTACGCCCCCGCGTTGTTTTTTTTATTATTTGTTTCCCATGGTAAAAAGTATCTAACTTGTTGACCGGGGATATAAGGTACCACCATGCAAAATTTCATTTAAATCAGTCTAACGGTTCCAGAGATTAGCGTGTACAGACAGACAGACGGACATTTTTTGCAAAACTTGTATTTTTTTGTTCGGCTACACCATTTATCACCTACTTAAACAACGCCAATTCTTTAGTTTTATTATAATAATAGCTTATTGCACTTTTGTGTGAGAATGTTAATTTAGCAACGAGAAATTACAATATTTTGTCATGATATTATCTTTCACAACTTACTCTGCCCTCGAACTTTGAAGGTAGGTAGCAAAATTGTTTGGCCTTTCAAACTTTACCAAAATGACTTTATTGCTTATTTTATGGATAAAATTTACTGTTCCATAAATTAAATACTTGGTTGTTTACAACTCTGGCTTGGATCTGGGCTAGATCTTTTCAGCATTATATATGCTATAATAGTAAGTAAACAAACTTTGCATTATTGTAATACTACATTTCCGCTTCGCAGCTCCGCCAGCGTTAACAGATTTTCCCGTGGGAATGAGGAATTTTCCCGCAGTAAAAGGTACTCTATCTTTATACCAAGTTTCATTGAAATCGGTTCTGCAATTTCGGAGCCTAAAAATGCAGACAAAAAAACAAAAATTGATTGATTTTGTTTGTTTGTTATTATGATGATTAAAATGTACATGCGGCTAGATACTTTGACCGCTAAATTGTAGCTACCTAATGGTAGGATTTCTTTCCTTCGTGTTATTTACTTTTATTGTCTATTATGTGTAAAATTCTTCTACTTTCATTATCTTTGTAAACTGTGTCTTTGATAAATAAATATTCCTTTAGGTCTACGCCTACGTCTAATCGCGTAAATAACGATATTAAAAGCATTGCTAGTCACTTAAGCTAGAAGAAAGTGAGGTGGCTACCTGCACGTCTGCGTAATAAATCTCATAGTTAAGGTCCATTTTCACACGCTTACGACTTTTATGGTTTTTTAACACCAAGACGCAACAATCGAGAGTCGAGCGACTGCGTAGCTGCATTTTAATATACTTTAGGATCCTGTGATAGGAATAAATATAAAGCTAAATTATAATAATACGAGTATCATTATCATCATCATTATCTGATGGAGATGATTCCACTGCTGGACAAACGCCACCCCCAAAGATTTCCTCAATTTTCATCAGTCCTGCTTGGCCCGCATCCAAATACTGGCTTCCCGCTATCCTCACCGGATCAACGACCATGGGAAATTGCTCATAGATCACCTTATTAGTGTTTTTTTTTTATTTCAGCCTTCGATTTCTGGGGGAAAATTATTCAGTTTCATGGGTAGGTTCCTCCCTTAAAATACTGTGCGCAAATTTTGTTACATCCTCGATAATATGGGTTGTTTATAACTGTAATGCCTTATTCCCAAACTCCAGAATAAATTAAAAATGTACCAACCAACTAATTCAATAAATATTGGTCATTGTCCTGAACAAAGACGTCATTTTCAATTGTACTTACTTATTTATTATAGGTAGGTGTATCGTGACTATGATTGTGAAAAACAGAGTCTTTATCTCTTTGGGTTTCCTTTATGGCGTGCCCTGTCACGATACAGTTGGGAAATAGCAAATTATATGATTCTGCGATAACTCATTTCTCAGTAAGATATGAAATTCTCTTATTGTTTGTTTTATTGTTTGTAGTTGCGTAGGGAGCTCGAAATGCCCGTTAATTGGGTCTTTACTGACTAATTAAGATTTTTAGGATTTTAAATAATTACTTAGAATAGAATAGAATATACTTTATTGCACACTAGTAACAACAGCATCAGTAAATTCACAAAAAAAAGAACGAAAGTGTACATGTAGGCGGCCTTATTGCTGAGTAGCAATTTCTACCAGGCAACCTTATTACTTAATTCTTGATATAAAATAATCTCTAGGTTATATATTGACATAGTCTTAAATTCATATTTATTATTTTCGTTACAATGGATCATCATAATTTAACACCATAAAACTATTGAGATCACGCTCAATTTAAAATATCCACTCTTAATTCTTTAAAGATTTTTAATCAGATAAAAAAAAAGGTAAAGGTAATAGGCACGGATAATAGAGAGGGTAATAGGTAGTTGTAGACATAGGTTGTAGATCAGAAGAAGGAACAACATTGTCATTGTCAGCACGTTCGGTTCTGTGAAGTGTACGACTTATTTATTAGTATCTTTTGTATATTTGTAACATTTTTTTTACTATTTAAATCAGTTCTTAAGCTTTTTTACTAATAACAAATATCTTTAGACTGGTTTATAGGCTTACGTACTAAGAAAAAACTAATTATAATCTTCTTATATATAAAAATGGATTGCTGTTCTTTAGTCTCGCTAAAACTCGAGAACGGCTGAACCGATTTGGCTAATTTTGGTCTTGAAATATTCGTGGAAGTCCAGGGAAGGTTTAAAAGGTAAAAAAAAAAAACGAAAAAAAAAAAAAACGCGGGCGTATAGCCGCGGGCGGACAGCTAGTTATTTATAAAATTATGACTCTTAAAATGCGGCTGTATTTTTTACCAATTCTTATCTGGGTGATTTTTGTACCTGCTTATTATAATTGGTTATCATAAACCAAAATACTCTTACAGCTTAGATATATGAACTGATTTTAATTACCTAAAATCTATTAAAAAAAGAGGCTTGATTGAAAAGAATCGCAGTGACTTTAGTTCTGGCCCTCAAAGATCTCTAAATAAACCTTTGGTTTTTCGTATCTTTCTTTGAATTCTCTAGTTTCAGTTATCTAACAACATAACAATGCAACTGATAAACAATTTTAGTCATGTTTAATTAAGAGGCCTTTTTTTTTTTTTTTTTGAATTGACCTATGCTTGTGTCGAAAAGGTACGACAAATCAAGCTTCACCGGACTGGGTTAAGAGGCCTATTACAGTCCACTTGCGCCATCATTTGATACTCCTTATTTACTGAATAAATAATAAAGTACGTTTAGAGTAGGTATATACATCAGACGATGATGTCTTTGCAATTGTTATACTATACGTTTTAGTTAAAAACGACCGTTTTTAGCAAAAATGTATATTGTGACTATTCAAACTATGTTCATCATAATCTGACATCATCTAATATAATATAAAGCATAGTTGATTTTTGATTGATTTCCATTTTTATTCAGTTATTAAAGAATACCAAATGAGGGCGCTAGTAGACTGCAATAGGCCTCTTTACAACTTTTTTACAACTATGTGCCGGCATATACAACTATCTAATAATCTCCTAGGGAAATAATTATATGACGCCTGCAACCATTGGGCTGCGATACATGCATAGTTTTATTTGCAATGAATCCATTTAATAATTTTGATTAAATTTTGTTACCTTTCATCTTAATTCAGACCACCGTTGACACCAAAGTGTTTTACAGACCAGGCCTGGACCGGTTGCTAGAGTGACCTTAACTCGACTTCCTATACTTTCAAATTTTCGGTTACCGCATGTTACTTGCTTGATACTTGACTTGCGTAAACGAGTCAATCATACAAGTAAGCAGAATTGACAGTTGAGACAATTGTATTTGCATAATCAGCCTAAGGGCCAGTCTACACGGCGCATTGCGTTGTGTTTAGTGATGTGCCGCGGGAATATTTCCGTTCCCAGTAACTTCCCAATGGAAATATTCCCGGGAATATTCCCACGTTCCCGGGAACGTTCCCGCTTGGTGGGAACATTCAAACACATACATATATTTCTTTGCTTATTATTTTTAGTTAAATTAAATTAGTTTTTATATGTTTTGTAACAAAATATAACACTCATTTATTTAAAAATGTATGTTTGGACTTTTTTAGGCAATAATGTGTTGCTAAGAATTCTTAGTAAATTCCTGTAACCGATGAAATTTTTGTTTCTAAACTAATTGCTTTCAAAATTGATATCTGGGGTCCCCAGAGGTTTCCAATGGCGAATCTGAGGTCAGAATTATACTTAAAAAATGGGCGCCATTTTTAACCGCCGACAAAAAAGAGGGGTGTCAAGTTTGACGTGTGCCTGTCTGTATGTCTGTCTGTCTGTCTGTCTGTGGCATCTTAGCTCCTAAACGGATGCGCCAATTTTAATCTAGTTTTGTTTTGTTTGCAAGGTGTTACCTACAACCAAGTGTTCCTAGCTATGTTTATATATGGAAAATATCTTCAGCCATTTGAAAAAACAACTGACTTTGCACTGTTCTTAATTGTGACACAGAATATTATGACCTTAATATGTTCTTATTACGAGTATGTCCGTTGAATAAAGAATCGTGGTTTCAAAAAAAACATAACTAAACTGAACGAAATGTAATTATTTTGTAATTGAATTTGCTAAGTTGAATTACCAAATCAAAGTATTATATAGGTATACGATAGATTTGTTGTTGGAAACCACTATTTTATGGATTTTCAAATCGATATTGGTTCAAAAACATAAAGTTCAGGATAGCGGCCTTTGTTCATATCTGACGATGGAATTATTATCGGAGACTACTTGGACCTCTAGATTTCGAATTTGGAAGTTATCGATCCAGAAACGAAAAAGTTGCCTTTTTGTTATTTTTTTACTTCATTTTAACTGAAATCAGTTATAAGTTCAGCATTGTGCAATAGTGCTATTGTTTTCTAATCAAAACATAGCCTTAGACCGAATTTCATAGATATCGGACTATAGACAAAAGATCTGAAAATTCACCGGTTTGTTCCCAGCAATTGGGAATATTCCCGGGCACGGGAATGTTGCTTTTAGCAATATTCCCAATTTTGGGAATATTCCCGGGAACGGCACATCTCTAGTTGTGTTGCGTCGTCGTCGCAACGCAAAACGCGTTACTACGATGCAATGACCACACCCCCGCGCCAGCTTCGTCTCGGGGGATGCAGTTCCGTCGCGTGTGCGTTGCGTCGACGTATCGCACCGCCCCGTGTGAACAAAATATGGTTATTTTTACGTAAAATACGCTGACGCAACGTGCCGTGTAGATAGGCTCTAAAGTTCTGTTTACAAGGGGCTAGTAGAATAACCAAGTAAAATTTTCAGTGACCCTGGAGAATCATTGGCTAAACCGTAAATCTATTTCTCTTGCGAAGCTCAAAGTCAAAGTCAAAAAGTTTTTATTCGATGTAAGATTTTACAAATCTCTTTTCGACTCATCGATTGCGTGCCCATATCAGAGAATCAAATCAGCAACTTGTACTTTAAATTGATGCTATTGTTAAGGCATAAGGTACCTATAATTGTAATAATGTTCATACGCTTGAAAGAAATTTTGTTGTTATTTAACAAAGCCAGTTATGCTGTTTCTACAACTGCTTCCTGTGACCTAGTGGAAATTAAAAATCGGATGACTTTTTTTTGGTGCAGACTCGTCCTAACAATATGATAGATATCCTATTTTTCTTAGTGCTTGAGCTTACTTAAAGGACGAAAAATGCCGTGTGTGTGTACTATGTTTTAGTCTGTATAATTCTTTAAGAGATATGCCACAAAATTTGTCAACACCCAAAAAGTGTCGTTGGCAGAAAAATTATTAATGGTTGTACACAAAAACTCGTGTTCTTATATTATCTTACATGATTTAGAACGAACTTCCTACAGAAGATAAGATCTAAAAACACTGTCAAGGAAAAATGACCCAAGGTTTCAAACTCCCGATCAATATCCGTGAGTAATTGATCGATATTATGACTAAAACTGAGCAACGTGGGATTAAAAAATATTTTTTTGTTTTTAGTTATATTTGTATATTTACTGCTGTTGCCATAATCCTCACGCTTAGCAGTCGAGTTACACAGGTGAACGCTAATTCATCATCATCTCAGCTAAAAGTCGTCCACTGATGGACAAAGGCCTCCCCCAAGGACCTCCACAATGATCAGTCCTGCGCTGCCCACATCCAGTGGTTTCCGCGACCCTCACCTGATCGTCGGTCCACCTCGTTGGGGGCCTGCCAATAAATCAAGAACCTTTCTTTCGGCCCCAACTGCCGTCGTCATGGGCACTTAAGTTTAGCGATTCTTCGGGCTATGTCGATGATTCTGGTTTGCCTGCAAATCTTATCACTGCTGATTCGATCACGCAAGGAAACTCCGAGCATAATTCCTCCATCGCTCTTTGGGCGACTTTGAGCCTTCTTATAAGGCCCAGTTTAGCCTTCGTAAGCGACCACGTCTCAGGTCCTTAAGTCATCACTGGCAACACATTGGTTAAATACTTTAGACTTGAGACACTGCGGTATTTGGGACGAAAAGATATTAGGTACGCAGCATCCCGAACGCTGCCAATCCGAGTTGGACTCGACGATTAACCTCCTTTTCGAAGTTGAATCTATTTGACTGGACTGTTTGTCCCAGATATCAGGAATCAGAAATCAGATAGACGTAATGGTCTACAACTTCGAGAGCAGAGTCATTTGATATGACTTTTGTCTTCTCCATGTTCATCTTCAGACCTGTTGGGAAAATCTATTGATTTTTAAAGAACCCTAATTAATTTATTCCAAATTACGTATGACCCATAAAAACAATGATTCACCTTTATAAATATAATTCATCTAGAAAATGATATTCTATAGATTTCACTCCCTTTGTTAATGGAGACAGAATACTAGCAACGAAAGCTTACGATTCGATTGAAATATAGAGAATCACAGTCACAAATTCCTATCTATAGAAGTTAAACTAACGTGACATATGTCATTTTAGAGAGTATAAGTAATCATAATCATTTGTTAAAAGCCCATAAGTCCCCACCCCCCACCGAGTAACTTAAGTCTACGCTACTCATTACTCACTATTAAGTGAGTTGAAATTTGAGCAGTAACTGCCTTAAAAGATCCTAATCAAAAATAATAAAATTATTTGAGGATCTATCATAATTGTCTGTTTAGTTTACCAAGCAGTCATGGCATTCTAATTAAACTTAACTCATATAGCACATCATTGTACCGGTGTTAGTTCATTTACATTACTAGAGCATGCATCCGCCATTTTAGTATTTTTTAATTAAGTACGCCCAGTGAGTTTAACAACAGTTTACGCTGAATACTTTATCGTAATCATTTTATAAGTATCATATAATGTTTTATTTATTTCTTTTATATGCCTCATTACCTTATGTAAATGATTATAATATTTTTAATAAGTAAAATCTTATTCTATAGCGATAATAACTTTTAGATTTTTTACACCTTTCACAGCAATTAACTCCTAACTCCAATTAAAACCACAAAGGTATATTTTTTTCCTAAATCTATGATTTGAACAGTCTTTGGGTATAAATACTTCGATTTACATTTCTCCACGGAAAATTGAAAAATTCACAACCATAAAACGTTTTACAAGAAAACATGTACCACAATAATTTTTGTTACCTATTTAGTTTTCCTTGATCAAAGGCAGGCTGTCTGCCTATCTCAAACATGTATGGGATAAAGTAAATACATACTCTGTATTTCCACAAATATTTTTACTGTAGCAAAACAAGATAAATCAATACGTTTACATTCAAAGTTCGGAACCTGGTTTAAATTTGTATGACGTAACCTTAATAAGATGGACCCCATAAAAAAAAACACAAATTTCATGCCTCAAACGACTATCGAGCTAGTAGGAAATAAATCTGCAATGTGAAAATTTTGTTTCAACTTTTTTCAACAGTTAAGTTACAGGGCAAACTGGGTGTTAACTCTGTAATTCGATACACGAAGCAACGACAATCGAATTGGCTTCGTTTCGGATTTTGCTTACTCTGAACCACTTTCGATCGATCTTCGAATTTTTGAAACGAAGTTCGTTGTCCGTGATTCGCAAAACGCTACCGCAAAACCTCAAACGACAGTATAAGCTGCGGAGTTTGACATCATTTTGATCGGAATATAACCTCAAATTATACGATACCAACTGAGCTATCGTTTGTGTTTCGTTTTCAGTTCGCAAATGGTTCGGAGCTTAAATTATAATAAAATGAGTAGATATCTATTTATTAAAAAAGCTCTATTATATACATAAAGGCTGAATTAGGGCCTAGAGAGCTGTCCGAAAGGGGATAATTCAATTAAAAGCATAATTAAAACAGGAAAAGAAACAATGCAAAGGGAGTACTTATCGCTTTGAGCGATTTCATCCGCGCAACATTTAGGTGAGATTATGGGAAAGAAAAGGCGGCTGTGTAATAAAATACTAGTGGATAGAAGCTATTAAATTATAATGAATACTAATTAATAACGCATAAATATGAAAATAGGTATACATTAATAAAACAATTTGAAGATTATCAAATTATTGTACTTACAAATTACAAAGTACTAAAAAGTTCAAGGATTTACTTTTATCCTCTGGATATATACACAACCCAAATGAAATCTACATTATCAGTTCAAAAATTTTGCTGTGTTCTGTGGAGAAGAACTTAAATAAATTCCACTACTGTACTTTAAATGTAACTCCAAAACAGCTGCAGCAACTGCGTCTGTCTTTATTTTTCCATCGCTCTTCTAAGTCTCACAATCTCTGCTTTTTTCCCCTTTCCTTTTGATAGGTTTTTTCTTATGTCCTCTTGAATCCTTCTCTTGTAATCTATGGATAAATAAGTATTATATTATATTCATTATGTTTCAATTTTCATTTTCAACCTACAGATAAATAAATACTTAAGTATATTCATTAATTATGTTTTAAACTTTAAAATAAATCTAAGGTGCTCCCTCACCGGGAGCATTCGCGTGTAATGTAACATTATAGATTCGTCTTTGAGCATTACATTACAATAATACCTCCCTGACTGACGAGCATTCGCGTGTAATGTAATATTGATTCGACTTTGAGCATTTCATAGCGGCGGGGGGCTAGGGGAAGTAAAGCGCATTGATGTTACAAGTTGTATCATGATATTACACATTGTATCATTACAAGGTGCGCATTGTAATGCTCGGTTCTCCTCCTTCACTGATGTATGCCCGTTTTGTATCATTACAAGGTGCGCATTGTAATGCTCGGTTCTCCTCCTTCACTGATGTAATGCTCAAATCTGTAACGTTACATTACACGCGAATGCTCCCGGTGAGGGAGCACCGTTACCTTTTGTCACTGCTTATTTTGTATTCACAACCACCCATCCCGTTTAATAAGGTGATCTCAGGTGGTCAGACTACAATTAATTGCTTGCCCGGGCCTTCCCTTCCATATTCCGTAGAAGGCGACCACAGGCCAAGTCTTCATGCTCCTGCATGAAATCCATATACTTAACAAGTTTTCTTATTTGGTAGTAGCTAGCAGAGACATTCTACGACAAATAAATAAACCTCTTTTACTGTTTACATATTATGAAATAGATAGTGACTAAATTATTATTAAAGATTTATACATACTTACTTTCAAATAACATAGCTAATCGTTAAATTAAACTATAATTTTCTAATAAATAATTCAATTCAATTTCGTAAATAAAAACAAAGTGCTCTGACAGAACAGCTGCTTTTTTTTTTCATTTTGACAAAGTATATTTCAACATACTGCCACTAAGAAATAATTATTCAAAAAATAACTATAAAAAGAGGTTTTGGCTTCATCAAAATAAGGAAAAGGTAAGGTAATTACATAAATTCAAGTTATTTGTTATTTATTTCACATATTTCTTATTAAATTGCAAATTTAACGAAATACCGATATTTGTAAAACATAAATTGTAGAAGGGCATCACTAATTTCTTTAATTCGTTCAATCAGTTCATTCACGATATCAATCCGTCGGTGTCTAATAGGATTCGAAGAACGGCCGTCGCTTTTCCGAAACGTTTCGCGGTAGGTCATGCCATCGATGATCGGACGAATTGCGTGAACGTATCGAACATCGGTGACGTTTTTCCCGGTAGATCTCTGATCTTTGTAAGCCTAAATTTTAGCTGACTAAAATGTCCAGAGGACTTTACCCGTACATTTTTTAATATCATTTCCTCGTTTCCAAAGTTCCAAAAACAAAAATTCGGAAATAAAAGTTTTTTTTCCTTTTACTACTTCAGCCATAACTTTTTCAAAACTCTAAAATCACAACACAACCCACCGATAGCATCACTGGAGGGAACGAAAATAAATTTTCAATATCAAAATACGTAGTGTCTTAGGGGTGAAAATCCAATTCAAATGCTTACAGCAGCAAACAAGCTTTGGTGAGGATTGATTACGGGCGGATGGAAAATAATACAATTTACTATGAACTTTTCGTGCGCGTTTCAAGTTCTTTACCACTAATTAAACTATTAAATTTTCTGGGCTTTCTAGTATCTATATCATTAACTATTTTTAGTAAGTATTTAAGGCTTCCCGTGAACCACTTATACTTATGAAATAAATACTGACAAGGTTTTTTTTTATTTCGTTTCGTCACGCATATGTGTAAGTGTCTGAAAGTGAAATATTCAAAAACGCGTACGAGTTTAATTTTTAAGTAACATCAAAGTTGAAATCACGGAAGGTAACTCAACGAAGATTCGTTCGTAATTATGTAATTTTAAACTGGTTTAAAGCAGTAAAATCATTCGACTGAATACAGTATTCGAAATACTACATTACGTTTAACTTTTTTTATTACGCATTTAATTTAAATTAGCTCTTTTCGTTAATAAGCATTATAATTTCATAACATAACCTATCATCGAACCGGTTTCTTAAAAAGACATTCAATTAATCACTTCCCGTTGTCCCCTTAATAGGGGACACGGCTAAAAGGGACAGCGGAAACTAATGATAATTTCAGGTAGTAATTTTCTTATATAATATTATTTATTGACACTAAACATATATAAAACAGAACATAGTAGAATAAAAAAATAGTACAACAGTGGGGTCAAAAAATGAAGCAGCCATTACATTCCGGGAAGCTTGCGATATGTAACACAGAATCCAGCCCATGCGGTTGGACATTTGCGCTACCAAAATAACCCCTACCGCTACGGAATATGGGAGCTCTCACTCAAGGTCAACAAGTCCAACCGCATGTGCTGCCTACTGTATACAGTACGTTATGAAAATGTGTATGTAAAGTTGGAAAACGTGCATATTTCGAATATTAGTCTTAAAGAAAAACATCATTTTGTTTTGTAACAAATGAAAATAAGTATGCAATTTGGTTTGATATAATCTATGTTACGAGTATTTCTGACGTGTTGTTTATGTACAACGCACGGGAAAATGGTTATTGTGGGTTATCTTTAAGCATATTATGCATGTATTATACATATAAACCTTCTTCTTGAATCACTCTATCTATTAAAAAAACCGCATCAAAATCCGTTGCGTAGTTTTAAAGATTTAAGCGTACAAAGGGAGGGACATAGGGAGGGACATAGGGACAGAAAAAGCGACTTTGTTTTATACTATGTAGTGATAGTGATACAATACAAATATTCTTACTACTTCTTTATGTACCTAAGCTCTATAATGGTTCATTTGAATACAATTATGTTTTATAGAATGTTGTATGCCAATGCGATCTAATAAAATTACCTTTGTGTATTTACATTATAAGTATCTATATTCTATTCTATAGGTACCTAAAATGACATGCTTGTAGTGTGAATTCTCAATTGTTTTGTTATAGAGGTATATCAGTAACTTAAAAACCAATACTAGTACTAGAGAGTATTCGAGAAAATCTTGTGATGGAGTACTAACTAATTATTGCCATCACAAACTGCTTAGTTACTTGAACTGAAAGCTTCCTATCGGTCAGTTTATTGATAATAAATGGATTCCGTTAAATAAATAGATGACACAATATAAGTTCATACGGTTATTTTTTAATTTATTTAGATTTGCGCCTTATCGAGTTTACTTTACCTAACATAATTAATTAATTACATATCATTCAAAAAATTTATGCTGAAACGAAAATGCGATTCCCTATACAATGTCGTTAGATCCTTTTATATCTAAACTTTTCATTCCTGCCGTTCACTTTATCAGCAAACATAGACTAATTACACTTAGTTATTCATTTACAGTCATAAATAGCTGCAACTATTTTTATTGGCGGCAATTATTGGAGAACTACCTGCGAATAATTAACGAACGTCATATTTAGGGCGTGCCTTTCGAATAGCACAGTTCTGTGGTTTGTCTATAGACTAATAAATAATATAAAGTAGGAATTATGTTACAGCCTTAATGGCCAAGTAGTAGTAGCAACGTAAGTAGAAGAGTAGTAACACTCTCGCCTTACGCTACACAACCCCTAAACTTGTCGAACAAAATATCCACAGTTTGATGGACATTTCATGCTGAATTATCTGATTGTCTAAAGAGAAAGATGATTCTGTTCTTTCTGAAGGCATTTAATGAATTTGATCCCTTGCGAACTACTGAGGTGTATACGGTTTGTCAACGCATTAATTGGACAAAGGACAAGCAATTCCAATAACAGGTTTATTACAAGAAAATTTGCATATTTGATTATACTTTGAAAAGTAATTATACTGTCTATTAATTACCAGTTTACCTCAAATTAACTGCTTCTTTTCACTAAACTTTATTAGTGGATAATAAAGCTTAACTCGATTGGGGTTTAAAAGAAATATGATAGGTTTAGGACCATAAAGTTATTATAAAATGTTATAATTGGGTACTGTTGCGCTAATTGCTTGAAGACAATAAATAATGTAAGATTAATTGGTTCCAATTCTAAAGGTTAACAGCGTCTCAATTGCATAAGAAAGTGGCGTCCTCTCTGATTTCAAAATAAACAAGACGGGTAGGTATTCTGCCGAAAGCCATCCTGTGTGGCTATTACATACTACTAAACATCATCGTAAACTAGATATTTATCATGGTGGAGAAATTTATTAATTACCTATTCATTTATTTGTGTCAGTGACGTATAGTGTACTTAACTAGTACAAAAATGAACGCCTCCGTATTATTTTTACTCTACCAAATAGTAGTCTTTTTAACAATTAGTACTAGATATTATATTAATATTGTATGGATAATATTATAAAGAGGAAAGATTTGTATTTGTGTGTGTGTGTATGTGTGTATGTTTGTAATGAATAAACTCAAAAACTACTGGACCGATTTCAAAAATTATTTCACCATTAGAAAGAAACATTCACCCTGAGTAACATAGGCTACCTTTTATTGCGGGAAAATGTCTCATTCCCACGGGAAAACTTGTAAACGCGGGCGGAGCCGCGGCAGAAAGCTAGTATACTATTTTAAAGGGCTACAGTACAGCACAATACTCCAACTTAACACCGACTCAGTTCATAGTATGGCATTGAAATGTAAGCTTTAAGTCGTGTTTTTTAAGAATGAATGTTATAATGTCAGTTGAAAGTGGACGACAAGTCGACAACGCGTGGTCGTTATATGCGAAGACCTTATTAAATATTTAAGATTATATAAAATATTTAAGATTATTTATTTTCACCTAGTAGCAGCATTGCTTTGTTTCTTATCCTGCTTATATTATAACATTTGATTTTCAATTCGAACGTTTCTACATCCATAATTCAAAAGAGATATAATCTATTGAAATAACAATCTAAATTAATAATTCCATCCTATCATTTTGCCTTATTTTAATCAATCAAAAATCTAGAATCTATTTCCTCATCTAGATATGTTTAATTACTACAGATACTAATTCATTAAAACCCACCCACAATAATTCAACCCGCGGAACCGGACGTAGTATAAAAGTATCGAAAACACAATTGATCGACAATAGTAGAGGTCATATATCTAAGTCGGCACCTTGTCCAAATCCGGCTAATAATCTATGACCAACTATCATAACATAACATATGGCTATAATCTTAGCTAATTAATAGTTACATGTGGTTACATGCGTCTGCATGATTGAACAGGTGCTTAGCTTTGTGCTTACACTTCCATGTTCCGCGGCTGGAGGACAAATAGAATGTGTAACGACAATTTATGACTATGTGTGTTGTCCAGCAGTGGACGCCTTTCGGCTGACATGATGATGATGATGATGTGTGTTTTATGGAGAATCTATGGTGGAGGGATGTTGGGTTAGATAGTTAATTGATTTGTGAAGATAGGTCAGTGCAATAAACTGCTTGCTACTTAACGCACGCTGTTTCCTTTATAACTAGCTTTTTGCCGCGGCTCCGCCCGCGTTAACAGTTTTTCCCGTGGGAATGAGGCATTTTCCCATGGTAAAAAGGTAGCCTATGTTACTCAAGATAAATGTAGCTTTCCTATGGTCAAAGAATTTTCGAAATCGGTTCAGTAGTTTTTGAGACACACACACACACAAAAAAATACAAATCTTCTCTCTTTATAATATTAGTATGGTAATGTGATTTAAGTTGTGCATGAAAAGAGATCTTCGGCCGGGCGTGGTGGTGAGCCTGAGACTGTGCCATGATTCAACCTTTTTTAATTCAACTATGCTTGTGTCGAAAAGATACGACCAATCAAGCTTCACCGGACTTGCGGGGGAGCGGAAGGCTCTACCCCAGAGTAGTCATATACGGGTCTAGGGGTGGCTCGCTCGAGGAAGCAAACTATGCGGGTCGGTAGTCGGTAGTCTAGTAAATAAATAGTATAAGGATAAAATAGACCTTGGAAAGTAAGATAGGTTACCTTTTACCGCGGGAAAGTTCCTCATTCCCGCAGGAAAAACTACTCGTATTAACGAGACGGAAAGCAAGTATAGTATATTTTTACTAGCATCAACAAAAATATCGTAATATCGTAACCGTGAAATAAGTTATCGACACCGACACTATCTAATAGACAAACTATGTCATGCACATTTAAATTAGAAAAACGTGTACTTTGAATTGCAATTCCATAAATTTGCATATTTTATACATTTGATCGCACAATAACACTTTATTTTATATACGAAATGGTAATAAATAAAAAAACTTGTCATATTATCAACTGGGCGACCCTCAGACAGCCTTGCGACTTTCCACTGGAATACCAATTCGATTGGGCATATTGAGCATTCCCTTTAGTGTCTATTTACACTGGTCGCTATGGTTTCTTTCATATTAATCCAGACAAAAAGTAATTGACGCCTGCTTACAAAGCGTACATTTTTTTCAAACGATACGTTAAAACTTTAGGAAATTATCGCAAAATACGTAATTTGGCATACCGTAGTATAGTACGAGTGGAAGGCGGGGTGAGCGTGTGACCTTGCCAGACATTTTGGCGTTACATTATTATATTTTATTATTAATAACTTTCAAGAAAAGAAAGAGGTCAATGAACTATTGTTCGGATTTATATGAAACAGACCATAGTGTCGCTACAGTCGCTACAGACGTCCGCTATAATAAACAAAAATTAAATAATAATTATTATTTATTTCCACACTACAAGAAAACATTTTCACAAACACCAAGTAAGTATTTTAAATAACATTCTTGTGGAAGGCTGACTGACGCCTAAACTAGATTCATTATCATAACTATTAAGATTTAGTTACTCCATACTCCAGATAAAACCTTTTTAATTTGATTTCAGAAAATACCAAATTTGGAACATCTTAGCTATTTTATTGTGGGCCGATATCATTCATGTAAGAACAAAAATCTTCACTTAGCAGTAACTGAGTACAGTTATTGAAGTAAAAATGCTTAATGGCGGTAAGTTGATCTTTGCATTAATTAATAATGATATTAGCGTTTCACCATAAATGTCACGCAGCGGGAAAAACGACCTATGTAAATACCACCCTATTCAATTAATAATCGATTTAAACAAGTCGACATTTATTACGTTTTTGTCTTATTTTTTTAACGGAACATGTTATTATGTATGTACCTACATTATGTCCTGTTACAAAATCCGCGTAATATCTCGCGTACATTCCAAAAAGTGAAAGTGGTTTAATATAATTTGTAACACGATGCAAAACGCCTCTCGAGGTTAATGGAGACGATATGATAGAATCTGGGAAAGCAGTTCAGTTAATTGATCTGGTATACTTTAAACAGGATCACGGAAATAATATTTTGGGTTTTTTTTCGTCGACTGAAAATACCATGTCAGGATATCCTTGGCTATAATTACAGGAGTTCTAGGCAGCTATGACAAAATTCTCTTTGCGGTGTAAAGCGTATTATATTGTTAACATTCAGCATCATGTATGTTGGCAGTATACCCCCTAATCACACATCTTAAATTGGCATTCGGTGATCGGAATGTTTTAAAGTTTTATTTAGCACATACTCGTAATTTGGTGTACATTTTGCCTACCTGCTACGTATCACGGATCATATCATATAAATGACATATTTATTAGAATGTTTTCAAACAACATACTTGAGAAAGATACAGCGCTCTTCGTATAACTAAGTAAGATTTTGCTATGATTTAATTTAAAAATAACTATAAATCTTTCACTTTTTACTTATCTTTATTTTTTTATTTACCCTAATTACTTATACTAATCATCTTTCACAATGAGTTACGTACTAATGATCGTTAGATTCGAAAGGGCCTAACAACATTAGGTACAGGTTTGTAGGATCGCTTTCATCATCTGTGCGAAGTTGTACCTAGAGATAGCGAACTGAATAAAATATGGAATTGCGCCAATTTTTTACGTCAAGTCTGTTAGTGATTATCTATGGCAGTTATCTGTATAAAAACTAAAATTTTAATAGAAAAGCCTTAAAAAAACGCACGGGGTATACCATGGATTTAATCCATTAGGTATGCTCACTCCGTCAAAAATGTTGAGCAACTTTCTAAAGAACCTTTACTCTGTAATTAAAAATAAAACCATTAAATAAAAATATTTTAGTAATTTTAAACGAACAGTTTGTATGGAAAGGTCTTTTTTTTTCGGTTATTCAAAGTCGTCACCTATGCCATAGAGATAAAATACTAAATTAGGGGAATCAAAGGCAAAGAAATACTTGGCTAACAACAAAAAAAGCACTACGTTTTCGTAACGCTACAAAAAACAAAAGATAAAATAGTTTTTATTCAATAAATTTGCAATCACAAAAAGCTTAAACACTCTGCTTCCCGAGCTAGGTAAGAACCTGTGTTACGGGAATCAGGTTACTTTACTAAACACCATACTTTTTAAAAACGCCCACAGATTCCATTATGTAAGTGACGATAGTTTTTCCAATCTCGTCTATTGCAATATAATGGATGGCATGTCTATCGCATTCTGGTTTGTTGCGACCAATCAGGCCTAATTATGAAATGTATTCACCGAGCTGATTTAGAGTAATCTACCATTTATTTATTACAACTACATGAAGCTATGAATATTTAATACGCATATTGCTTAGCCATATTTTATACTAAATTGCATTTATAGACATCGATTTTGCGAAATGCGAATAGTGACTGAATTAATTCTGCATCGTTGATAAGAATTTTGCATAAGAAAGTTTTCCTTTGTAAAAGAGAAGCTACTAAACATTAAAACTATTCATTTTGTAGGAAATTGATGGACCAAAGTACTGTGACACGATTTTAGCTCTTTTTCCTCTTTACCCTCCACGAAGAACCCTAGAAAGCACTAGAAACTACTCAATCCACACTAATATTATAAACGCGAAAGTTTGTTTGTTTGTCTTTTTCTGTCTGAAACTGAAAATCGGGTTGACTTGACTTTTTTGCACTGAGATATATACTAGAGTACTGGAGAGTGGCATAGGCTACTATTTACCGTGGGAAAAGTAAGCGGGCGTACAGCTAGTATAAAGTAATAAAATAAAAATACTAAAAAATACTCTTAAATTTAACTTGTGTCATCTATGGGGCAAGTTTGTTTTACTACTACTTGAAGATTTTGTAACTACCGCCGCCGCCGCCGCGCCGCCATAGTCATTTAAATCACATGGAATTACATGTCCACTGCGTTGCGAATTACGTTGAATGTTACATTTTGTTACAATTTGTTCGAATTGACCCAAATTAGGTAACACGTCGCGCTGCAGCCTTCCGCCCTGATAAACTTACTCGGGCTATAGAGGAAATCCGACGGCGTATTTGTGAAATTCTCACTAATTTGTAGCAACCAGTGTAAGCAACTAAAATGAAGTTATATTTTGTCTAATTTGTTTACAGAATCTCTGATCAAACAATTCGCTTTAGCGTCTTTTGTTACACCTTCATTCATACCCATAGACGTAGATTTTTTTAATGTTCATACATAACTTAATTCTAGGGATATGTTTAGTGCGTTCTGAAGCACGTTAAATTATCTTGGTTATTGAATACTTAATTAAGTAATTCTGCAAATAAGCTTTAAAATTTATTTCAGAGAATTAATTCAGAGATGTCTCAAAGTATTATTGGTCTAACCCGTTCTTTAGTCCTCTTCAGAAAAAAACCCAAAACAATCAAAAGGAAAATTCGTCTCTCTACATTAAATCGACTTCCCTGCTTCCATGTATCCATTCAAATGAATGCCTTTGTCTTTGTCTAAATATCACCCCACGCATCGCACCCTCGCCCTAGGCGTCGCTGGACTCCGCCGGGTGATATCGGGCATTACTCGATTAAGCATAAGGACTATTTTCCTTTGTTTTTATTTACGTCTTGCAGTTGTTTTATAAAATTTCAAATCGCGTTAATCCTTTGCAGTGTCCTGTAACTCGCCTAGAGTTGATGTATGTTAATCATTCACTCAATTAAAAAAAAACTATTATTTCTCTTTACGCTTTATACACAATTACCGCACCACATATTTCCCATTGACAAATTACAAAATATGTTTGGTCTCATACATACTCCATTACCTGAACCAACCTTTCAATTACCTACACACGGACAACCGTAGATAAATCAGTACTTAGCAATTATGCGTGAGTCAGATATCCTTTGTATTGCACCGACTAAACATACCATTGTATAATTTGATTATGTTCGTTCACTATGTTATACTACAAACAAACAAACGTGGCGTGCGCATTTGACTTATGAACTTTTGAGTGCTGGAATTTCGAGTTCCAAATTTGAAGGTGTTTCTTTTTTTAAACTTCCTATTTGTTTTTGCTTTATAGATAAAGATTTTTTATTCTTATGATTTTTAAAAATTATGATTACGAATGATAGTTATAGATGCATTATATTTTGGTCAACTAAATTCGTAAAGTACTTATTAACCATGTAGTAACAATAACACGTATTAAATATTGGAATTATTTGAAACCCAAGTTTTACTGTAACTATCATATAGGCTTTCACCTGCGTTACCAACAACGAATACAAAACGATATAGGGACATCTGTAAACAATTATTTTTCTGAATACAGAATATCAAGCTTTTTACATAACCCTCAAATATCGTTTTTTGCATAGCAAATTTTTTAGGCATCACTCTAACTAATCGCAGCATCATTTTAAACCGTTACAGAAGGGCGAAATAGGTACATATTTTAGCACAATTTCAGTGTTTCTACAAAACCTTCTTCATAACAAATATTGAGAAAGATGCCATAAACCATGGATGTAAATCAGGAAAGGAATTATTTATGAAATTCGACCTTCAAAGGGAGTGACCGATTAACCGCTTAATACTAGTAATTACAACTCTATTATATCGTTTTAAGTTACAGCAAGTTACAGTTACTGCCCGCAACGGTTCACAGATTCGCAAACAAATAATTTAATATTGCTCTCAAAGCTTTGATAAGCGAATCATTACAAAGCAGTTGCACAGAACCATTCGATTCGACAATACAAGTCATATTGTTGATAGGAAAAAAAACAGTAAAGTCTAAATTGTTCTAGAGTTGCGCACTTGACCCGATTGAACGAAATTTTCTTAACCGTTTCTTAAGAACTGTAACTAAAAAGGTGAAAATATTTTGACTAAGGGGTATTAATTCTTTTTTTTTTGTTTTCATCGTGGTAAATCTATTCTATAGTTTTTTAGTAAAAAACCTGACTGGCCAGTAATAACTTGCCATGCCAGGCAAGATGAAATTACTTAATTGCTAATTTGATAACAACAGGCTGCCCAAGTTATAAAACAAAAAAAAAACACCAAACTAATCTAAGACTAGGTACTGAGATAATAAAATTACACATTGAATTACGGTTAATTCTTTTAAGGAAGTTAACTAGTTTTTAATACTGTTGACTAAAATAAATAAATAAAATATACAAGAAATACTCTCTTATTCACATAATAAATTAATTGATCAATGTAAGAACAGAACCTTAAATTATTACAACATACGGAAACTGTCAAAACAACTCTTATTCAGTTCAACTTAAACCAGTCATTAGTATTGTACTGACAAATGGTACCTACGTCATGTAATTAATTTATTATAGTACTAGCGACCCGCCCCGGCTCCGCACGGGAAAATGGTTATTGTGGGTTATCCTTAAGCATATTATGCATGTATTATACATATAAACCTTCCTCTTGAATCACTCTATCTATTAAAAAAAACCGCATCAAAATCCGTTGCGTAGTTTTAAAGATTTAAGCGTACAAAGGGACATAGGGACATAGGGACAGAAAAAGCGACTTTGTTTTATACTATGTAGTGATACCTACCGGCTTCAAATTGCACACATTCTAACATAATATGTATTGTTAGTTTACGAATATGTACTATCGCGGACACTTCCGTCTGACCACTACTGAGTCTATTTTTGCTTAGACATAATTGGGTGCTACCATGGTCCAAGACAACAAGGTCTAACCGTTAGACCACGTGACTGACACAAGCCTACGTCATTTTGCGCTGTTCATCCTTGTCTATACACGCATTCGACAAGGATGAATAGGCAAAATGACGTAGAAATGACGTAGGCTCGTGTCAGTCACGTGGTCTAATGGTTAGATTAGACCTTGTTTTCAGACCATGGGTGCTACCGAGTAATAACTACATAATATGAAGTATCAAGCAAAATATTTTTTAAATTGTATTGCGCAAGACTGAGTCCCTGTTGTCGTTATGTTTATTATTTCTGATTCACGCATGTAAAGCTTTTTTTGTCATGTTCATAAGGTTAAAATTTGATGATTTAATGTCTTTTTCCCTGATGGAAACTTGTTATTAGCATTGTTTATTGAGTCGTTTTACATTAATAACAATAATTAAGAATTATTTTTTTACAAAAGATTTTAAACCCTAAACCTCTTGGCATCAACACGGCCGTGTCGAACCGATCGCAATCGCCCCCTAGGTCTCTTTTTAAGTAAAAAGAATTGCTTGTGCCAGGAAGTTTCGCTCTTCTATAACATAGAGTCTTTCAAAGCGTACATAAAGAAAATAAATATAAATAATATAAAATTGTGTGGGTTGTGTGTGTGTGAGGTCTTCAGTAGTTAGTTATGAAAGAGAATTCTATAAAAAGAGGAAAAACGGACTAAGCTAACTTTATTTGCAAAGTGATGCAACTCAACAAAAAACAATGTTGCCAAATACAAGTATAATAAAATTTGATGTTAATAGTGTTATCACTACATAGTATAAAACAAAGTCGCTTTCTCTGTCCCTATGTCCCTATATCCCTATGTCCCTTTGTCCCTATGTATACTTAAATTTTTAAAACTACGCAACGGATTTCGATGCGGTTTTTTTAATAGATAGAGTGATTCAAGAGGAAGGTTTATATGTATAATACATGCATAATATACTTAAGGATAACCATTTTCCCGTGCGGAGCCGGGGCGGGTCGCGCGAAATTTTAACAGCTGTAATAAAATACGTCATAAAATGTCACAAAATATTCCTCTTTATTTGTACGTATTGTTTCCATGCGAATGATACATAACGAATACTTTATGTTAAATAATAACCCAGTTATTACGAAAAAAAGTATGTTAGTACAATTTTTGGAATCATAAAACCTGAACCCAGAGTTTATGTAAGGCGAAAAAAGTTTAATGAGTGTAAAGTTGTACAAGATTCTGATTCTTTCACGGATTGTTATGTAACGAACAGACAAGTAAGGAGGCAGAAATCAGTTCAATTTCACTATATAATATTACACGAAAGTGTGGTTTGTCGGTTTGCCCGTATATTTTTTTCTAAGTATATTTTTAACTCTAAAGCGACTTTAGACTTTAGTCATCGAGTAACGTGACCTGATTTCCTTAGGAATGCCTTTAACTTATCAAAGTGTTAGATTGGCAAACTCAATTTTCATATCGACAAACTTTCAACTTACTAAATAAAATATTTTCAATAATATTGATAAAATGCTGGTTAATATACACAGTAGCAACCGCGGGTATAATGTAGGTGTTAATACAAAAAATGTGACAACAATGCAATGACATAAGTGTAATAAAATTTATGTATGCTTATTGTTATTTGAGAGAGCATGAATGGGCGCTCTTTTATAATCCGTGTCCATATTATTATTTTTATAGGCTGTATCAAATTTGATAAGGTGTTACGAAGAACATTGTCCACTACGGAGTTTTTTGTGAATACCCTGCGCTTGGGCTGGTGAACAAATGTCGAAATATCAAGAGTACCATATTTGAAAATATGAAAGTAATTTTAAATTTACTTCTCTGTATTATTTATAACCAACCAGAGCAGTTTTCGGCTTAGGATTGAACCAACCTAATTCTCCCAGTGAGTATGATACGAATGCTACTAGGGTACATTGGGCCCGATTCTACATATTACACTCTAACTTAAATTTAAGAATTAAGAACGAAAAGGCACAGGTGATTGCCAACCTAAATTAAGACACGTCAAACATCGATTCTACGCGTAATTGAGCAGGAATTTAAAAACATCCCGACTAAATTAAGCTGAATTTGACAGCTGATTCTGATTTTAAATATCATTCATTCAAAATTTAAATTCATTCATCTCCCCTTCCTTTTCTATTCCCGTATGAATGAAAGAGACCAACGGACTAAATTTAGATAATTTAGCGGCCACGCCAGAATTGAGCCCATATAACCCAGAGACTAAGCAGTACCTCACCTGCACCGCTCCTGCCCCGGTAACTTGAAGTGCTGTGACAAGAGTTCATCTCACATTTAACTGTCAAAGAGCTGTGAGAAACCTGCCATATCAAAATATCCCCCAATCTTTCTTTAGCGTGTGGGTTTCCAGGTTAACTTAGCTCACAAACACTATGTTGAAACAAGCAAGATGTTGTAGTGGTAAAAGTCATCATCATTGACTGCTCATATTATATGTCCCCACCTAGGGGCTCGAGCCTACCCTGAAATAAGGATGAATAGGCTTCAATCGACTACGCTGGCCCAATGCGGGTTGGTCAACCACACAACCTTTGAATTATTTCGCAAGTGTGTACTATAGGCTTCGCGATGTTTATCTCCTCCACCGTAAGAGCGTCGAATAAACGTACAAAATCGAAAACACATTGTTACGTGCAGAGGCTCGAACCCGTGAACTTCTGAATAGAAGTCAACGGCCCTAGCCACTTGGCCACCGACGCTCTTAAAAGTAGTAAAAATAAATTAAATAAATATTAGATTGTTAGTAAGACTTTAAATTAATAATGTAACAAACCACAACTGCAAACAGAATATAAAAAGGCATGTTATAAGTCAGTGTAGATCTCACCTTTGAGTTTAATTACAACAATGTCTACAATATCATGTCACCTGTCTAAAAAGATATGATCTTTTAGAAACTAACCAGTCATAACTCTTTAATTCAATTAGTTCCTATTTAATACTTAAAATTGTATATAACAGTAAATTATTCTCGTTGTTCAGTTATGTTTTTTTCTACACAATATATTTAGATTGTTTTGTCTCTATTACGAAAGTTAAGTTATGTATTAATTAAATTAAAATTTGTGTTTTAATCTATGTTTTTGCGTTTGCTTTGTAATTTTTGTAAAGTCTACAAGCCTGGGATACATGTAAAGAATTGATAAACTCTTACATTCTTTCAAAAATGCACGAATAATTTTTGCTCGGCTACTTGTAATTTTTTTGGAAAAAAAAATATTTCTTTTTTATCGTAAAATGTCCCGAACAGCAATCTAAGTATTAAAAAGTAACGTTGAACGATAGCCAAGTTTTACTGTGCGAAAATCACACGTAACTGACTTTCAAATAGTATAGTAATTTAAGTGTACGAATTGCGATGTTATCACCTTGTTAATTTCAAATTTATGTTCCACTGTAGGGGGTGATGGTCTAAATGGGCGTTTTAAATGTAGATCTTGTAGACAAGCTATACTTAACCAAAAAAATTTTAATATGTATTTTTTAATTTATAACTTTACGAAAATTTAGTACCAATGTAGGTATAAATAAATGCCCCATATGTTGTTTTTTGGTTATAAAATGTGGTGAAAAATATTTTACACTCTTTGATGTTGTTAATTGGTGGTGATTGGTCAACGACCGACCAACCTTAAGGATAGAGTCATAAAGCTACAACGCGGGCCTTCCATTGCTCTAGGCTAGGTATTTACTGCTGTTGCTATAGGTACTTATTTATTATTTGTCATTTTAATTTTATGTATTTTTTACTTTCAAGTTACTTTCTCCCTAGTTGAAAGCAGTATGTACCTCGTGTGAATTTAAGATGAAAATCAACCAAAATCCACGCGGTTAAGTATATGAATTGTGATTTCAGCTTTACTTTCCCATGTTTAACAACACAATGTTTCTTTTGTTCTAATGAAATACTCATAATTAACCATAATTTTATGAAGATCATTAGGTCTAGATAACATTTCAAAGAAAGAATGGGTATCTATGTACTTGTTCACTTTCGTTTTAATTTCTAAGTTCCGTGTTTTTTATTTTTGTGTTTGTGTGAAGTTCGCCGGTGTCATTGTTATGACAAGATTTCACAATTAATTAGTATTTTTGTAGATTTCAAAAATTGAATTCTTAGCGAACTGTGCAATGCCCATTACTTTCTTCTTTGTCTCCATAGCTAAGGAGTACAGCACTACTTTTCGGTATTCTGTGGTATGGTACCACAGTTTAATAATTATAGGTGGTACGGCGTTTGACGATTATTCTCAAAGTCCTGAGTTCAGAAATGATGTTGAAAATTATGGTGCCAAATCCTATAGTTGCAAGGCTTTTACTTTCTGGCTGGTAGACGCGGAGAAAATTAAATCAAATTGAAAAAGGTGTTTTATTGAATTTGTCCATTTTGCTATTTGGACACAATTCGTGTCTAGCACTGGAGTTGGTTACTTTTTAGTTTAATCTTCAAGGCGCTAGGCCCAAAAGTTGCTACCTTTTTTTACTGACCTGAATCGCCTAAAGTTGCCCTACGCTTGTATCGTAAAAGACTCATCAAGTTTTCTCGGGTTTATTCCCAGTGATATCCGGTCTCCCTAGTCAGTAGTAGTATTTTACCTATTAAACATTACATAATAAGATAATTCAAATGAAAATAATATTTATTTACCCTTTGATGCGAACATAATATTATATGAGCTACTAGCTTTCCGTCCCGTAGCTCCGCCCGCGCTAACAGATTTTCCCGTGGGAATGAGGTATTTTCCCGCGGTAAAAAGTAGCCTATGTGTTATTCTGATGTATAAGTTATTGTAAAGTTTTATTAAAATACATTCAGTAGTTTTTGCATGAAAGAATAACAAATACATCCATACTTACAAACTTTCGGGTTTATAATACTAGTAGAATTACTTGACAGTACCTAACGGAAGTATATTATCAATGAAATTTATCATCACGAGTCATTCGCAAAATTCTAAACGGCGACATAGCTAGCAATAAGTTCTCACATTTCTTCAGCTTTTTACGCTCTATTCTTAAAAGCCTTTCCACAAGCCGTTACCATTTAAGGAAACACTAAACGTTCTTGTGTAACGTTATATCAGTTAAATGCAAATCCGAGGCATTGAACGGTTAACTGCCTCTCAGCAGGTAGCTAAAGAATCTGATAGGATCTGAGAACGAGGAACTATATTGGGGAACACGCTCACTGGGTGGTCACTGGCTATTGATTTGTAAGCCTGTATCCAATTAAATCAAATGTAACTCTATGAAGGTGAGTAGTAGGGATTTGTGGGTTCTGGACCACTCCCGCCGAGCCAAGCTCGCCCGCGTTTCTCGACCTCTGATTTTGGGCCAATTTTGGCGGATTGGGTCAATCGAGGGCTAAAAAAGAAAAAAAATGTTGTTTGATATCAAACTAGGGGTATTGCCCCCCATCTAAGACGATAGCACCGACTCCCAGCTCTCTATCTCACACGGTTTCCGAGATATAAAATGCATATGCTCATGAAATACACTCAATGGAAAGGGTCGGCTACCTGGCTATTGTCCTTTAATTGGGGTTCGCTTTTGTTAACCGCGACTCGGATTTTTGATGTCACTCTCACTTGCGCAATTGCTGCACGCTCCCGAACGCAGCTTTAACTAGCGTTTATGTTAACGATGTATGTGTCGCCTATTACATATGAACATGTTATCGAAAGCGATTTAGGTACACACATAAATGGGGGTGCAAAATTGTTAAGCACCGATCGCAGCCCTATTTTTTCACGCGCACTAGCTGTCTGATCCTGCCTCTATTACTTCTGCGGCTTTATCTACCACGTCTTTTTAACATAAATCTAACCTAACCTAACCTAGCCTTTATTAGTGAGTTGATTAATAAGCGGATTATTAATTAGAGCGCGAATCAAAATCAAGCCGCGGAGGCCTGTTCTTATTGGATTCTAAACCACCTGGCGCGGCCTTATCAATCACGTCTTTATAACATAACATAACCTAACCTAACCGAACCTAACCAAACTTAACCTAGCTTTTTATTAGCGAGGTAATTAATTAGCGGATTATTATTTATAAGCCATGAATGAAACTCATCTCGCGAGAGTCTGATTTTGTTGATTTTAAACTTGGCGCGGCTTCATCTACCACGTCTTCATAACATAAATCTAACCTAACCTAACCCAGCCTTTATTGACGGGGTGTTTCATTAGCGTGTTATTAATTAGGGTGCGAATCAAACTCAACCCGCGGAGCCTGGTTTAGGTGGAATTTAGACCAGCTTATCGTATTCCAATAGGCTGTTCTCGTTTTTATAACCAAAACGGTCACTAACTCACATATCTTTTTTCAATTGTATTAATGTCTTTGTTCATACTTGCGTAATATAAGTTTCTTTTGTTGCCATCCCTTTAAAAATGTGTATTCCATTGGCTAAATCTAATAGGACAAGTTTATAGTGGCTATTGATGTGAAGCGGCACCATTGTCTTTACGAGCAGACGCCAACTCTTAACTCTTTCTACAATTGTAAAAATCCTTTATTCTCGACTTGCACAAAATCAGTTTACAAGTTTTTTTTTCTTTATTGCATAACGTTTTGTTCTCGTCCTTTTGAAAATTTTATTCTGTCGCGTCGGTAGAATATAAAAGAACTATTTATTGTAAGCTAGTTTGAATAGGTGCGCGGACATTTATCTTTATGAACACATTTTTTTATGATGGTGTAAGGGACTGATTTATTGCTTTGTTTTCGTCCTTTTAAAATGTACCTGATTTCGAAAGTTGATCGAGTTGCGACACGTTCGTACCATTGATGTGAAGGGACACCATTGTTTTTATGAATACAAATTTTTACCTGATGGTGTAAGGGACTGATTTATTGTGCTGAATTCACAATGCATCAACTTGTCGTGACATGTATTCCCCACTGCGACCACCCTAACGCTGCTAGAGCAGTGTTATAAAAGCGAACCCTACTTAGCTCATCCTATTCAGTTTGTGAGTGACATTGAAGCAGCCAGCGCAGCGGTCGGAAGATCTCCTCCAATTCAACTATGGATGTAAGTAAGTTTAACTACCTATCACTCATAATATGTGTACTTTATGTTGTTTTCGTTGTCCATCTTAAATAACCACTATACTGTGGTTGTATAGTTATTAAACTAATACCTAGCGGTATGGTTTTGACTCTAGCTCTCCACCGTTAGCCGAATGTCAATATGTAACAGTTCAATTAGGATCTTATATACCATACTTGTTAACCTGTTTTCATGAGTCAAAATTCATCGACAAACTATAAATAACGTGTACCTTTATGCTTATTTCACAGTTTCAAGATAACACCTTCAAAAGCTACTACTTTCCTGATTCCCCCGATGGTGATGACGCTGTGGACTCATTGGTGATTGATGTTAAGAAAAAGGCATCGAAAAGAAGCAACAACATTGAAGCATTCTTTGAAAAACCAAAAAAGAAAAAGAGGGCCGCGACTCAGTCTTCAAGTGTATCGACGGCTTGCGATGATGGTGTATCGTATATCGCGTCGAGTGAAAATGAGGGCATAACCGCATCTCATTTCGTCAAAATTGAAGTTTACGACATGAACAAGATCCGCAACATCTCACCTATGAACTATTGGAAACACGCAGACGTTCGTGTCAAGTATTATGCGCAGTCTGAGGATGATAAAAATTATCAAAGCGCGAGAGATATAATATACAATATCACAAAACAACTCGCCGTGAAACGGGACTGCTGCAAATATTATATTGAACGCAAGCAGGAAGATGCGAAATAAACTAACAATAATAATATGCCAACAAGAATCTCACGGACACAACAAGTCGCGACACGTCATTCCTCGAGCCATTGTAAAACAACAAAAAAGGCGGGCAAACAATATCGCCACCCCACTCCACACCATATATAAGCGTTTCGACTTGTGCAACATTTATTCACTCCTGTTTTCACCGTCGTCGTTGTTAGAAGAAAAGTCAAAATGATTCTTGATACAGAAGGCATAATTTTACTCGGAAAGGATCATGTTTTAAAAAAACACCATAAATTCATACGGTTGTGGTATATACACGGAACGTTACCGCAATCCATGGTTGAAGACGAGGACGTAAAACCATATTATACCCTATGCGATGGACACTATTCCAACCAAGAGGACGACATCGATGGGGTTTGGAGAGTTAAGGCCTATTGCCCAACTTGCGAGGAGAATCGGAAGGGCGGAGAGGACCGACTCTGCGGATATTCTCGCCAAGAATCTCCAATACCTGAAGCTGAGCGACGTGTGAACCCACTCCTGCTGGATTGGAGTGAAGAAGAAAACGCAGAAATTGCGGAAATAATGAGAAACAGTGACAGTGGTATCCCCCTATCGCCATCGCTTTATTCCCCCACAATGGTTTAGTTTTAAGTTTATTTGTGTACTTCATTTTAATAATAAATAATTTTTAATTTTAATTTGTTTGTATTTTTTCAAATCTCTACATAAATAAAACAAAGTTTACGTCTAATTAATCTTACTTTATTTTTTGTTTATTCTTAATCTAATTACAAAGTAGGTATAGGTATTGAATCATCTTAAGATTACATATGAAAATAGACATCAAACATTTTCTTCAGTAAAATATCATTGTTCACTGTATCTGATGTAAACATATTGGTGAAATCCTTTAAGCTCATACCTCGACATTTAAAGTACAAATACATAAGACAATATTCACCACAGAATGATGAAAACAAACTTTGAATTACTTTGCTGTTATAAATCCATCTACGTGTGTTTCTTCTCAAAAATGCTAAATGACTACCATCTGGCTTTCGACCGAAGGTGTCGAAATATTCCCCAATACCATTTGCATTTATGAAAATTGCTATCCAATGTGAACCTGGCTTTGTGTCAGGATCCAAGTTACTTATTAAATAAACAGGATTCGTCATGTACATTGGTAACTGATTGGCTGCAAATACATTATACGTTAGAGAATGACGTATCGTATCTAGATATTTACTAATATCGATAGTATTCATTATTTGTCTTTTATTGTGACTAACTAATTTAAAAGCAAATAATATTATGATTACTTAAGAACAAAAACTCGTCTTATATACTATAGTGCATCTAACTACTGAAGTCAACACTTACATTTCTATTTTTATCAATTTCAATTAAGTTATCAAATTCAGCATACACAATACAATTAATTGTTTCAGATAGAGCGTTTTCAAATCTTACTTCCAACCTAACACTTCCATGTTTAACTAGGTTCCAGTGTGAAGTCGAACTTGCGGATAAGTCAGGGGTTAAATCAAAGGCCATCAAACAATATCCTTTCGCATACCTATCCTTATTAATACCATTGCCTTCATTCAAAAAATGAATACCAGTCCCTGAAAATAATGTGTGAAACATGCTTGTATGTAACCCACTGCTAAATTGGGGTTGTAGTGCCTTAGAGGGAATTTGTGTACCATCAATATATAAACTGAATGTATTTATAGCATAATTGTCAAAATCAAAGGGGTTTTTGGTAAAACTGCCATTGAATGCTGTATTGTTAACAAACCCTATGATACACCGCTTCGGTATTTGTCCGAGAAATACATTATCAAGTGTTTTTCCTTGCACACCAGATGGAATAGTTAACACTTTTACCTCGGCTCGTGTAATAGGATATTTTGCAGTTGTACTAGCTAGAACCTTCTGATGAGCAAGCAATACACTCGGATTAATGCGAGCTTTACGAATCATTAGCGTTGCATCCGTAATAGACACTTTTATTTTAATATCATTTGACGCAGCCATGAGGTTAAAGGATTCTCTAGATCTAACTAGTTTTACACACATTTCGACTCCATTAATCAGAAACTTATCCTGATTAAAAACATCCGCATGTAAATGTCCAATCATTTCCACTTCCTTGCTGTCCTTCACACATTTCAGCCTCGCTGCAAATCCTTTATTGTTATCATCAGCGTTGTTCATTTTTCCGGCAGTGTCTTCATACCACATCGCACATGTGAGATGCGACTCTTTCGCAGGTGGGCCATAATTAAGTAAAGTTTCAATATATGCTCGATATCCATATGTATTGTTCGGGGGAGATATTAGTTTTTGATTCAGATAGATATCTACCTGACTGAATAGTGAATGAAGCCAATTATTTATGGGTGCAACAGGTGTTGTGTCAGAGTTCAAAGCTGTTAAATCCTGGTTTAATATCTTAGCTTTGATATGAAGCATCGTGTGCGATAAGTCAATATAGTCATCCCCAGATCCAGGAACTTGAAATTCTATTGGCCCATCGTCACTTAGAGATGAGATAGGTTTATAATGAATCCATTGTCCACTTTCTATGCTTGTTTGAGTCGATGGTAAAGCAAACAAATCCAATTCCGACTTAGCACATTCACAAGAATTATGATGTAAAAATGACATTTTGTTTGTTTATGAAAATATATCGTTGTAAGATAAATTCTTACTCTTCCTAGGCTTTTTCGCTGCTCTCTCCTTCAATTTCAGTGATTGAATGAGGTTTCGTTTGCTCCGTGCTTTAGTTTTATACCCTGATCCGTTCATCACTCTTGAAATTTTAGCATCAGCCTTAGTTTTTAAATTGGATGTGGCCTCTTTAAAGCGATTTGTAACAGATTCGTTTAAAGGCTTAGCACTTACTATGTCAGATAGAAGTCCCATCCCTGCATTTAATGCTTCCCTACCTACAACTTTAGCTCCATTTGATATTAGCGGAAGAACTGATCGAAACAGACCCCCCAAGAAGCTACCTATGCCATGACCACGCTGATGAGGTACACCTTTGTAAATTACTCCAACGCCAGTCCCCGCTTGATGAGAATAATAGTGGTGATATGGGCAAATACCATTATTATTATGTTTTAGATACATGTTAATTATTTACGTTTGAAATGTAGTTTAACACAGCTCGTCCCGAATTGAAATGGTATATGTTCACCAGTGTTTGATCTTATATCTATCTCTATTGTATCAAATTCTCTTCGCATGACAGGAATATAATGAGGAGGGGAAAAAATATGCATTTTGCTCGAACCATATACGTATTTTACGGGGTCTAAAGTTATAATTCTTAACAAAGGACTCATGACATCCCCCACTATTTGAGGTTCCACTATGTCGCAATAAATGTAAAGTTGTGACGGTAAGCCTAGATAAATATTAGCCGGAAATTTTCCGGTTTTTTTGTGTGCTACATTAGTATAAGGATCAAATCCAAGTTGTAGACTCAATTTTGGAGAGAAGTTCAATGAAGTTAAATTATTTGTATCTCCGGTAAGAGTAACTAGTTTGGAAATTTTGTCTTGTCTCAATTTGAAAGTCTCTCTTGAATTAAGAGCTGTTATAACATCTTGTATATTTTCGTAACTGGAAGTTGGTATATGACTCTTGTATGTAATTAGAGAAACTTGGCCCTTTTCATTGGGATCTTGCACTCGTTTAGTTATGTACGTAATATTATTATTTTCTTGCACGGTAAAAATAGTACAGGGATACTGAAACTCTACGATTCCCACTAACCATTCACCTTCTAATTTAATGGATTTTGGTAATTTTGTTGAAAAATTTGCTGTCTTATTATCAGGGAAGTATGGTGCAGAGCTGTTACTTGGTAAAGTTAAATAGAATTCTTCGTCAATCATGATTTTTCCAGAGAAGATGCTAAAACCCAGGTATTAAATTTATTGGGATAACCTTTCCACTTCACTAATAATTCCTTTCTGCGACCAGAGTAACGAGTGCCTAGTATTTTATCTATTTTATATTTAGCGGTGGGGTCATAAATTACCTTCTGCAATTCTCTCTCATAAAAAGTGCCGATAATATTTTCATTTTGTAGGTCTTTTATTGAATAAACGACCCATGGAGATCTCTCTATAACTGAATTAATGATGAATACTTCATCACTCCAGTTGGTTTCGTAACCCTTCTGAAAAATGTGTTTATATTTAGTAATCCTAACATGATCACCTACTTTAAATTTTGGTGGTATCCTATTTTTCTGAGTTTTATTTCCCTTTTCTTCGTATAAATTTCGCCATACCGTCATAATGTTATCGGAATTAACATCACAGGGGCACATTTTAATACTTCTGTGAAAACTGTGGTTATATGAGTGAAGTAAATCTTGTAGAATATCCACGTATCGATTTGTATCATTATGTGTAAAATATCGCCACATCTTCATTTTAAGCGTACGTTGGAATCTCTCCACTATGCTAGCTTTGATATCCGGATTATTCGTTGTATAATAATTTATACCATGTTTCAATAAAATTGATCTCACATCTTTTGAAATGAATTCAGTACCTTTATCTGATTGCAAATGCCTAGGAGTAACCTTAGCTTCCAAAAATATATCTTCAAAAGATTTTTTTATAGATTCAGAATTCTTTGATCTAATTGCTCTTGCAAATGCATATTTGCTGAAGACATCAATCACACACAATATATATTTATAACCATCGTTGAACTCACTATAGGATCGCATATCACTTAAGTCAGCTTGCCAAAGTTCATTTAAATTTGATAGAATATACCTGTTTCTAGGGAATCTTCGATGGACTGGTTTGTGCAAGGTGTACGTATCCTGTGATTGTAACCATTTTTTTGTTTCATATTTGGACATTTTATTTTTCATTGCTTCTGATAGTTTATTTGCACTACTATATCCAGCTGGGTGAGACACGTCATAATAAATGTTGTTTATTTCTAGTAAGGGGTCCATTTGTCCCAAGTGATTTTTTTTCTTTTTCTAGGTTCCGCACTAGCTGTTGGCGTGCGTAATGGTGTGGAATAATTTTCAGGCGTGTGTTTTGAGCTTTTATAGATATCTTCAAGGGTTTTGTTTAAGGTGGGGCTTTGGGATAGTGAGGTTATATAAGTTTGTCTTTTTTTATTTCCTATGTAACTCATAGGTACTTGTAAATCTTTAAGGACTATTCCGAAATCTGTCCATCCAGCTGGAGAACTTTTACTACTAGGTTTTATGAAATCAGTAATGAGATCGACAATATTGCTTTTATAAACTTCTCTGTTACCAATAAAAACAGTGCCCTTCTCGTTCCAGTGGATTTTATCCTTATTGTTTAAGAGAAAATCTAACAAAAGCTCACCTTTTAATTTGTATGTCTTCGGTAAAGTGGTTAGTATCTGTGATTTTGTGTAGAGGGTTATGAGTGGCTTTTCATCGTCTGGGCTTTTTTCAGGTTTGACTGGTTCTTTTATTGGATCATCTTTGCTTTCTATAGGCAGTATAGGTATCTGTAATGGTTTACGATCCTCGCCGATATGATGAAGGTATCTTTGCAGAGTTTGTAAATATAGTTGCCATTTTTCTCTGTCATCGATTTTAGTTTTTAAGATTTTGTGCATTTCTTCATCCAAACGTGTTAAATTTTTTGTACAGCTATTGTCGCCACCTGCTCTGAGTTTTTCGACAACATCAGGCTCAATTAAAATCATTTTCTTGACGTTTTCCATTTTGTGATTTTATTTTACAATAGCTCCTAGTAATGCGCTGAGTACGGACCCGAGAATAATAGGTAAAAACGCTCCACCTTTCTGTATAATAACCTGTTTTCTTGATTTATCACATCCGCTTTTTGACACCAACTTTCTTAATATACCTTGATGTTTTTTTAGTTTGCGTTTGTCTTTGTCCTTTAAAGGTACTCTACCTTTTAAAACATTGAAAATACATTCAATAATACAATTTATTTCCTCACTTCCACAAAACTTTAACAAAGCTTGTCTATATTTAGGTTTTAAAGTTAATAATGCTTGCAGTAAATTTTTATGAGACCTAACTCTTCTTGTCATCGTTTCTTATATTAACACTATTTGTCAAGAGCTGAGTTAGACTGCGTCGGTAGAAATGAAGCAGTTTAATTTACAAATGTTGAATATGGTTTCTCTTGTTTCTTTTATGATTATTTTTCCTTTAAAAAGATTTAAAATGCACTCACAAATTTGTTTTATTTCATCATCATCAAAGCATTCTAGCAAAGCTTCACGATATTGTGGTTTAATAATGTGTAGTGCTTTTAGTAAATTCTTTGGATGCGGGGTTTCCACTTCACTCATTTTCTTGTACTGACTAAGATAGTTTGTTGTGCATCATATTTATACCCCCTTTTGGGTACATAAACTGTACAGTGATTGTCAAATGGAAATATTTTAGTTTTAAAACGACAAACATCATTAGTATTTTGTTTGAGGTCTATTAAAATATATCCGTGAGCTCGAGAAGTTGCGTCCTTGTAGGCTTCTTCAACAAATTTTGTATTGTCTGGGTAGACTTGACGAGCCAAATACGTATCTGTGTTCTGTCTCTGGGATTTTTGAAATAAATTATGTAGCTTGAATTTAGAGAAATATCTCGTTGCCCTTTTCCCTGATGAAATAAGTTTTGCGTGATGTAGAAAACGCTGAGGTTTCTGTGATGGCTACCTTTTGTGAAAATATCAACTATTCGGCCATCTGATTCCCTCATAAGGTCGTCAATTATCAAAAGTCTAGGACATTTACCATCAAACATATTCAAATCTGGAATACCTTGACTGTAATTTACATTGTCTAAATTGTATAAAGGTTGCATTTCATCATAACACCATATCACTTCCGAAAATTGCTCATTACAAACTTCTTCACAGTGTTTTAAAAAATTTGTTACGAAATTTGATTTTCCGCACCCGCTTGGTCCCGCTACTATAGCCGTGAAAGGGTGAATAAAATGAAACATTATATCAATCCAAATAGCGTCTATACCCGGAGGTTGATTAGCCAAGAATGAAATAAAATAAATAAAAGGACATTTTTACATAGAGAACCATTATTTTATTTATTATTAATTATTTATTTACAACACATTACATAAAATTACACGTAGATACAATAAAAATTACAAGTAAAAGGTTAAATAAAGGTACAAGAACTTCACGAGAACATTACAAACATGGACTTAAACTAAGTTATTCTAGAACTACGGACACATAGGTAGGCAAATCATTTAATTCTATAATGACCCCAAGCGTAGGTATCAGTAGAGTCTCCTATAAAATATCGCTTGGTGTCATTATAAGATAGGGAAATTTTGTTTATTTTTTGTGTGTGGAGCACATGTTTTAAACTTCTAATTCTACACATTTCTGATATCTTTATTTCTCTGCCAAATAAACATGCTTTATACATTTCCATGTTCATGTTTTTAGTAACAGCTTTACTCACACCTTTGGCTTTAGCTGTCGTTTTGTGATCAACATTAATTGCATACATTTTCGACCTTAACCCCACAAACTCTCGTAAGATTTTCCCATTGTTTTCGTCTTTGAAAAAACCTAACTTCTTTTTATTTGCTAGTTGGAAACCAAAGATATTGTTAGGTGGATAGTCGGACGTATCGAAATAATTAATAATGTCACTTCGTGTATCTTTATAAAAGTCATCGGTAAATATATGATAAATAAAGCTGTCCGTATCAGTGTAAAGTAATTTAGCGTTTTCACCATATTTTGGTTTGATATATTTATAATGAAAATTATACATTAAAGTTTTAGAGATATCCAATACACAAAATCCCAAATAAATGGGCTTGTTATAAAATAATTTAGTTTTTTTTAACTGAACGGCAACCAATGAATCAGAAAATATAGAGAGGCTGTGAAATTCAGGTCGAGCGACCAAGCTTTGTGCACCCAGGGTTTTACCGTGATTTTCCCAATGTGTTAATAACTTTACATTGACCCTTTTTTCAATATTTTCCATCGTTTTACCAAACACGGAATTGTTCATCAATTTATAGAAGTCTTTTTCGAACTCATTTTTGGCTAAAGTTCTTAATTCTGTATTAAGGTCAATATATTTCTTTAACCATGGACTTTGTTTAAATTGTAGCACTCTGTGAACTTTGACCAGCTTCATACCTAATTCTATACACTGCATCAGATTTCTATAATGTATAACATATTTTTTTTTACTATGCAAATTAGGAACCAACTTCTTATCTTTGCTACCTCCGATAGTAACCGTTTCGGGGCATAATGGAAAATCTGAATGTGAATCATGAAGGTGTTCAGGGTAGTCGAGATCTACTTCTAATATGTATCCTACAGCGGATGTGGGAGAGACTAAAAAGTGTGTGTCAGGGCTAACCCATTTAAAGTCCCCTTCAGGTAGGTACTGTGACATTGCCCAGCCATAGAGGTTGTTTGCATCTAGATACATTAAATAGGATTTTGGTATATCAGGATTAAAATCATCGAGATATTGGTTATTAGCCCTACCGTATCTGTTACAACATACTGAAATGCCACCCCTTATACCTGATTTGATGAACGCGATTTTATCAAAATCATTGAACAATTCTAATTTAATTTTTGTGTATTTCAGCATTGCATCCCAACTCAAGCCAGGTGCTGTATAATACTGAGTTGGATCTAAATCATATGTATTAATGCACACATTCCGGAAGTTTTCAAAAATATCTGTTAACAACATGACATCAGTTTTCAAGTAAATGTTTGAATAATCTAACAAATTTTTACAATTAAAATGATTCCATACATCCTGAGCATGAATATAATCGTTATTTGATATATATGCACCAGTCAAAGAACTATAAAATTGTTTTTCATCGGGGAGGGATGTAACTTGTAATGAATCATAAGAACTTAAATATTCATACGGAAATACACCTTTTTTTATTAATCTACGAAAGTCGCTATCTATGGGAAATTGCTTTTTCATTTCGGTGAATTGATCTTCAGTCAGATTTTTAGCTAAACTATCTAAACTACTTGGCATAAATCTGAAAGAATCTAAAAATCTTATCGATACTATATTACCATTTATGGAAATCTTTTTGGTGAAAGATATATACTTCTCTTTATTTTGAGGAATTATTTCTATTTCACCATCAACAAAGTCCAACGTGTGAACAATAAAATGAGCATCATAATTACTTAAATTATGGAATAGAACTGGAACAAATGAGGGAATTTTAAAATTTGAAATACATTTTTTATGCACAACACCACGAAACTGGCCAGTGTTTGGATCGTAATATAATTCACGGTCTGTATTCAATTTATTATCACATATGTAACATGATTTTGCCTGATGAATTTTCAACTCATCGTTCTCGTTAAGCCTTTGGGGGCATTTTCGAAAACCGATTTTTTTATGAATTTCAGTCACATCTGTAAGTATACTTTCCATAAACTTCTTAGCACAATCAGGTCCTGCATAAGTCCGATACTTGGAAAGCCTGTCATCGTATGAGCACTTAATAAAATAACCGTAGCTAAATACTTCGTGTTCATGCGTTGAAATTGTAAATGATTTTGATGAATCGGGGTCACATGATTTTATTGGTTTTAATATGGCTTCAAAATCAGCGTAAATAACAAACGGTAACTTTAGTTTCTTCTCAAATTTGTCGAATTCAATATGCGAGTCAACTTTAGGTAGTTCAATGACTACCTGTGCGCAATCTCTTTCCTGATGTGTAATTAAGCTATCTTTGGTTTTAAAATATAGCAAGCAACCATCACAAATATGAATTGCATCTTTTCGATTTGTAATTTGCCTGCTCACTAGTCGAGACAAATTTTGAATCAGACAATAATGATTTCTTAAACCATTTGTCACATACAGCAAGTTAATATGAATATCTTTACGACATTTGGTGAAGTACAAGGGTCCCACCACGTTATTACATTTATTTTCTTTATTATACTCTAAGCCGAAGACATTGATACTAATATTATTTTGGGCCTCTACTTTTTTCAAGTCCTTCAACTTCACAGGGAATGAAACACCATCAAAATTTAACTTATTCACGTTTCTCAAATATGAAGATACCCGATCTTTATGATTATTAACAGGATAGAGAGCAGCAAGTAATGCCCATTTTAGACATTGCACGTCATTATTTTTAACATTTACTACAGCTTTTCTATGTTTAATATCGAGGGGTAGGTCAATGTACGAAGAGCCGCGTAAAGGATTAAATTGATTAACATTCATTTCTAAACACAGTATTTTTTGTAAGGACCAACCGCTGTCTTTTTTTTCAAAGTTCATCATTTTAGTACTAATATCCACACTTAATGAATTTAAATAATCCTCTAATCTATCTCCTATGCAAAGAGACCAGTTGCAAGTTTGAAAGTCGAATGAGTTTTTAATATCTTTGGTTTCCTGAATGAAGTCTGCATGAACAATAAAATTTACTTTAATAGCCGTTAATTCGTTTAGACAATCCTCCAGAAGAAATAACACAGTATTTTTAACGGAAGATATGAACATTTCGGGACTTTTAAGCACATTATTTTCAACAGTATGTGGAGGATGGATGCGATATGTTAATATTCTCGAACCAAAAGCTGTATTGATAATTTCTACGTTGCTAAGACGATGCCTTTGAATTAAAATTTTTTCCTTGTGTGATTTGCTGCGTAAATGATTAGCGAAATATCTTCGACTCACCGCATGATTACATATTTCACAAGTAACAATGTCTTGTTCTTTTAAGTCTCCAGAACTGGTGGATGCTGCGCTTGGTAGTGGTCGTGGAGCTGGTAGTGATGAAGACTCTGAGTTAGAGGGCAGGTTTTGAGTTCGAAGACGTTTTGAAATACTGCTGCTGCTGGCCTTAGCTTTTCGTTTTCCACCAATTTGGAATGGTACTCTACAATGAGATAAAAAAACAAAAGTTTTAAAATTGGTTTAATTGGTCCTATGTGGATATTAATAAAATAAACTCAAAACAGAGACAAAATTATACTCACACAGTTTGCTTCCCTAAGTCTTGTTCCTCTGCTTCTTGACAAAGTCGACAGAGTTCTTCATTGACTTCATTCTCTATAGCTTCCATTTTTATACTTGCTCTGGTGTGAGTAAAATTTAACGAGTGAATAAATGTTGCACAAGTCGAAACGCTTATATATGGTGTGGAGTGGGGTGGCGATATTGTTTGCCCGCCTTTTTTGTTGTTTTACAATGGCTCGAGGAATGACGTGTCGCGACTTGTTGTGTCCGTGAGATTCTTGTTGGCATATTATTATTGTTAGTTTATTTCGCATCTTCCTGCTTGCGTTCAATATAATATTTGCAGCAGTCCCGTTTCACGGCGAGTTGTTTTGTGATATTGTATATTATATCTCTCGCGCTTTGATAATTTTTATCATCCTCAGACTGCGCATAATACTTGACACGAACGTCTGCGTGTTTCCAATAGTTCATAGGTGAGATGTTGCGGATCTTGTTCATGTCGTAAACTTCAATTTTGACGAAATGAGATGCGGTTATGCCCTCATTTTCACTCGACGCGATATACGATACACCATCATCGCAAGCCGTCGATACACTTGAAGACTGAGTCGCGGCCCTCTTTTTCTTTTTTGGTTTTTCAAAGAATGCTTCAATGTTGTTGCTTCTTTTCGATGCCTTTTTCTTAACATCAATCACCAATGAGTCCACAGCGTCATCACCATCGGGGGAATCAGGAAAGTAGTAGCTTTTGAAGGTGTTATCTTGAAACTGTGAAATAAGCATAAAGGTACACGTTATTTATAGTTTGTCGATGAATTTTGACTCATGAAAACAGGTTAACAAGTATGGTATATAAGATCCTAATTGAACTGTTACATATTGACATTCGGCTAACGGTGGAGAGCTAGAGTCAAAACCATACCGCTAGGTATTAGTTTAATAACTATACAACCACAGTATAGTGGTTATTTAAGATGGACAACGAAAACAACATAAAGTACACATATTATGAGTGATAGGTAGTTAAAGTTACTTACATCCATAGTTGAATTGGAGGAGATCTTCCGACCGCTGCGCTGGCTGCTTCAATGTCACTCACAAACTGAATAGGATGAGCTAAGTAGGGTTCGCTTTTATAACACTGCTCTAGCAGCGTTAGGGTGGTCGCAGTGGGGAATACATGTCACGACAAGTTGATGCATTGTGAATTCAGCACAATAAATCAGTCCCTTACACCATCAGGTAAAAATTTGTATTCATAAAAACAATGGTGTCCCTTCACATCAATGGTACGAACGTGTCGCAACTCGATCAACTTTCGAAATCAGGTACATTTTAAAAGGACGAAAACAAAGCAATAAATCAGTCCCTTACACCATCATAAAAAAATGTGTTCATAAAGATAAATGTCCGCGCACCTATTCAAACTAGCTTACAATAAATAGTTCTTTTATATTCTACCGACGCGACAGAATAAAATTTTCAAAAGGACGAGAACAAAACGTTATGCAATAAAGAAAAAAAAACTTGTAAACTGATTTTGTGCAAGTCGAGAATAAAGGATTTTTACAATTGTAGAAAGAGTTAAGAGTTGGCGTCTGCTCGTAAAGACAATGGTGCCGCTTCACATCAATAGCCACTATAAACTTGTCCTATTAGATTTAGCCAATGGAATACACATTTTTAAAGGGATGGCAACAAAAGAAACTTATATTACGCAAGTATGAACAAAGACATTAATACAATTGAAAAAAGATATGTGAGTTAGTGACCGTTTTGGTTATAAAAACGAGAACAGCCTATTGGAATACGATAAGCTGGTCTAAATTCCACCTAAACCAGGCTCCGCGGGTTGAGTTTGATTCGCACCCTAATTAATAACACGCTAATGAAACACCCCGTCAATAAAGGCTGGGTTAGGTTAGGTTAGATTTATGTTATGAAGACGTGGTAGATGAAGCCGCGCCAAGTTTAAAATCAACAAAATCAGACTCTCGCGAGATGAGTTTCATTCATGGCTTATAAATAATAATCCGCTAATTAATTACCTCGCTAATAAAAAGCTAGGTTAAGTTTGGTTAGGTTCGGTTAGGTTAGGTTATGTTATGTTATAAAGACGTGATTGATAAGGCCGCGCCAGGTGGTTTAGAATCCAATAAGAACAGGCCTCCGCGGCTTGATTTTGATTCGCACCCTAATTAATAATCCGCTTATTAATCAACTCACTAATAAAGGCTAGGTTAGGTTAGGTTAGATTTATGTTAAAAAGACGTGGTAGATAAGGCCGCAGAAGTAATAGAGGCAGGATCAGACAGCTAGTGCGCGTGAAAAAATAGGGCTGCGATCGGTGCTTAACAATTTTGCACCCCCATTTATGTGTGTACCTAAATCGCTTTCGATAACATGTTCATATGTAATAGGCGACACATACATCGTTAACATAAACGCTAGTTAAAGCTGCGTTCGGGAGCGTGCAGCAATTGCGCAAGTGAGAGTGACATCAAAAATCCGAGTCGCGGTTAACAAAAGCGAACCCCAATTAAAGGACAATAGCCAGGTAGCCGACCCTTTCCATTGAGTGTATTTCATGAGCATATGCATTTTATATCTCGGAAACCGTGTGAGATAGAGAGCTGGGAGTCGGTGCTATCGTCTTAGATGGGGGGCAATACCCCTAGTTTGATATCAAATAACATTTTTTTTCTTTTTTAGCCCTCGATTGACCCAATCCGCCAAAATTGGCCCAAAATCAGAGGTCGAGAAACGCGGGCGAGCTTGGCTCGGCGGGAGTGGTCCAGAACCCACAAATCCCTACTACCAAAATCAGAGGTCGAGAAACGCGGGCGAGCTTGGCTCGGCGGGAGTGGTCCAGAACCCACAAATCCCTACTACTAAGGTGAAAATGATTTAAATATATTTCTTTAATTTGTAAATTATTATCTTTAAACTAATAGAAACGTTCTGAGTTTCCACAAAAGACACATCACACTTAAAATGACTGTCAGTTCTTACCACTATTTTCTTTGCAGGGTATACGGACATGGGATATCACGATTTCGTAGTAAGGAAGTGGTCCACTGGCGTAGATGTATGGTCCACATTAATTTACCTTGAGGTCTACGTTCTAACTAGCGGGAGCAAAGGTGCCGCAGATTTATGCAATGAGGGAAATGAACGCGGTACGGATTGTTTACTTACTAGTGAAAAGACTCAAGATAAATACTTAAAAGTCTACAGAACTAAACACTATCTTACCATCGGTACATGTAGAAGTAATATGGATCAATAAAAAAAGTAGGAAACCTTTGTCGTTATTTTTGTTCCCGGCTTATAAATTACAGGTTTAGCCACGCATTAGAGCAACTCATCTCTCATTTTCAGTCCACAGAGTCCACTGCTCACCTTAGGCAAAAAGTCATTCATACATGTGAAATTATATTTCAAAAAGAAAATATAGAGAAGTATTTATATAAATTAGGTATACAATTTATGTATATACAAAAGTATCGGTTGCCTGGCAGATAGGACTGTTGTCTTCCAATCGGGAAGGAGGGAATTATCATCTTTAATCATCACTGTATATTTCAGCCAACCAACTGCAGCTGTAGCGAAAAATATTAACAATAGCGTACTTATTTACAGCAAGGTCTATTTAGTCATAAAACCATGGAATTAATAGGATGTTACGTAATTTTTATAATTGATTTAGTATTATATACAAAACCTTCTCTTATAATGTTCGCCCTATAAGTAGCCCTGTACTTTAACCTTCACTTACTGATATTCATTAAATGTTAACTATTTCATTATTTATTATATTATAGTGATTATGTAGCTATTGTTTTGAGAACGCCCCAACTAATTACTATTGTCGTTATTTTTTAAAAAATTATAGAGCATATTGTACCAAGGCCGGCGTGTGCGACAGTGAATACTATACATAGTTATATTTATGAGAAATATTTAAGGTCCGCTTTAGTAATTATGCATCCTGGATCCGCGAGATAAACAAGACCAACCTATAATGAATGATATAATGGTGACAGTTGCCTACGACGAGACGAGATTAACAGTACAGAATCCCTATTTAACAATACTAACGTACTTGTATTTTATTATTGATCAAAACTTGATATTTGTTCGTTATTGCTTTGTTTCCCTCATGAAAATACTACTGCTACCGCCTTCAACGGTCTACATGACGTACAAAGATGACGTTCCTCTAAATTAAATATCTGAGAAAATTACCAACCTCGCCAAAAGGTACTTATTATGTACTAGTTTAATGTTTATTCGGGTGATCCTTGCTACTGGCGATTCCTTAGATAGGTGGCTTTAGTTACTTCGTAAGAAAATTACAAGAAGAAAAATCAGGTGAAGCTTGTATACGTCGATTTTTGCGATACAAACGAAAATAAAACGGGCACTCACCACAAACAAAAATCACAGTAAATCATAATAAATAAATTTTAACTTTCCCAGTTTTAAATAATAATAATAAATATACATCGCTAATTAATTATAAAGTGAAATTAGAAGGAAGATTCTTTGTACAGAAAACCGAGGTCCCACCGGACTCCTAAGTAAAGCAGGTAATTTAGGTAAAAAATAATTAAATACTCGTAAAACTTATTTGCAATTGCAAAAACATCCGTCCCAGACATAATTAAGTTCAGAATTCCTTGTAGTGAACTAGATCATTTTCTATGCTAGCCATTATCGAATAAGGTAAATTTGTTTTTAAAAATCTATATTCCTAGCTTACGAAGTAGTTTATTGTTTTCCGAAGAAGTAAACAGCTATGGTATACATGCAAGGTTAATCGCTACTCAAGTCTATAAAAAAAACTCCTTGTCAACTTCGTTTTGTTTTATGTGATTTACATAATTAAGTTCAGAATTCAATGACAAGATTAAAGGTAAGTTATTGACTTACAAACTGGTGATGACTAGTAAATATCATATCGATCATAACTAAATTGCAATTACTGGAGATGTTGACAGCAAAATTTGTTCTGAAACAAGGTACGACATGTGTAATCTAGGACATCTACAGTATCATAACATATCACAAAGATAAGCATCGTCCTGATTCATCATGCTTCATCCATCATGATTTAAATCACATAAAACAAAACGAAGTTGACAAGGAGTTTATTTTATTGACTTGAGTAGCGATTAACCTTGCAAGTCAATAGCTATTTACTTTTTCGGAAAACAATAAACTACTTCGTAAGCTTGGAATATAGATTTTTTAATACAAAATTACCTTATTTCGATAATGGCTAGCATAGAATATGATCTAGTTCACTACAAGGATTCAGTACTTAATTTCCTTTCTGGTACACTAGTGGCATCGAGATATCAGGAAGTGAGTAGTTGGTATACTTCAAAATCATATTGATTATTTTTTAATTTTGAACATTCTACATTACATAAAGTCATTTACTTACATTTAGTGGCGAGTTCAGTGAAGCAACATTGCGGTCTTCGTGTGCGTTACCCCAGCCAGAAATTGTCGAAAATCATCATCCAAGTGCAACAGATATTAGATATACAGCTTCTAATTGGTAAATAGTTTTTTTAATTTGGTATGCTGATATTTTATTAATTCTATTTTGATAAAACAGTTCCGGCAGGAGTAACGTTACCGCAGCCATCTTTTGCGGGTATGTTGAAATAATTGTTAGATATCTAATTGAGATCTAACAAAAATGTTGCACATGATGCAAAATTAAAAATGTACTTGGATGACGATTTTCGACAATTTCTGGTTGGGCTGGGGTATTTCACACGTGGTCTTCTGTGGAGAACAGTTCGCCAGAAAAGCTCCACAGATGCTAAAACTTTCTTAAGATGAATCTAATAAATAACTTTATCAAGACCGTGGCCGTGGCTTCTACACTAATTGAGAGGCGCCGCAATAATCCCCACGCTTAGTATTTTAGTTACTCTGTATGACCACAGAATACCAAGACACCCACATGGCTCAAACTGTACCTTCTTCTTCAGGTGGCACTCCATTACTGGAGGTCTGCCGTCAGCTTCCTGAATTTATCCCTGTCCCTTGCCAATCGGAACCGGTCCACTCACGAATGTTCCTAAGCCAAGATTTCTTCCGTCTTCCAACGCGCCTCTTCCCCTCCACTTTGCCCATCATAATAAGTTGAAGAAGTTGGTATTTATCATTTCTCAAAATATGTCCCAGATATGCGACCTTCCTTCTTTTTACGGTTTGCAACATCTCCCGGGTCTTTTGGACGCGCTGAAGAACTCTCTCGTTAGAAACCCTCTGAACCCAACTGATGTGAAGCATACGACGATAGCACCACATTTCGAATGCCTCGAGACGTCGTCTTGTATCCTCTTTCATGGTCCACGCCTCACACCCGTAGAGCACAATCGGCCATATGTAGCACTGAAGCATTCGCGTCAAACTGTACCAATAGCTGTTAAAAGCTATGATATCAATAAGTAGCTACTCAATCCAGCTGAACTGTTTAGACTAAGCACGTGAGAACCCAATACATTGACTGAGCGAGATAGCGGCGCGGTATTTACAAATGTCGACGTCTGACCCGCGCATGACCCGCTGCGTATGCGCCGATGTATCGCATTACAGCTGTGAATAATAATCTAGGAACAACAAGCTAAGTATAAGGAGTTTTTTTATAGAACTATCTGCTATCTACGGATAGATGTACGTTATACGAGGTATTTATTCAATAACATCTAGAGTTTAAACACTTGACATTGGCGAAATTACTAAGGAAACATCATACACCAAAAAACTTAATATGAGGCATGTCAGAACACTGGTGACTCAATAATTCTGACACTAAGGTTGGCGAGGTTGGATTGGATAACTTTAACTAACTTTAATTTTAAAATTATTTTTAATATTTTTTGTAAATTAAATCTAATAATCAAATAATTTATCAACAAATTTGTAAAAAAAAAAATATACTGCATACAGTTTACACAGTCTATAATAATTTATTTTTAACATACCTACATATAAAACGCTTCAAATAACTTTCCTTTTGCTTCATTTGACACATAATCGAAACATATTTTAAAGTGACCTTACTTATCTCGAAAATTGGTACATAACAGCAATAATATTATAATAGCACAAATCAATAGCCTATAAATATTAAACGCATAGTTGTCGGTTTCACACGCTAAAGGGTGTAACTATTATCCAAAACCATTGACTAATCAACACTAAAGGACCAAGATCTGAAAAATTAATAAATATAAACGGATCGTACAGTACGGCCCTCTCTAAATCAAACCAACGAGTATAAGTCAATTCGTAAAAATGTTATTGAAAACTATGTTTACACCGAAGTTTTCATCGATGCGACCGTGTCGTTGTCAGGATTTCAGGAGCAAAACCCTCTGAGTGACGAAGAGGAGCCGAAAAAGGATCCGAAGAGTGTCTTGGAAGAGGAAAACCATTTAAAAGTGTAAATTAGCTTTACACACTCACCAATCCATACAAAGTAAAAGCAAATTCTTCATTTTTATTCAATAACTGTCAAAGATTTGAAAGGTAAGATACAAGTAAGGTAAGTAAGTACATAAAATATTTACAAATCTTGGCAGAGGCATAGAAGGAGGTGGTGAATTCTTCTCTTTTAAAATTTCTCAGTAGCTAGGTCTTCATGATTTACTATCAGTGAATCCATAATTGTTTTCACCTACACTATAATTCATAATACACTTGATAGACAAAGTATCCCGGAGCCACATAACATAATTAATAGCCAATTCGGTCTCGGTCGTTCCAATCACGATATCAGATGGAAATGGCTGTCAAATTAGAGGTCAAGTTGCCAGCTAATCGTTACCGAAATTTATTATTGTTTAGGAAGGTTGATCGATAGTAAAATAAGAGTTAAAGTGAAGGTAGAGACAAATATTGTCCACCCGCGGCGCCCGCGTTGTTTTTTTTTACTTTTCCGTGCAGTTTCCCGTAGGAATGACATATTTTCCCGCGGTAAAAACTATCTAAGATGTTGACCGGGGATATAAGGTACCACCATGCAAAATGGCATTCAAATCGGTACTACAGTTTAGGAGATTATCCCGTATAATCAGACAAACAAAAAAAATCTGTGTAAGATATCACTTCTTACATTACCCTGACTCGGTTGTTACCATTTTTTTTCTATGTACAGATTTTCAACCTCTACAGTTTTTTATATAGATTGTGGAGCTCTCTTATACAGAGGAAGTGGAATTACAGTACATTTACGATCATTCCAGCTCTAGATTGCTTTAGGTAAAATGGACAACTTGAAGTTTACATAAATTAAAGTTAGATAAGAATAAGTAAAGTATTATTTGTAGTATATTTTTATGTATAAACTTACCATTAGTATGAACTCTATGTTACATTAATGAAACACCCGATCCGCATCATTTATTTTCCCTATTTTTTTCTACTTACGGTTGTTTAGTAGAGATTGATTGATACACTAGCTTTCCGCCGCGGCTCCGCCCGCTTTAATAGTTTTCCCCTTGAGAATGAGGCATTTTACCGTAATAAAAGGTAGCTTATGCTACTCAGGGTGAACGTAGCTTTATAATGGTGAAAGAATTTTTGAAATCAGTTCAGTAGTTTTTGAGTTTATTCGTTACAAACATACAAACCAAAATACAAATCTTTCCTCTTTATAATAATAAAATATAATAGTAAATAGTATGATAGTATGATTAGCAATAAGTTAGATTAGCTTTTGACTCTTACATGTGTTTCTAATAATTTTCTTGTATATTGTTTATTTTGGTGTCAATAAGGTATAATCTATCTATTTATTATAAGAATATGACACATAATATGAAGATCCTACTCAACACTGCGTTGCATTTTTAGAAACTCGAATACTATAGCGAGGGAGATTTTGATGATTTTGTTTATGAATATTTAAGTTCTGAATGGATTAAATTTAAAGTCAGCTTCAATAGGTAGCACAAAAATATTTTAATAGACCTGACCGCCTACGCGTACTACGTAAGAAGCGACAAGCTCGAGAAGCTGTCAAACGCGACATAGTGACATTAGAGCCATAGTAGTTCTGCCAATATATAGTTTGACTAATGAAAGTAGACAATCGATGAAATTGGAAAACATTGTAGTGGCAACAAAGTTACATAGAAAAAAAAAGTATCAAATTAGGCATTTCATAGAATCGGGGTTGCCACAATGATTTTATTTCAAATTTGCCGCGTTTTTTCATTGTCCACTTTCAATAGCAAAACTCTATCACGATTGACAGCTTCTAGAGCTTGTCGCTTCTTACGTAGTATAGTAATCCTACTGCTTGCCAAAAACAAACATTATCTTATCTCAACTAATGGAAAACACCATAGTGTGGTTGAATATGACACAAATTAAAAATACAGTTTCCCAAATTAATAAATGCTTGAATTATGATAAACAACATATCCGATGGATTAATTAGAATATATTTTTTCCGCATAATTAACTTATGTAATAATAAGTTATCTCATTAATTTTAATGACATAAAATATCAACAGAAAGTCTTTGACTGTGTTATATTTATGCAATATAATTTTATGTCGTTTTAATTAATATAGAAGAAGTCCTATTTAACATAAATACGCATGATGAAAACCGGCTATAATTACCTACTAAAAATATATTAGTTTGGTGGATATAACATTGAGTATAGCGTTCAATGCTAAATGATGTACTAGTCTAGGGTAAATATCCCGACTTTATTCGTACATCGTATAGGGTCTCTAGTGGGTAACTTGGTCCGCCCTTTGGACTACTGTATTAGAACTTGAACACGATTAAGCCCTTATTTCTAATGGCTTAATCGTGCACCGGTAAACACCTTAAGCAGGCTTGCAAGTTATACGTTTAAATCATATTTTGGCGCTTTTGTTAAGCGCCCTCAAGGGCAGGGTCAACCCTCTAGGGTCAAAGTAACCCAACCATACGGTACCCAAAAAAAGCTTATAATAGTTATTATAGAAAATAACCAGATGAATTTCAGTAATTCAATCGCCATATTATCCTTCTGGTTAGCTTGACATTATGAAATCATCGCTCACTCACACTATTTGGAAGGTTTTGAGCTTTGAAACTGATATCATATCTGGTTTATTCTGCAATTAACTCAACTGACGCATCTAAATTTGTGCTGCTTTGATGTACGATATTAGTTCCTTTTCAATTTTTCTGTGGTGACAAGGACAGGAAAAAGAAAGACGTAACCTCGATTAAAAATTAGAGAGCGATTTTGTAAAAGCTCCAAATAAATTATAATTGCCTTGACAGTCATGCCTCCTGTGGCGATGTACAAAATACTTGTCGTACAGGTTATAGCGACATACGAGTAAGTGAAATATGGAAGGCTGAACTAATTAAAGGCCTTTGTTGGAGACGCTGACCTCTCGTTTCATACACGTGTTGTGTATTGCTCAATATTATCATTGAATTCTAAATCTTTAATTGACTAATATGATTTTTAATTTGAATTAACTGTTTTGTTAGAAGACTTTGAAGTGCTTTGTTTAAATCGCTTTCGTATGTATTTTCGTATTCTTTGTTTGTACCTATGCATAATTTTCAATCTCAACAGATATTATTATGGTTGAGCCTCAACGGAAAAGTGCATCTTTCGAATAAATAAATAAATATGTGGGGACATGTCACACACGGCCATCTGGCCCAAACTAGGCAACGCCTAGCCTGTACTATGGGTGGCAGACAGCTGATAGATATGCAACATCTACACACAAGGCAATCACAAGTGCTCATTACACGAATGTTTGCCCAGGGCGGGACCCTTTGCTTCGAAGATTCAAGTCCGGTGAAACTTGATCCGTTGTACTTTTTCGATTCAAACATAAGTCAAGTACTAAGAACTAGGCTACGGGGCCGTTAATCTCTGAATACTCATTCTATAGAGAAAAATATATAAAGTCATGTAATAACATTAAAAACACCATAGCCTTATTTATTTTTTAATGACCTACGGTTGAGGCGTAAAATCGTCGTATCTAGCTTCACCAGACTTATACTTTTTAAAGCTTTCACGGTCGTTTTCATTTATTATAACCTCCACCAGACTTGTCAAGCACGGTAGTAAACCTTTGCATCTTTTAAAAAACAGTTAATATAGGTAAGTGCAGTGATGTGCCGTTCCCGAAAATATTCCCGCCTAAGAATGCTACTTGCGGTTTGAGGCCAACTAGAACGAGTCAGTGAGATCTATAGGGTCGGTCGGGTCTTTAGGTACCTAACCGGAAAACACCAACCCGGTTTACCACATCTAGCCAGTTTTAATAGCAAATTTCGTTAGAAATATTACTGGGAACGGATATTTCCCGGGAATGCTGGGAATATTCCCGGGTACGGCACATCCTTAGGTAAGTGTCGCGCACGCAACATGTAGCATCCACGCCCGACTTACGTAGCCCGACTAATTGACTTTTTGCATCAACTCCCGCGCATAGCTTACGTTTTTCTTAGAAATCGACACATTACGCAGGTTACGAGTCCAAATTACATTATATTGATTGGTCTTACATAGAAAGCTATTACATGAATCGTTAGAGATAATCCCAGTAACATTGTGGCACGTGAGAACACGCGAGATGGCGTGCTGTGTGTTCCGGCGGCGCGTGCGCAGATGAGCAAAAGGAAGAGCTCTTTTTGTCATATGCCTAAAGTCTATTCATTCGGCAAAGGTCCTATATTGACAAGAAGAATGTTTATTTACGAAGAAGTTTTTCAAACAATTTACACTCAAAGGTGAACAAAACGGCTTTATTGGATATTGCAGATTTACGAAAATGTAAAAAGATACTTTGGTTATATTATTATGTATTTATTTACTTGTATTATTTGTACTAAAAAAGACAATATATTTGTTGCGGTGCATTGAATCTAAATCATATTATTGTATTGCTTCTTTTGTCTATATAAAAGCTATCCGCCTCTGGGATGAACTTCCGGAATCCATCCGACGTGCCTTCTCATCCGAGTCATCTAAACACGTGTTAAGCTATTATTTTAGATTCGGATGACCAAATTTTTATGTTTTTCTTTACCTACTGTATTTTTCAAGTCATCGTTTAAATTTTACGTTAAAGATGATCTCATTCAGGTAAATAAACAAAAAAAGAAAGGACTTTTTATCATCTGATGGAAAACCCTATGATAAATGTTGGTGTTAGGAAATTTTGAAATGTGGTACGACAGACAAACCCAGGTTGAAAGATCTTTTTGATTCACAGTGGAGTCCAAATTATGACCAATTTATGTGATTCATTCTCTAAACTGTTGCTCGTGTTTTAACATCTGCACAATATGGGATATTTGGATATTACATTTTTGCTATAGCTGCAGCTCTTTTCATTTAAGCCCATATAAGTCCTAGGTCCGAGGGCTCCGAGCCTACCCTGATGCAGGGTAAGTAGACCTTAGTCGACCACGCTGGCCCAGTGCTTGTTGGTGAACTAACACATGACTACTCACTCACAAAACTTTTATATTTCTTCGCAGGTGTGTGCGGGTTTCTTCACGATGTTTATTCGAAAATCAAAAGCACATTGGTACTTGATACGTAAAGGGCACCACACACAGCAGCTATAATGTATATTACATCCTGGGATGTATAGCTATACCTTATCTTAACGTATCACACACACAACAGGTAATGTAAGGTATATTTTCCTTCATTCCATAGGTACACGTACCCATTGACGCACTTCCCAGCTGCGAAAGTGTTATACGGGGTGTTCTATTTTGATTATTATAATAATATGGACCCGTCGACTAGTTTACTGTTAGATTTACTAGATAGTTCATCAGAAGATGATTCTGATTGTGATTTTGATGGGCGTATTGCAACATGCGCCAAAAACAGAAAATTGTGGATTGAAGATCACATACAGCGTAAGGAAATTTCCGGAGAGTTTAAAAAATCCTTACCAAAATTCAATAATGTAACCCTAAGGTGTAAAAAAAATACCTAAAATATATGATTATTCCTAATAATTGAATAGGCTCCGAAACCACTAAACCGATATTGGTAAACTTGGCACAAAGACGGAATAGACCTTGGGAAAGAACATAGGCTACAAGTACTACAATTTACCGCGGGAAAATTTCTCATTCCCACGACAAAAATTGTTAAAGCGGGCGGAGTTAGCACAAAGATAGAATAGACATTGCGGAAGAACATAGGTTAACTTTTACCGCGGGAAAATGTCTCATTCCCACTGAAAAAGCTATTAACGCGGGCGGAGCCGCGGCGGGAAGCTATGGTCAATAATGCTTCAATGTATATAAAAGGCAGAAGCCAAGTCTTCAAAATAAATAGTCAATCCGTTAAGGGTCAAATCCGAGGAAATCATAATATCCTGATTTTAATTGAGCGATTGAGACTGAGACAGACTGTACTGTGTGTTTAATAACTAGCAACTTGTTGAACACCCTCTATAATGAGAGATATACGGAAATATATTGAGATGTATTAAGATGTATCAAGATATATCGAACTATTTAATGTATATTTCCGTATCGCTCTGTATCTTAAGATACAAAGATGTAAAAATATACATTATAGCTGCTGTGTGTTGTCTCCTGGGGATTTCTATGGAAAGATGTAATGAGATGTATCGTGCTATAATGTAAAGATGTACATTATAGCTGCTGTGTGTGGACCCCTTAACGAGGCTAGATAAAAACCAATCTATATTATAATCAAACTGAAGAATCGGCATGTCTGTACATTGATTTGTTTTTCAAAAAACTCATTGTGGATGATAAATGGAGCGTAGCTAAACACAAAAATACAAGTTTTGAAAGAAATGTCCATCTGTCTGTCTGTCTGTCTGTTTGTACACGCTAATCTATGGAACTACTGGACGGATTTTAATAAAACTTTACAATAATATAGCTTATACATCAGGATAAAACATAGGCTACCTTTTACCGTGGGAAAATACTTATTTCCTACGGGAAAACCCATTAAAAAGGCGGAAAGCTAGTTATTAATAATATTTATTCCAAAATCTATAAAAAGTATACCGTTTCCATAAGTGCTATTAAAATTGAACTTAACGACGACGGCTCATTCTTGGTGATCAGTGTGTATATGCCTACGGAGTCGAATGACAACTTAATATATTTTACGGACTGTTTAAGTGAAATTAATTCTGTTATAGAAAATTGTAATGCAGATTTTGTATGTGTGTTGGGGGATCTTAATGCACACCCGGGCAGGCTATTTGGAAGGGAACTTTTATCATTTAGCGAAGAACGATCATGGCACTGCGCCGATTTAGAAATGTTACCGCCGAGTACCTATACCTACGTCAGCGAGGCGCACGGGACTCGCAGCTGGCTCGATCACTGCGTGGTCACGTGCGCTGCGCGGCCCGCAGTAAACAAAGTTACCGTGCTTTACGATGTACGCTGGTCTGATCATTTCCCTTTATTAGTCGAATTTAAATTAGATTATTGTATTCCAAGACTTACTCAAAATAATTCTATATGTAATAAAGTTAAATGGGGCGTTAGAAATCCAAGCCAAATAGACAATTATTTTAATTATTGTGATTCGAAATTCAAAAATATGCAGTGTCCGATGGAGTTCAATTCATGTACCAATAAAATGTGTAGTGATGCAAATCATAGATTACTCTTGACAGATCTGTACACTAAGATTGTTAGTATATTATCTAATGCTGCTGAATTGACTTATTATATTACTAAACGTTCAAAACGCAAACATGTTACGGGCTGGAATCGCCATAGTGAAGCCCACAAGAGAGCGCGGCTTTGTTTCCAGAATTGGGTTCTGTATGGTAAACCCAATAGTGGTGAAATTTATAACAATATGTGTATTTCGAGAAGGGAGTTTAAAGCTAAATTAAAATTTTGTCAAGACAACGAAACCCAAATAAAAATGGATATAATTGCTGAATTTCATTCTAATAAAAATTTTGGAAAATTCTGGAAGACAACAAATGAATTGAATGCAAGGCCGAGCCTTCCGGTGAGTGTAGGGGGGGTTTTTGAACCTAAAGATATAGCCTGCGCCTTTCAACGTCATTTTAGGGTGGAGTCCCCGCTCGATCGTACAGCGGATCCCCAGGTGCCCAACGCTCGGGAGGGTGCTGGCGAGGTAGGTGTGAGTTTCACAGCTAAAGATGTAGAAAATGTTATTCGTAAAATGGTCAGGGGGAAGTCTCCAGGACACGATCACCTCAGTGTTGAGCACCTGAGGTATGCTGGTGGGCAGTTACCTAGGGTACTTTCCATGTTATTCAACCTTTGCATTAGTCATAGTTACTTGCCTGACGCGATGATGTATACCGTTGTAGTTCCCATAATAAAAAACAAAACTGGGGATGCATCTGATCTGGGTAACTATAGGCCCATCTCACTTGCTACTATAGTGGCTAAGGTGTTCGACAGTCTGCTTGACCAACAGCTGGAGCGGCATGTCCAACTTAATGATGCTCAATTTGGATTTAGATCTGGCTTATCAACAGAGAGCGCTATCCTCTGTCTCAAGCAGACTGCCCAGTACTATACCTCGAGAAAAACTCCTGTTTTTGCTTGCTATTTAGACCTGTCAAAAGCATTTGACCTGGTCAATTATGACAAACTCTGGAGCAAGCTACTGTGTGATACAGATTTCCCTACTGAATTAGTGTCGATTTTTAGGTACTGGTATAGTCACCAGCAGAACACGGTTCGGTGGGCGGATGCGTACTCGGGCGTGTACGGGTTGGAGTGCGGGGTGAGGCAGGGGGGGTTAAGTTCGCCTCGGCTCTTCAACCTGTACATGAATCGACTCATCGAGGAACTCAGCGGTACCAATATTGGCTGTTCTATAGATGGGGTGTGTATAAATAACTTGAGTTACGCCGATGACATGGTGCTGCTGAGTCCTTCGTTGGGAGCGCTACGCAAACTTCTGCACATTTGTGAGGGGTACTCGGTGTCGCATGGGCTCAGATACAACGTCAAAAAGACGGAGTATATGGTTTTCAGGGCGGGCACGAAGAGCTATACTGAATTGCCGCCAATACTACTTTGCGGGACGCCCTTGAGCAGAGTCTCTAAGTTCAAGTATCTGGGCCATTGGGTCACTGAGGACCTCACAGACACAGAAGATATTGAGAGGGAGCGCAGGGCGCTGTCGGTTCGCTGTAACATGTTGGCCCGTAGGTTTGCACGATGCTCTGAGCAAGTTAAAGTGACACTTTTCAAGGCCTACTGCCAGTCATTTTATACGTGCAGCCTATGGACCAATTTTACGCAGCGGACCTACAGCGCGTTGCGTGTCCAATATAACAATGCACTCAGGGCTTTGTTGAGGCTGCCGCGGTTCTGCAGTGCGTCTGCAATGTTTGCACAGGCAAGGGTGGACAGTTTTTACGCCTTAATGAGGAAACGCAGCGCATCGTTGCGGAACCGTCTCCTCGGCAGCGCTAACAAAGTCCTGCGTGTACTGTCCGAGCGATGGGACTCCCCTATGTTGAAGAGGTGGGTACAGATGCATTCCAGCGTTACGCCCTATTTAATGTGATTTAATTCTAATTTTAATTCTAATTCTTGTAATATATTTTATTATTTTATTTTGTAAATGTCTTAATTAATTAATTTAGATTCTTATTTTATTTTGATTGTAATTAAGTTTAATGTTTTGATTTTAATATTGATGATTTTATATCTTTTTAAATCTTAATTTTAAATTTTTTAACTTTTTAACTTTATTTTAAAAAGTGTAAAAAATATGGGACTGTTATGAAATGTTTCCTGAAATAAATGATTATTATTATTATTATTATTATTATAAGTCAAATCAAATAAAAAATCATAGACTACAGAACTTCTTCATATAATATCCTGAACTCGTTACCAGTAATTTATAGTCTATTACTGTTTATCGCAAGATATGCGAGTGTAACACTACATTATGTTGTTGTCGATAATGGCGAAAAAATTGCCTTCCGATTATGTGCTTCATTATTGTGTATGAGCAATAAAGTTGAAACCAGGCAGCTGTTAAATAGCTCTACATGCTTTTAATTTGAAAAGCAATAGACAATACAATTTCACATTAGAGTATAAATAGAAAAAAATTCACGTTCAAAAATTACTTGTTTATTTTTAATTATTTAGTATCAATAGAACCTAACTTTGACTAGTGTTTGGCACTGAAAATATTTCGATTAATACGTCACAAATACTGTTTGTATTTATTATTACAAATTAAAAAAAAATCTTTTGTTTTATGATTTTAATCATTTGAGAAAACAATATTTTTGGCTTAATTCGGCTTTTTATACTAAAACCAAGAAACTTTTCATAAATAATATTATTATTTGATTCAAGTAGTGGGTGTGATTTGTGTTTATTTGCCAAGTATTATACACTTAAAATTAAAAGCGTAAAATAAATAAAGTTTCAAGTAAAATTATAAAGTTATAATAAAATTTTCACGCTCATAGAACAATAGAGCTGGAAATAATAATATTTAATCTCAACATAGCAGCGCGTGCGCTCCTGGTTTCCGGATGTTCTGTGATATTCATTTTGGTATGACCTTTCGGAAAGTCTTCATTTAAACTCGAAAATGAATATTACTCTTAAAACTAAATAAAAGTATACAACCAACACACATGTATCGATCGACAAGTTTCGAAATCAATAAATTGTATTTTGCCTTGCTCTTAAAATCTACATTGTGACACCTTGTCATGGCGTTTCGTAACGAATTCCTGACAACTGTGAACTGAATGCGTTAAATGTAACCTACTCGGTGAAATTATTTTGGAATATGTATAAACTAACTATGAATAACATTTTTAGCTTTAATTCAAATGACATAAGTGCGGTTCGCGGGTTAGAATTTAATGGTTTGCTCTCTTCAGCTTGAGCTTTAATATGGGTCTCTGGGTGATATAATATAAGCCAACAATATGTTAACTATAACAATTCCATATTTAAAGTGTAAGTATAAAATTCCAATCTTGACGTTGACTTTGAAGTGCATTAGAATAATTTAAAAAAAAATAATAAAGTAAAAATGTTTTTATTTACAACACAAATATCTTACAAAAGTGTGCCTAGCCCCCAAACTAAGATACCCTGTGCTATGGGTAGCTAAAGAACATTTGATTATTTTTAAAGTCACTTTAAATACTACATCCCAATTTAAGTACATAAAAATTCTAAATAGATTTTCTAAAAATATGATTAACGAAACTTGATTAAATTTACAGTTTACTTTTGCTTTGTGAATTTATTAACACTTTTACTATTTTCTAATTAGATCAACGGACCAAACGGAGTATGCATTTTTTTTATTTGACTCGTCTGAAATGCCTTGATACAGATCTTAGTCCATTTCTGCAGCTAATAAGCCAGCACTTTTTATGTAGCGGTCTGTATTTTATAAGTAATTCGATCGTTATTTGCATCCGGATCAACATTCACTTTAGAACGACATTACATTACACTTATTAATTAGTTTAACGTCACAGGTTCAAATTGTGGTCGTACTTGAATTACTGTAGGTAACTTCCACCTTCACTTTCCGAATTTAGATTTTTTTATATTAATATTATAAAATATAGAACAACTTACTAAAAAAAAACAATATTTCGTTTTAAATCATAAAAGTAATCTAAATTATACATTATTATTATTTGTATGTGTACAGAAAAGAAAACTTCTTATTGACAAAAATTGTATATAATTCCACGTGTTACGAGCTAGGAGTTTCAAGAAGGCACAGCTAATAGCAAATCAAGTAATTTTCTCACTCTTCATTAAATCACCTGCTGTGTGAAATTACTGTAAGTATAAGGAAGGACGTAATTTTATTCAAAGACGCTTAAATCATTTCAGTACATTCCGACTTGGATTTCCAACACAGTAAGCCGTATATTATAAGTACCTACCTACGTATTCGTCACTGCTGACGAAAGTGTACTAAAAACATAATTGTACTTTTGACAAAAACTCAAAGGCGACGAAATTGGTCGAAATCTTTTCTTTAATTATTTTTTTTCAAAGATTATATATGCTGTAATGGAGATCGCACAAAATAAGTCTGAAAAGTACAAATCATTTAATGAAACTTATTCAACATGCGCGTTTGGGCTCGCAATCGGGATGCTATATCCAAATAAAAGGAAAGTTCGTATTAAACTGGTAATTTTTGCTATCATCATGACTGTAAACGGTGCAGAGTTGTTCTGGTTTATTGACTACACCTGGGTTGTCATACAAAGAAGGGATATTTACAACCTCATGCGAAACATGTCTCTAGTCGTCATTGTATCACTATTTTTCTTTAAAACGTTTTATGTTAACTGGAAAAACGATGAGTTCGATGATTTACTTAACAAAATTACAAAAGATTTACTACAAGGAAATGATTTGCATGAAGATTACCAAAAAATATATGACATATACATTAAGCAAGCCAAGTACGGGCAGACAGTGTGGATTATAATTCCAACTATATTCAGTATCCAATTCCCCCTTTATGCTGGTATACAAAACAGTTATGAGTCTATGAAAAGCGATGTAATACAAAGACATATGCAACACGAAATGGAATTGAGATTCATAAAAGATGTTCAGTATGAGACACCTTACTACGAGATAGTATTTGCATACAATTTCCTACAATGTATACTTTTGATGCCTACATTTGTCGGCTTTGATGGTTCTTTCTGCATCGCAACATCACATTTACAAATGAAACTACAATTAGTAGTTACTAAACTTCACAAGGCATTTGAAGAATCTAAAGATTGTTTTGAGCTTCGAGACAGAATCAAAGATGCAGTAAGGGATCATCAGAACGCCTTACAATTTTATAATGACATAGATACTGTGTACAGCGGTTGGTTATTTGCAGTATTTCTTTTGACATCGTTTCTGATTTCTTTTAATTTGTACCAAATGTACTTGAATGGATTGGATCTTAAATATTTGATATTTGTCATTAGTGGCGTGATGCACATGTATGCACCTTGCTACTTTGCTGCAACTTTATCAGAGGTAGGTGTTGTGTAATTCGATACAAGAAAGAAATTTCTCGAAAGATTACATATTATGTCACCATACCGAGAGTCATTAAGTGTTTAAAATATAACCTATGATGAACAAAAAAGAAAAAGATCAGTGATAAAAACAACAATCACCGACATGCCTGGTGTGAGACGTCTCCACATAAGAATATTCGTTCCTTTATCCAAAAGCAAAATTTTATATTAACTAATTGAATGAATAATAAAATATCATACCTATCGTTCAATTACAGACAACGCGGTGCCAATAATTGTAATTTTCATATTACTGTTTTTATTGCTTCATCTCAAGATACTTAATGAACTCATTAACTATTGTTTCTATCAATGTCTATTACTCGATATTTTATTTTTTCCAGATGACCGAAAATCTTTGTTTCGACATTTACGCGGTATCTTGGGAGAGATGGTGCGACCGTGTATCCACCAACCTTCTTACCTTCATAATAGCCAAGTCTCAGCAGCCCATGTACCTCACCGGGAAAGGCATGGTCATCTTCAACATGCAACTCTTCATCTCCATCATGCAGAGCTCCTACTCCTTCTTTACTTTGATTACTAGCTAAATTATTAGAATTGCTTACTTGCTTTTCGTGAGGGTTTCGGTAAGCTACGTTACCAACCCTGGTGAAAGAATTATTAAAATTAGAATTAGATTATGTGCACGCTCCTAGATTTATATTACTATTAATAAATTCTCTCTATGATGCAAAATGTTTAGATTTCTACCAAAGCTTAAATTTTTACTTTACTGTGTAGGTATCGTTGTATGTCTTAAGTTCAATCATACTAATATTTTAAAGAGGAATGTTTTATATTTTTGTGTGTGTGTGTATGTTTGTAATGAATAAACTCAAAAACTACTGTGCCAATTACAAACATTCTTTCACCATTAGAAAGCTACATTCACCCTAAGTAACATAGGCTACCTTTTACCGCGGGAAAATGCCTCATTCCCACGGGAATAACTATTAACGCGGGCGGAGCCGCGGCGGAAAGCTAGTATTAAAAATAAATACGTCAAAGTAATGATTAATTAAATATATCGTGTTTAAAATGTACCTATATTGTTTCGTGATAATATGATTCATGAAAGTACATCGACATATCGGGCGCTCTAGGAATTACGGTGAATATCCTATTTCAAATCATCAATCAATCACTTTAATATTAATTGTGTTTCTTCATAGCTAAATAGTTTCTTAGAAAATCTAACTTTCTCACTAATTATAACAGGTATATTTGTTGTAGCTAGTCTTAGATCATTAGCATTGATTGCACTGGTTAATGAACGGAAATACTCGAAACTACGGTGCATCCCAACTGCATTATTACCAGCTGTACCTAACCGCACACAAACACAAGACGCACAAGGAATAACCAATCTTAAATTAATCACTTAAGTTTCCCATCTTTTAGGGAAATTGTCGTTAGTCACTTACGTATAATACAATCTTGTAAAATAGATAGTAAATTTTCCTCAGATTCTACTTATTAGTCAATTTTGTTTATCAGTTTGTTCGTATTTTAATTAAATCTATAGTCGAAGTCCAAGCATGAAAACAAGAAAAAATATTCAATTTTTATACTTAAAGGAACAGTTTGTGTCATAAATTCTGCTTATGCCTCATTTTTTTTTCTCGGTGTTCGAATACTAAGGACAATTGTCTGATTTTAATAAATATAATATAATACTGTACCTAGATTTAGTATACGGCCGTAAGTGAAATTAAAATAGCTCTTAATAAAAACGAATTTGAATTTTTATTCTCGACTGAATGCAAATGAAGCACTTTACACTCACTCGATACCGACCAAAGAAGAAAAAAACCTTGTTCTGGTTCTGGCCAACGTCTTATGAAATACGATTATCTTATGAAATGGTTCAATTTTCGAAATTAACCAATCGTCCAGTATGTATAACTACTCATTACTATATACAAGTCTTAAGCCTTTCTTCGGTCTGTTACCATGCGGACTACTTAAAACAGGGTATCAAAGAAAACAAAAAGATTTAAATAATAGGTACAATATGGGAATGAACTTCGTCATTATCAGTACGTGATTGCTAGTTATGACGAAGAAGAAGAAGACGGAAGCCGTCAGATACACCGGTTAGAGATATCTCCCAAAACGCATCCAACTTTTAAAACGTGTTAAATTAAATATGTATCAAACGGACACGTAGGCTAAGAAGGAAGGAACTACGAATAACTTGAATTCTAGCTTATGTGTGTACGTGATATGAGCTACACATTACAGGAAAACTCTAAAACTGTTTTTTTTAAACGCGGCTTGTAAAATAACCATTTCTGGAAGTTTACCATCTTCCTTAATTGGAAAACTTGGATAAAATTGATATCACATACCAAAATAAAGGGGTGAAATATTGATTTCAAGTTAGTCATTCATGAAAACCTATTGATCATTTGTATTACGGACCTCTCAAAGCTCTAAGTTCTATGTGTAACCAACGCTTTCATCGTAACAAACATTTTTAAAGTTAAAAAATCTTTATATCCGTCAGCACCGTGGATATTAGCACCTACCATATTTACACCTTGTATAGTAATTGGATCAGATGCGTAAACGCTTATTATTGTGATCATACTCACGTGCGTTTTCAGTTTTTTCCTCTTTTACGTACGCATCCATTTTACTTCCCGGTAGTTGCATCATTTCAGGCTTCCGTGTATGTTATTTAACTTTTTGACTTCTTCAAAATTAATTAATAAGTCTACGACGACAGTTACTTTAATTATTCTTGGTTTCCGCATTCTTGGTTTCCGTATTCGTTCACTAGACGCTTATTTTAATTTTTGGTTGTAGTTTGAATTTTATTAGAAAAATGTTTTTTTTTTATTCTGTAGTCTGAAGAAGATTGTTCCACTTGGCAACTACAATATTCGAGTAAAAATGTATACACGTGAATAGTGATTTCAAAAGTAGAAAAGTAGATCAAATTTCCAAGTAGGTTTTCATTGAAACCATAAAGCGGTCAACGAGCAATGCAACGGTGACGTAAGAACCGCAGGCGCAACGATACAGGCGAAGAATATAGACCATTCAAGTAAGACACTTCTAAGTGTGTGTTCAGTTTACTGTGCGCGATAGAGAAGCGAGGGCGAAGTGCAGCGGAATCTAGTGTTTCTAACTGTCGCGAGCCTGCCGGTGCAGCCGAGGCGAGCAGCCTGCCGCCGTCGATAGCAAAAGTGTCTGCCGACCCTGGCGCCCCCCTCTCGTGGTGGGGAGCTCCCTTCACCTTCGCACGCGCCACAACCAATGACCGCCCGCCCCAAGCCGGCGAAAGGTTTTATATACAAGTGGAATTCGCACTGCCAAATTGCTATAAGTCAAAATATAGGGTAGTCGGGCGGTTCACTTTGTCGTGTGGTGGCCGGTGCGTGGATTTACCCGATTTTTGTGTGACCGCGGTGCGGGCGATAAGCGGCGGTCGAACCGTCGGGCAATGCTACAGTGTTTTAACGAGATAGAGACATAGTGTGATACGATGGGGTGCAGTGCGAGATACTGTTTATTGGCTCTGTCCTTGTGCCTAGTGACTGAACATGCGATCGGTGTCAGAGTGATGCCCAAGAGGAAAAAAGGTAATGTACAAGGTTCAAATTAAACATAAATAATTATAAGATTGAAATATAAAAAATAAGTAATTAATTCAGTCAATTAAATTTTATTTCTTTTTGTTGGCAGCTTACAAATTACTATAAATTTGTATTGTACAGTTATAATTAATCTGTATATAAAATTAATAATTCCAAAAGTATGCTGAAATATTTATTATATACGTTCGCACTATTTACACAGCGAAATAACTGAATAGGTGGTTGATAATTTATTAGATCTTGCACTACAATAATTATATGAAGCAACTTTTTACCACAAGAGCAGTTTTATACCCATGACAAATAGGCGTACCGCAGATGGAAATTAGTTGCTTATAATCCTTTAAAAACAGAACATTAACAATCGGCCAGATATAGTTGCAACTGATTTATCCTTATTAAAGCATAAAATAAAAACATTCGCGTCGAGTTAAGAACCTCCTCTTTTTTAGAAGTAGATTAAAAATAAGAGATTTTTTTATCACGGTTGCAATAACTTATTATTATAATAATAACTTAATTTTTCCAAAAAATCTCTGATATTATCTTAGCACCGATAATATGTACAGAAACCAGCACATGCGATTGGAAATTCGCACTATGAAATTCACCCCTAGCGCTACGGAATACGAGCGCTCTAAAGGTCAACATGTCCAGCCGCATGTGCAGTCAACTGCACTTTATTTTCACATGACAAAATGATCTAAACATCGTACGATATCGCGTGTCTCATAAAACAACTCATTCATTAACCGGATCTATTTACATATGAAATACATTAATAAATAATAGTTGTTTCATTCAGAAAATGTAGTTACTGGCAGTAGTAATAACGCTATTACTAAACCTAGTTATTAATATAATTGTTTCCAAACTTTTATAGTATCGTCCATTAATTAAATCCACATCTAAATAGGCTACTATTAGCCGGTCAAATACTGTGTGATATTTTAATTCGTGCGCGTTCACCTTGAATTTATAACAATGTTTTATATTTTAAGGCTTTTCACACCGAATGTAGGTTTAAAACAATGCCAAATTAAGTATAATAATACATTACCGTTGGTTCTGTCCGAGTTCCAGTACAATCAACGCTTTATATTTATTTTTGTTTAACTTTCCATAATTTTCGATATTATAATAGAAATAATTGAAACGTTGATAAAGGCATCACTTGAGAATGGCTGGTGAAATTTAGATATATTTCTTTTTTTAAATTCCTGATTTATAATAAGAGAATGGAAAAAAAAACTAAACGCGTTTTTTTTTTTTTTTATAAGACATCCGATTAACCGTTTTAAATATCACAGTAAGTGCACTAAGTATTAAAATATCACGGCTCATCACACTTCCTTCCCACACAATAGCTCAGCAATTTCTTTGCACTCAGACATTTCGAAAAAGTAAAAGAACACCTCTTTTTGCTCAACCGCAAAGTAGGTAGCTAGGTCAGATCTAGACCGCGAAATATTTTAACACTATTAAAACTTTTTTAGCTTATAAAATTGGTAGGCTCTGTCTTTAACACTTAATATGCAATGCTCTCTACAATCAAGCGTAAAAGTTTAAATTTCAAAGATTTTTTTTTATTTTATTTGATAATTTGATAACATTTGAATCTATTGTATCTTTACTAATATTATAATGCTCTGAATATTTTTATGGCTCTTTCACGTTGATAAGTTTTTGTCTTGTTGAGATTTGATCTTCAGTACAAGGTACAAGGTAGGGAAAACTTATAAAATTAAGAATTAGGGCAAAATCATATTCTGAATCGAGCAGCTTGTTAATAATTGTTTTTAAGGACTTATAGTATGAGAAGATTAGCTTAAAAATGGTTTATCAGACCTAATAATTTGTCTAGTATTGAAATTACGTACACCTTAGGGAAGTTAAACAAATTATTCGGTCTGATTCAATAAATTTTCCTGGGCTATTGTGTCAAATTATGAAGTATTTTAACGGATCTTTTAGCACGATAAAATCGTTGAACAAAGTGAGAAGTACTCAAAAACGCTCGTGACAAAGTTAAATTACCGTCTAAAAGTTGAATAAGTCGAAAAAGTGAAACTCAGATTGAATCGGAAAAAGCGCGGCGGAGTAATAAAATAATTAGACCGAGATAATGTAGAGCAAAGAATAATGAAAACCGCATTTGTTTTCCGAACTCACACGCATAGTGATTTTTTTAATAAGTTGTCATGCTTGTAGTTAAGCAGGGTTTTGGATAAATATAACAAAAAGAAATTTCACTAGTCCAGCCCACAATTGCGATATTACCTACTCAACTTTTTATTTCATAGGAGTTACTTATGTTGCAATGCAAAATCTATTAAACTTCTTAAAATATTATCATAAGTCTATGAGACTTTACTATTAGATTTACGTTTTTTTATTTACAGCTCAATACAGATGAAACTTCTTCATTGAAAGGGAAAAAAACTTTCCCGAAACAGAACAAACATCTTCAACAAATTAACTCCTTCCTTAGCCAGGCCAATGCCATGAGAACTAGTTTTCTCTGCCTTCTAGTGGTATATCAGTATTGCCAGCTACTACGTTGCCATTTTAGCACCTCTCATTAGCCGCTTGAATGCAATGCAAGGTTACGTAGAATGTGGAAACTGGACCGATTTCTCAACGCCTGATATGTTCTCACACATCCTGTAACATTCCTTCTTTAAATGTTTTATGCTAACCAGTTTTAATGCTCAGCTTTTTACTTCAGCAACCTAGATGTAGAAGTGGTACGTATTTTTTCTACTTCATGTTGCTTTAACTTGTAATAATTATATTATTACCATTATGCATTAGTCAGCTATTAACTAAATATCATTTAGTTGTGATATGCAAAAAAAAACTTCATAAAGTGGATATTCAATAATGGTTATTTGTAAAGAACATGTATTTAGGTCAACTTTTGAGTTTATCAAAAGGCTGATGAAAAATCAAGGATATAATATGAAATATATGTAAATAAAAATGTATTTCCGAAATCTATGCACAAGCATTATTTCAGAACGGCTGCACTGTTTTTGTCATAGCACTGCATGTTACGGGTCCTGGATAGCATTAGGTTAGCAGGAAAAAATAATTATGCGAGCGAAGCCACAAGGCAGTGAGCTAGTAGCCAATAAATTTAACATTATTTTATTTTATTTTTTATTAGAGCATGTCAAACATATTGCGGTAGTGGCTATTCTTTATTTCCTACCAAGTTTAATTTTACATGCTATCTTACGGCATCGAAGTAGGAAGTTAGATTGATCGTTGGGATGTTCCGGCTTTTACAACGCATGCGCTGATCAATTTATGGTTTATTGTGTCGTAAAAATTACTACTCTAATCAACTTTATAACATGATCATTATAACAAGTTTCAAATACTAACGCCGTCGCATGTGTACAGCACACGCAAATTGCAGTTTGATTTCTATTTTATTACAATAATGATGTACGCAGTTTAAAACTATACTAGCTATCACAAAGTGGTATAATACATCTATTTATCTTAAACTTAAAATCTATCTAATGTCATTACATTTATTTTCTTTCTTATTTCCTTTCCAGCGAGCATACTTCATCCGTCTTCATTCGTCCAATACATCAACCTCCAATTTACCAATTTAGGTCCTTTTCATACCAATTTGCGCTACAACGCTCAAAATCTTCATTTTATTATTAGAAAAGATTAATCATCATCATCATCTCATCAGAAAGACGTACACTGCTGGACAAAGGCCTCCCCCAAAAATCTCTACAACGATTGTTCCTGCGTTGTTCGTATCTAAAGGATTCCCGCAGAAAAATCCCAGTTACTTTCATTGATAAATATTTTGTCTACTTCAAAAAAAAAACAACGCTTCACCCGATTATCTCACCGCCCCTTCCTTCCCATTAGGTACCTCATTTTGTTTTTAGTAGATATCTTTTGTTTACATATTTTTTTTACACCATGTTTCATATCACGTACTAATAGTTCGCACTGGCCAGGAGTAATGTGGCCATAAAAAGCGAGACGCAAACAGCGAGAGTGGTCGGACCGGTTGTATAGCGGTTCAAGCTGCGCGGGCGCTTCGTCACTCGTCCGTCTGTCTGACGGCAATTCTAATGACTCATGTCGCTTGATTTATTGAATAGACTTTTAATTAGGAATCGTGAAATCAAACAGATCATAAATATTGGGATTAGTTGGGTGGTTACTTTTAAAGATTTTTTGTGAATGGCTAATGCGACAAGTAAATAAGCTGTTGTCTTATTGCGACTTTTTAGTAATTGACATAACTTTTAGACATTATGCTCGAAATCAAAGTATGCGAGCAACCTAGTAGTAGTCATTGTGAAACTGAAACGATATCGAGCCTCACACTTTTGTTTCTGTAGAGTAAAATATTTAAAGAAAAGTTCTTGAACTAAAATACTGGGCGTTATTTACTAGAATGAAACCAAATCGTGTTTCTAACGACACTCGGTTTCCAAGTAAATTAGTTTCAATTGCATCTCCACCTGCGAACGCAATGGGACAGAGCGGATGCTTAAAGCCTGTTATTTTATTACACTATATGTATTGCTAGATATCTCTCGGTTAACTACTCTGGTAAAGGTCACTGACGTCTATAGGCTTATAATTGCCCACATTGAGAAATATCAGTCATCTAGCAGAACAAAGTTAGTCAATGTTATTTCATTGTCGGAGAACTGCTATTAGTAGCAAAATGTTACTTGGTAAGCTATCATCACAGGCAATACCAGGTAAGGTTGGGTAGGTTAGGTCAAATCTAACCAGGTTAGGGTTAATGCTCGCCCAGCAGTGGGAAACGAAATATACTAATGAAAAAAATAAAATTTTGAGTCTTTCTTCCTGATGTAGTCGTCCTAAGCTATCAACGGTGTATTCACTGTCGATTTTTTATGACATTTGCTAGCGAAAGAAACTGCTCTATTTTATACTGTCCGTCTTAAAGTATATAATATTTTATTATTATTTATCTTCCTTGTCATACTATTGTGGAGGCAAAGGGAAGATCTTCCGCCGGGCATGGTGGTGAGCCCGGGGACCGCGGTCCAACTGTACTTCGTTGGAACTTGTATTTGTTCAATGTCTTGCGAAAACTCTGATAGCGCGTTTTAGGCCTCGGCTTCTAATTGGTCGCTCCTCTAATGACGTACTCGTAGGTAGTATGTGGCGCGCCGCCACAGTACTCCCCCTCCAACAGGAAATCAAGACTCCAGTTCTCGTGCCAGCATAGTGAGTTGCGGTTTCTTCGAGCTGTAGGATACGTAGTTGCGCTTGTCGCTAGCCTATGAATCCATCGATGCTCGGTAGTCGTCTGGCGAGATCCAACTGTGTTCAGGAAGTCATCTTCGTGTTCTGATGTCGGTGGTCACCAATGTGGAGGCAAAGGGAAGATCTTCCTTGGGGCATGGTGGTGAGCCCGGGGACCGCGGTCCCACTGTACTTCGTTGGAACTTGTATTTGTTCAATGTCTTGCGAAAACTCTGATAGCGCGTTTTAGGCCTCGGCTTCTAATTGGTCGCTCCTCTAATGACGTACTCGTAGGTAGTATGTGGCGCGCCGCCACAGTATATTCCGATATAAACATATGCTTGAACATCGGAGGGCGGAGGTTCAAATCCTTCACGAGTCACCAATGTGGAGGCAAAGGGAAGATCTTCCGCCGGGCATGGTGGTGAGCCCGGGGACCGCGGTCCAACTGTACTTCGTTGGAACTTGTATTTGTTCAATGTCTTGCGAAAACTCTGATAGCGCGTTTCAGGCCTCTGCTTCTAATTGGTCGCTCCTCTAATGGCGTACTCGTAGGTAGTATGTGGCGCGCCGCCACACTATTTTATAACGGTTTAACCTCTTCTTGCCTCGTTTTGCGAAAGGCCTATGTCGTTGATAATTTTCAATGACTAGCCACTTTTACCGCGAGCACCAAATTAATGTGTGTCGAGTGCCGGCTGAGTCGTTGTTTTACATTTTCTTTAATATGCGGACTTCCTGGTTCAATATATTTGGTCTTATCTGCAAATCAAATCACAGGTTACGTGATACGATGACATGTGATTTTTTCGCCAACATTTTTTTACGACGATAAATCGAAATTATTCGATCTCTTTTTAGGATCATTACATTTTTACTGTAAATTGAATTTAAAGGTCAGACCAGATCACAGAACATTTAAAAGAGACCAGATGCATTTCTTGTAAATAAAAATGAAAGGAGACGCTGTGTTTCATTAATAAAAAAAACCGTCAAAATTATGTTAGGGTTCGGGTTCCGCTCCGGGAGCTCGCAAACTTTAGGCTCACCCGCCCCGCCCACATGCTACTTCCTCTAGTGTTATACATATATTCCGTGGCACTAACAGGCGGATAAATAGACATACCGGTGATCCTGGATTCCATTTTTAATTCCCGACGAAAAAGAGTGGTGTTATAAGTTTACCGTGTGTGTCTGTCTGTCTGTGGCATCGTAGCTCCTAAACGGATGCGGATGTTATATTATAACTGCTTTTTGCGGTATAGAACCCTAAAAATACACGATTATTCAAAGGTAATCTTTATTTTACTTTTTATATCTTTAAATTATATGCGAAATCACTACATAGTATAAAACAAAGTCGCTTTCTCTGTCCCTATGTCCATACGTCCCTATATCCCTATGTATGCTTAAATCTTTAAAACTACGCAACGAATTATGATGCGATTTTAAATTTTAATAGATAAAGTGATTCAAGAAGAAGGTTTATATGTATAATACATGCATAATATACTTAAGGATAACCCACAATAACCATTTTCCCGTGCAGAGCCGGGGCGGGTCGCTAGTATTTTATAAAACACATCTTGTAATATCTGTTAATCAAATAAAATCTATGTATTACGCTTATAGGTATATAATAATCGATTTCATAAGTCCATAGTAATAAAGTTCATATTCACTTTCATCCTAGTGCCGACAAAGTGTTAAGTGACGGCTTGTCAGAAAGTCGCCATTACCGCAGTTTCCTAAACCATAAAACGGGTAATAAAATGTTACTGTGTACTCTAACGACATGACACCCCAGCGGTTACGTGACAGAAATACAAAACATACAGTTTTACATTTTCTAATATTTATTTATACGCAAATGTTCTTTTATGTTGCATACTGAACCTAATACCCAGGTAGATGAAAAGGACAATCAGAAAATATTCCTTCTTTTTTTAAACCAATGACTTCACTCACACGTATGTTTCTTCTGCATTTAAGTTTTCATGAACCACAGGGATTTAATACGTGACCCTAATAATTCAACTACATGACGTGTCAATTTAGGTGTCAACCATGTTGAATTTCTAACTTAATTGTAAATTAGTTTCACCAATAAATTTAGTTACTGGTATAGAATTGAATGTGATAAAAGCATTTAGCTAGCATGTTGCTGGGAGCGGAAGACTCTACCCCCAAAAAAAAGTCATGTACCAATGTATTATCTGCAAATTTCTCAGTACACCAGATAGTACCACAGAATACCAAATAGTAGTCTATAGTACCAAAGTATACGGCGCGTAGATATTGTAGCAAACTCAGCAAGGCTAATATTTTATTAAGAATTATGCGAGGAACAAGATAAATCGGCCTGACTACAAACAATCACTACAATTGTCGGTGTAATGTGTTATCCGCAACTCGGCGTCCTACTCCACTCAGTGTCGTAACATCAGGTGGCTTACTTGAGTACGGTCAGCAACAGCAGGCAAAGAAACAACAATATAATAGAATAGAATATATTGCACACCAGGAATAACAAAAAATACAGTCTACAACGGTACAAGTGTACAAATAGGCGGCCTTATTTCTAAGGTAGCAATTACTACCAGGCAACCAAGATATAAAAACATAAAACTAATTTGCATTACGTACACTGAAAAGACGAATGCTTAGAAAATATAGTTATCTTTTTAGCACTATTACATTTTAGACCTAGACTATTGGACAAAACGAACGAAACTCAAAACCATCACAAAACTGACAATCATCGCAGCTTGTAGCTCTATGAAGCTTATTCTCCAAACCTGACACTGGCAGAATGTCACTACTGACAGAAGCCATAATTAGAAATATTGAATTGAATTGAAGATATGCAACTGAAGACCAGGCAGCATGGTCATTTACCTTAGCCTGTTCGAAAAAACAAATGAATAAAAAAATTGAAGCTTAAGTGGCAGTATTCCATTTTCAAAAATACAATAAAAAGTAATAAGCATTTCTTAAAGAAGAATTTAAAATGGATAATCTTCTTATATAATCATGTTTATGTAAGTAATAGTCAAACTACCAGAAAAATAATAAAACCTCATCATGTTGCGAAAATTTAACAAAAATTGAATAGCTATTGCCAGAATCTCTAAAAACAGTCTCTCTCTTTTTTTCTAATTAGCCTTTACAACGTTGTTGCTATCCGTACTATAATTCTGCCAACCAGCTCCGTATTCCGATTCCCATCGTAAGCTGTCGCCTAGCATCCGAACGTTGCATTATGTATTAAATTCAGCTCCACGGTAAATCACTTGTATTCAATCGGCCTGAGGTTCATACTCTAACTGCATTCTAGCTGCAGTAGTGTAGTTTGAATGCTTAAAGACTGAGCTTATCGTGTAACTTTTGAAATAAAAGAAAATTATTTAATACTAGCTTTCTGCGGCTCTGCACGCTTTAATAGATTTTCCCGTGGGAATGATGCATTTTCCCGCGGTAAAAGGTAGCCTATGTTACTCAAGGTAAACGTAGCTTTCCAATGGTAAAATATTTTTTAAAATCGGTTCAGTAGTTTTTGAGTTTATTCATTACAAACGTGCACACACACACACACACACACACACACACACACTCACACAAAAATACAAATCTTTCCTCTTTATAATATTAGTATGAGTATAGTATGAGAATGATATGATATGATATGATATGATATGATATGATATTAGTACGAGTATGATACCCAACAGATAACCATCACATTTCCTATTTGAGTTTTAAAATCTATTCGTAAAGTGTAGAACAGTCTGTGGTTTTTTAATTGTATAGATAGCTTATTCATTAATAAATTGACTCTATAATTAGTATGACAGTATTCTAGATAATTGTAGATTGAATACAACATTAACTGAATAAATATTTTTTCTTTCTTTCTATATACGTATAGCTAGATGCATTCCGAATGTAGGCAGTCTAATAGAACAAGGAATCTTACATAGGATGTACTTAAATGACAGCTTATATTATCAATTAGTACAACGACATACTCAGCCAATTTATCTTATCAACATTCCGAAAGACATTTAGTCTGGATTCCGAGCCGGAAGCGAAAAAAAAAGTTCGCCACTTAATACCTACAAAATAATAATTTAAATGGGACATTTGGTATGAAAGATGCTTTTTTGTTTCCGGAAATCGTTTTGATCGAATCCATTGACTGAGCGAGCATGTCCTTTCAGTTGTTGCTTATAAATCCGTTTCTTAAATCCTGTATTGGATACCCCCCACACCAGTGTCTTTCAAGCGTCAACGTCGCGCGGCGCGCATACAATCATCCGAGTCCGTCTTTTGTTTCACTCGCCTTGCTGATTATGATTGTATGTGCGACGCACGAGACGTCGACGCTCAAAAGACGCGTGTGGGGGGGTCTCTTACTGACACGACTAGATTGCAGAAATGTAGTCCGTGTGTATAGATATTTACTGTAATATAGGTGTTCGTTACCGTTGCGGTTAAAAGTAGATGTACATTATTGAGTTACCGATGCCAATGCAAGGCTAATTATGCGTAATTTAATTACAATAATTTTATTACAAACATAGCCTCAGTTATGCTAAACTATTGCATGCCGCCTTTCTGTTGTTCATCTTAATTGTATTCAATACTTCTGCGGATAAGTGTAAACATTTCAAGTATTTTAAAACTTGATTTTACATATCAAACCATAATAATATTGTCTTTGACTCAAATTATAATAGTTCGAGGATATTAGAAAAGATTCAGATATTTAGGGTATTTGTCTGTCTGTTCTCTTTAATTCAATTATTGTATTCTTTGTTTCTAGTTATTATCTATCAGAAAGGTTCGTCAGTAGTGCTTTTTATTTTACCTGAAAAATGCCGTAGAATGATAGAATCGCATGCGGTGCATTTTTTTTATCAAGCTTGACTCATACGATCTTTTACGCAATATGGAAGGCGTGTGAATTCCGCTGCGTATAGTTTTGAATGAATAATAATTCCGGATAAGTCAGCTGATCTATAGAAAACTTTTCTTAATTTGTTTTCTTCTAGTAAATTTTCAAGATAACGTTCAACATGCGTTCAACAAAGTGTTAGGTAACCATTTCGTGCGGATAACGTGTTGTCATGTTATTTTATTGCAATTTGAATTGGACATGCCGAGCCGACATAAAGTGTCACAATATTTACAAATTATTTCGTCGTTATGACATTTTTTGTCACAGTTTAAACTGCCCAGCCATTTTATTAATGGCACAGTTTGGTAAGCGTATGTGAACTTAGCAATGTAGAAAAAATATGTTTTGGGTATTCACTGCGAGATATAAATAACATAATTTTAGTCGCTACACAATCACCGATGTTTTTACTCTATGACAAAAGTTTCTCTGATGTAGCGTGGGTGTAGGCTACACCGTGTAGCTATGACTAAAATTTTAATTACTTTTTCTATAAGGACATTTTTATATAACCCAAAGATACATTTACTGGCGATTTCAGTAGAGCAACTTTTGTGATACTACAACAAATCTCTGGCCAGAAATATTGTAATTTTAGTTCTAATACCATATTCATATTCAAATAAGATCATGATAAAAATCAAACAAAAATTCCTTTGTAGCGCACGCACAGCTAATAAATTATTGGCGACTCCAATAATAATCCAATTTCCTATTGACATGTTTGATTGATTTGATTAGCCGATGTTATAATAAACAAGTTTAAACTATTTGTTTGTGCATCAAATACTGGTTTACGTGTTACATTAAGTGGTAACGCCCACGCTTATCTAAGCGACGTAATTTTGCGTAACTTTGATAACGATTGATAACTGATAGAGACTGTAGGTACTATGCTGTTACGTTCTATTTTAGATCAGTTTTTTACAAGAGAAGCAATATATTGTATCTTGCTAGTGTATTACTCAAGTATTACAGATACGGTACTGATAATTAACTTATAAAAGGCCAATTATATTGTTTGTATGTTAAACATGTATTGAACCTCTTATGATGAATTAGTTTAAGATTTTTGTTAGTTACACTTTGTTAGTTAATTTAATTTATCTATACTAATATTATAAAGAGAAAAGGTTTGATGGTTTGTTTGTTTGTTTGTAGTGAATAGGCTCTGAAACAACAGTACCCCTACCATGAGTTGCTAACGTAACTTACGCGCTCGATATCGACTACGTAAACGTGCATTTAGTATGGAGAAATTTTACTTCAGATAACTGTCAATAGATGGCGTAGTTTTAATTCCATACTAAATGCACGTTTACGTAGTCGATATCGAGCGCGTAAGTTACGTTAGCAACTCATGGTAGGGGTACTGAACGAATTTCAAAAATTCTTTCGCTGTTGGAAAAGTACACTATCCCTGGGTAACGTAAGCCTTATTCTGTTTTAAAAAAATAGAGATCATTACTCAAACTGCAATAATTCAAGGTGTAAAAAAATACCTAAAATATTCCTACCTAATATTTGAACAGAATCCAAAACGACTGAACTGATTTTGATAAAACTAAGATAGAATATACCTTAGCAAAAAAAACACCCTGTATCCTTTGCATCTGACCACGTAACAGCAATATCAGATATTCTAAGCTCTTTAAAAGGATGATACCACCGACTAAAAAGGGAACTCACTCATCCTTATGGTATGTACACGATTAGTGAAAGTGAGAAAATAGTTGCTTTATCACATGCATAGTACATTGAACTACTCTACATTCTTCGACAGGCCTACTCGCAGTTCTCTATTTATAATGTAGTCACTCTAAATAAATCGTTTCGCTTTCCTCCAAGTGAATATTCTAAACACACGCGCCCCTACTTATGGTTTCAATGCTCACAAAAACTCAATAAATAAGCTCTCTAATCTAGAATCGGATCGAATTTTAACAAAATCCGAAAAAAAACTACTTCCGTTTGAATTTAAGTGGTAGCAATCCGCGCGCTACTTATTATTCTTCGCTTTTCATGGCTTGGTTATCTATAAGAGTTAATTATTTTTCTATAAGTACTCTAGGTTTTTTAATGTATACAAGTATGCGCTAAAATTCCACAGGACAGGCCTAGCCTAGTGTGGAATTTTAGGTATCCTGATCTTGCAGTCGGGTAGTTTTACATTAGTGTTAAGTAATTACATTGTATGTGTAAGGTAAGATACATAGGTAAAATTCCCTTGTTTTTTGTGATAAATTTATTCTATTCTATTCTATTCTAAATATCATTATGTCCTTATGACAGACAGATGAAATTACACAAAGATTACAAACTATGCGATTACACAGTCGATGTGATTTGTAAGGCAATGTTAAATACGAGTAGTTTATTTACGTAACAGAATAAAACCCCATACATATTCAAACTTCCATTCAATGTCGGAAGCACCTGCCCTGGTGGCATTTGTAATTTGTAAACCAAATAAATGCTACAGTCAGTAGGTCTTTGAGAGAAATCTTATAGAATATAAATGCATTTTTGTATTCATTTAAGAATTGATTAAGATTTTAGGTTCAACAAAATATACATTATTGTACACTTTGAAATACAAAGAAAAAAATAATCAATCAAAATTATTTTATGCTGTAAACGTTTTTCTTAGGCAACTAAATCACTTTCCATTGTCAAACAAACAAACAAACAATTTCTTCTACTCTGGTAATTTAAGCAAAGTCTGATAAGCTAGGTAGTACCTACTTATTTATGACGTACCTTAATTAATAAGTATACACATGAATAGTGTTTAGTGTTCGTAAAACATATCTATTTAAAAATTATCGCTTAAAAGTCCTATTAAAAAACATTCTAATATTACAGTAGTAGGTATTTGATACTTGAGATTACGACAGCATTTTTAAACCGACAGCTGATCAGCAACCGTCAATGTTGCCGTCAATTAGCACTATCAATCAATCAATCGCTGTCATGTCCCATTTCCTACAACCAACAAACCGTATGAATTGGAATTTCAAAAGATCCAAAATATGGAAAGATATGAGCTAAACTTGCTCCGGTACCAGTTATGTATGAGAAAAATATCTGTAGCGTAAAGTTTTTATTTCAAGCGATACTTTTTTTTGGAACATGTGTGTCTAGTCTAGGTATATAACAAGTCCACAAAATATCTAGCTGGACTGGTATCAAGAGTATTTAATTAATTATCAATTCAGTTTATTAAATTGAAAGTGTATTTTAAAAAGTTTGAAAAATTAATCATTGTTGTTTGAAAATTGTCACAAATTGACTCATTATATTTGGCTTAAAACTAAATGAACGAAGCGGATAGTTTTACTTTTATACCACAGCTATAGGTACTATATTTACTGTGACTATATTCAGTTCTCATTACAAAGAAAGCTAAATTTTGCAAACAATCCAATAGTGGTTAATATTAACATTTTCCTTTTAGAGCATGCATCATAAATTGATTAGCTCATAAATGCTCTAACCTCAGTTATGAGTAGGCGTGTCTGCAACTGATTTCTCTCTCTCTATGCGTCACTGTACAAACGAAGCATAATATGATACCTACATAATTTATAGCACTCGACTAATTGTAGACAAGATTTTTAGTTTTGTTTTTTCGATAGTATTTTTTAGTGTCATATTATTTTTAACGAACTGTATCCGCAATTTATCCAAGATCCAATTTCTAAGTCTTCATTCTTGGAAAGTCGTAGGAGTTTAAAAACCTCATAAAACAGATCGGGAAACGAAATAAACTAGATGATATACAAAACCGTTTACGAGTAAAAGCGAGTTTTTGCTTGTGAAATTTAGGTTAGTATTACCAGTATTGCTATCAAATTCCGTGACTAAAAGATCTAAAAAGTTCAAAAACAATTTTTACGTAATTTCCTCTAATTCGCACTTCAATATAATAAATAATTAAATGATAAAAATCAAATTTCAGTCTCTTAAAATAGGTTGTTACTACAATATCAGCACAGCAGTGTATAAAGCCTTTTTCCCCTCAGCCCCTAAACTAAGATTTAAAACCTAGTGTTTTAGGGACTAAAACTTAAAAGTCATTCGGGTAGTGAATACATAAACGTGCCACAACCAGGCAGAATGGAATAAAATGAGGTGATGACTCAAAAACTAAATGAATAATTAAACCATTAAAGACCCTGTATATAAAGCCACTTATATTTATAGATCTTATATTTCGACTTGTCCGTGACCGGAGGCGCTGGCGCAACCGCACGTAATCTTGATAATACGACATTAACATGTGAACCTAATACCACTCTGACAATCACAAGGACTGAGAAATGATTAATCAGGTCCATTAGTTAACCCCTTATTCTAAAGTCACTGTCGACACCTTTACCTTTCAAGGTCCCACGATCGCGCACAATAAACTATGGTTCTCAGGTGTCAGAACCATTTATTACCACATTTATGGCTGAACGAAATACAACCAATCACTGTGATTAAATCGATCAAAAAGTAAGCGAGCCGAAACCAATCAACTGATTTATATCACCTGTTCATTTGGGTCACTTTGACACTACTAAACCAACATCCGATTTACATAAGACCGAAACAAAACAAAAAGCAGAACATGAATAATACTGAGATTGGACACTACCATCAACAAAACGTGTACAATCGAAATTATTTGATTGCGTAACTGTATATTCGGGTGAAGCGAGTAAGCGCTATTCTGACGGCTTATTAACTAAACTAAACCGATTCAGATTATATCACGTGGGTGCGTTGGTCCGATGTCCGAAATGTAAACGAGTTGCGTAAGAAAGAATCTTTACTTTCGCTACTTACTCGAGACGCACAAGAGTAAGTTTGTAAAGGTAGCACTAGAGATCGCTATTTTTATTGAAGAAAAATTTAAGATTCTTATAACAAAATTTAAACCGTTTATGCCATTAAAATTTGTGAGCAGCAAGCTGAATAATGGTAGCAATAATAGTAGCACATCACTATTGCATATTCACTTCGTAACCTTGCAACTTGCAAGTCCTTTTCTTTTACACTTCAGTCGATAATATTTTACCGATAAAATAGACTTAAAATCTGTAACAGAAATTAAAAAAAAACATATCCGCCATGTACTTTATTTATATTATTATATATTTTGGTTGGTTATGTAGTATATTGTGATCAAACTTCATTAAATTTTGACGTCGAAAAGTGATTTGTGTAATCTTATTTGGAATAAAATATTTTGAATTTTGAATTCTTTTTTTAGTTGAAGCACATAGAATACCAAATAGTAGTTGAAGGCAGAATAATATACGAACATGCGAACACGAATAGAGATGTGAAGTACACGCATAAGCTAGGTAGTATCGTAGCCGTTTGGAAGCTACGCGTAAAGAACATCCGTCGTCTAAGCGCGCTCTTGTCCCCATCAATGTTACCAGTTTACGTACGATGTATAATTTAAAACTTTCTCTGAGGCTCTCGGCCGCGGCTGCCATTGGCCAGATTTCCCTTTCCTATACTATTTACGCCTCAATGAACTGATTATTGCAATGTTAGCCAAACGTGATACAATTTTGAACTGCTCTTTCCGTAATGCTGTGTCGTGCCGTCTGTAAACTGACTCTTTTGTGTGGTAAATTTGAAAATGGAATAAATAAAACTGCAGCTCGAAGAAAGTCATCTATACTGCCAACTCACTTCACTGTGTGATTCAACAAAAATGATGAGGAAAGAGCAAGTTTTACAAATAAAAATCTTGATAACCTTTATTTGATTTGAGTCGACACTCGGCAGAAATACCGCAGGCCGTGTTGTAGAACCCAATAAACCCACATTTTTTCTTTGCTGACTAATGGCTCATTTGCAACTAAAAATTATTCCATCTAATAAACCACTTTGAACCGTTATAAAATATCTATTACTTTTACAAAACCATCGTCTCAATAAGTTTTCTTTACGTGCCCAATTATTTTATAATCTTTTATGTTTTAATTACCTATCATGTCATTCTAATTCAAAACCATAATACCAGGATTCTAAAAACGCCATTCGGCCATCAAATGTTTATCATCAAAAAACCCTTTAAATTCCTAATAAACAATTTGTCACGTGTAATGAAATCATCAGTGATGTAATGAGATATTCTAATTCAAAACCATAACATAAATATTTCAAAAACGCCATTCGGCTTTCACATTTTTATCATCAAAAAACCCCTTAAAAATCCTAATAAACAATTCGTCACGTGTAATGAAATCATCAATGACGTAATGACGCAGCAAAACAGCATTCCGAGTTCAAATTTTAGAAAGTGACGAAATAATTTTCTCCATTTTCTTTTTTTCCTACTTAACTGGCCAGTTCATAATCGTAATAATCGATTACAGTCGTTTGTTTACGATTACGACGACGATCGGTCGGATGCGTCTTTTGTGCGCGTACGCATCGTTGCGAGGTCGGGTCAAGTGCGTCGGTTGACCGTGGCATCCAATTCGCCTTGCTCCGTCTTCTGTCATCGACCCACAATTATGATTGGATTGCGTATTGTTCGATTGACTTTGATAAAGATGGTGACTATTGTTGGGAACATTATTTATCATAAAATAAATATAAAAATAGTAATAATTTATCTCTGATATGAAAGGTAAAATGCCATAATCCAGCGCTTATCTAAATAGTTGGGGATCGCAGTTGTTTCCACACAATGACGACGATGGCGATACTCTGTAGATATACGAGTATTTAGAGCAATAGGCATTTCTTACAAAAAGCTCTACTTAAATTGATCGTCATTCATAAAGATCACATCAGTATTTACTTTATTGATCTTATAAATGCTCAAAATTCCTAGTTTCTCTATATAGTTCGAACTCATTTCGTAATTGGTATCTAGGTGATACTTAGAAGGCCATAATAGACCTCAAGAATGTGTTTCAGTATTTATTAGTCTCGGACAATATTGAGAACAGCTGGCTAGATACAACTGCTCAGTTCCCATGGATATTGAACTAACCTAAGCATAAAATAGCCCCGATTACTACAAACTGAATAAAACTATGTTACAAGCGAGGACTGGATCAAAACTTCACAAATTTGTCTAAAATATATTTCAGGTAAAAACTAGTAGAATTTACTGTTAATATTATTTCCACGTTTATTTATTTATTAGGATATCCAACCGCTTACCAATAAATTTAAAGAACTAAGAAAAAAGTAACCGTTTAATTGTCTTTTTGTTTTTTGATAATTATAGCTTTTCCTTCTTCACCTTAGGGAAAAGTTGAGGGAAAACAGAAATTAAACAATTGCTATCAATCAAGTTAATTAATGTGTATCAATTTCAAATTGTCGCTATGTTATTTTTAAAACATTGATGCCAGAATCGGCAGCATTATCCATGCAAATTGCAAAAGGACTATCGTAACGTAATGTTGTCAGCATAATGATATTAAAATATTCCTTTTAACAGTCTAAATGGCGAAGTAAATTTATACATTTGTAGGAAAACGATACCCGTTTGGCAAAAGAAAGCTTGAAATTACGACGATCGTTACTTATTTGGGATGACCGATCGATCATCTTCTCGATTTCATTCGCGGTTAGGATATAAATGGTTTTTTTGTTGATAATATATATTATTTGTTATAGTGATTTATTATTTTACAATACAAAAATATTTTACGTTTAGGTAAGCATCAAATTTTATTTTTACAGAGTATCAGATTAGAGGAGATTTAGTGGACGTCATAGGTTATTTAGGAAGAAACACCATTATATTGCTTTTCATCAAACTACAATAGAAAACAAATATATTGATAAAACAAATAAATATGAATACTGAAAGAACATGTTAAGTAAATAGGTTTAACAAGACAACTTTTCCAAATAAACTTTTCTTAGAAATGTAATGCATGGCAAATTTTTTTGGCATACACGATAAATTACCAACATTACTCCGCATACTGATACATTTCCAACGGACAAAGTACAGATAGGTATTACATGTAAATAATGTAACAAGCCATGTAAAGCAGGTGCTTACAGCCACGCGGATAATTTTACTGAGTCTTAGTTATACTTTCACTACTCGCTGGAGTAATGTACTCATTGTAAACTGCTGTTTAGATGTTATTACCATAATGACCATTATTTTAACCGGTGGTGTAATAAAATAAAAATAATTTACTTCTTTAAATCAAATCGATATAAAGTAAGAAGCAAATAACAAAAACAGAATGATGAATATAAGTAATTTAGATAGAATAAGAATCAGTTAAGAAACAATGACTATTTCCAATTAAAAGTCAAGAAATCTAACAGAAGCATTTAATTCTCTCGTTTATTTAACATATTTTATAGACATTTACAATTTTATTCAATACATGTGTTTATTTTTCAGGTAAGCCCAACCCCAAATTACTCTACAAAACAATGAAAATACGAGTACGTTGCCGTAAACAAGCCTCTACGAATAAAAGGTATTTAACTTATAAAATGTACTCGTAAACATATCTTATCGTATCTTATCTTATCTTACATTAAAACTACTTGTTAAAATAAAAATTCGTTCAATATGTTCACTTAAATTGCTAGTAGTTAATTAGTTTGGTGACATTGCATTGAAAACAACAGTTAATTGCAAAATTGCTATAAAAATCCACGACTTTTTCGACATTGCTAATGGCGAGGTCAAAGTACTTTCAGTCTACACCTGATAAATTAAGATAAATCTAGAAACAATTTACGTCTAGGTAATATATAAAATAAACCAGCATTTAGCTTAAAAAATTTAGGATTAGTTTGTATGTATATGTTTTTATATATTGTGACCTATTGGATAGTATTACATAATAATTGATCAGTTATTTAATGCCTTCCATAAAATTTAGTGTATTTTTTGTTACAAGTAATATTACGTACTTTAACTTATTGAAGATTTTTGAATGTTTTTTGTTCTTCAACTCATCATAATATAGCTCAAGGAGCACAAATTATTAAATTTTATTTTGCTTAGTGACTCAACTACTCAAATCATATCCTATGAAAAAAATATAAACGACTTAAGAACTAAATTACCATAATTTCTAAGAAGGCAATTCATTAGTGAATAGCGAATGAAGCCTTACTTGGTTACCTTAATTAATATCTTACGTAAACCCAATACCACGGTAATTAGAAGGACGAAAGTACATAATTAAGTCATTGGACGGCTTTTTATTTTCCATTTATAGTATAAGAGTCGGTACCAGTTCCGTACAGCAGTCAAGCGGTGACATTTCTCGAGATAAATCAATCGAAAGACGATCTTAGACCACTTTCACGCTTTTAAGTGCTCACTTAGAACACTTAGTAACAGTAAGCAGTTGTTTAGGTAGTTAGACACCTCGGCGATTTAGGTAATGGTAGCCATTTCTATCGCTGTACTTTAAAATACAGTGCGTTCAAAAGATATGTGATATTAAACTTTAGCAGAGCAACAAAATCTATTTTGACACTTTTTAAAAATAAATGAATTGATGTGATTCTTAAGGACTTCACAATAATTATATTATTGGATGTATTTTTAATGAATGAATCTTTTAGATCTATTAATTAAATTAATCGTATTATTAAAACTGTTACTTATATCTATGATGTTTTAATCGGCTTATGTTTTTCTGCTAAAATGTCGTTTCTAAGACGAAACTATTTAAAACATTTCAATTTATTGTTGTTTAAAATAAAACCCGAGTGTATCGAGTCTACTGTAACTGAAATGCATTAACAGTTGACCGTGGACTAAATTATTAATAAATAAAAACCGAACACACCGTTTCTGCGCATTCATTAATTTGCGTTTTTGCCATACCAAATTCGGACTCATTTCAATCAGGCCATTGCGTAAATGGAGTAAACAAGAGCAAACAAAAAATACTACCTATTTTTTTTTTCGAGTAAACTGGTTACGGCCAGTTACTTTTACTTTCGCCGAAGTGGTGCACTGCAGTAGAGCACCAGTGACAAGGTTGGGAAATATCAGAACCTGTTCCTCGCGTGAGGCAAGCGAACCCTGAAGGACCTTCGCTTATTTTTGATTCAGTAATATGTGGGTCAGCCTTAAAATTCGACAGCAAAGTTGGCAATTGAACGATATAAAGACACAGTTCCTTGTTTATTGCTCTCACGACACGAGTTACTACACCACCACTTGGTTTCTAAAAAGCAGTATTGCTTTACAAAGCAACATACTTTAGCACTTAATACATATATTTTCTAGTAAACATTGAATAGACTATCAAATTACAATTCAAGCACCTGATACGAATCTGCACTTACACGGCAATTTGGACCGTAATTGATCTTGGTTATCTGTCAATACGATACTATCGAGTATCAAATGGCTCGCACTTGTCAAAGTAACGCGTTTGTCGAGTAATTGCTGGTGACAAATCTGTCTCCTTTTTAAAATTTAATTTTTTCTTGCCCTCTGCGCTTACGCACCCGTTATAGTGCAGAACAAAAAGCAACTATATAGTCACGTTTACGATAGTAGATCGCATTGAATTACTTACGCAAGGATACGAGATTTTAGATTACGACCAGTCTCTTGTCTCCTTAAACTAACTAAATGCAAGTAGAGCATGTTCACAAATTAGAAGGAAAATGGAACATTAATAATAATATACAAATTTCCTAAATCATGAATAGGATTTATTTATTGTTTGCCCTTAAATAATACTCTTGCGCAACCAATTACTAATACCTAATATAAATAAAGCCTACAGAGCGCTAATATCGTTTCTTGCTACAAAACAATTACCTATCCAATTTCAGTCGGTGCTACCAAAACCGCAACTGAATTACAAGCAAAATTATACTTTGTCCGAATCCGAGACACGCACGACAAAAGCTTTTATAATTTCCGGACCATTAAAGGCCCGGACGCAAGGCCGAACTGTGAACGTACAACTCACGACAATTACATTCCATATTCACTAAACGAATTTAGCAATACTCAAACATAAACACAACGGGGCGGCGGTAATTCTCTCAAGTCTCACTCTAAATTTCGTTAAAATGGGATTTGAAAAGAACGGGAGACATACTCGTATTATTCAAATTTTGAATGAATAAGAGCGTAACTGTCAAATTGGTAGCTTGCTTTCGCATGCATCGAGATCGACGCGTTATATGAAGAGCGGGTTTCCCACCTCTCAGCGTTAAATTAACGTTTTACATCTCTGAATCTCATTGACACTATCTTGTCCCTTTTAGTTCTAAAAAGAACATAAAGAATTTAAATTTAAGGGGCTACCCGAGGCTAAGTGGCGCCGCCCTCTGTTAAAAATTAATTACTCGCGAAGTATATTTTTTTTCTAAAATCCGGACGGTCATTTTGAAGTTGGCGTGCTATAGGATATATAGGGGCCATAAACTGTATTTATTATATTCCGCTGTAGTTACAGATAGAAAATTTGCCAAAAGTGGCCGTTTTTAGCAACTTTTCTATCTGTAACTACAGCGGACTATAATAAATACAGTTTATGGCCCCTATATATCCTATAGCACGCCAACTTCAAAATGACCGTCCGGATTTTAGAAAAAAAATATACTTCGCGAGTAATTAATTTTTAACAGAGGGCGGCGCCACTTAGCCTCGGGTAGCCCCTTAAATAACTCAGCCAGCAACAAAATGGCGTTTCAGCCAGCCTTGCAATGGGACAGTTTTAATTCCGTTCCGAAGTCGTCTTAAATGAGATTTTTATTTCCCATTTCCCAGCGACGATATCAGGCTAAAGGGTAATAAAATAACTAGAATCAGCCCCACTGAATCTTATTCACACACATTTCAAGACAGATTTAAAAGCGAATCCAATTGATTTGAAAACAAACCCAGCGCACGAGACGGATGTTGACAAGTCGGCAACGCCCTTGCGTCGATCGTGATTGCTATCGATTATAGATGCCGACTGATAGATACATGTACTCACATAATACATAGCTGCTTGAACTAAATTCCTTCGCGCGTCCAAGGGCGGTACCTGTGTCTCTGACACGCAATGCGTAATGAATTGCACCAGATTGTCTGAGACCTTTTGTGAAATAGCAACGATGAATAAACCTTTCCAAAGAAGTGGAAAATCCGACCGTTTTATAGCCCGACTGCACCTTTGTCTGAGCAATTAAAATGAGTCAAAGCAGACCAAAAGAAATCGTGACAGTAAAAAATAACAAGGAAAAGGACACAATATATTTCAAAATTAATTAACTGTAAGGCGGATTTTGGTCAATATAATGGCGAGCAGTGATTCATTATGGAAACGGAACATTGTTGTACTAGTCGTGACCACCACAGCCCACTGCCAATATTATTCAATACCTAAATGACATTTACCACCTTAACAAGAATAATCGAGAGTACATTAAATGGGTTGGTTATACAATAAACCTATTCAACACAGTGAGCTAGATTCCAAACCTTCAAAATTCTATTGGCAACTGAAAATACCAATTGTAGAAAAGACAATAGTCTTCATGCAAAGGAGATTAGAAAACCCTCTTTAGAGAGCTATGCAGCTTATAAAGAACGAACATGGCATTTCAATAAAATAAACTTGTACTTACATAGTATTGCTCAACATAATATTTATTTACACATTAGAGACTGTTGACGAAATAGTATTGAAATAGCAACAATAACTAGCGGCATATCTATCGGATGTGTTCTCTCTCATCCCGTGAGGTTGCGACATTTGCGACACAAAGCAACTTCTGACATCGCGATACAACAGACAAGTGAATAGCAAACATTACCACATTACCCAAATAATTGTCAAGCACACGAGAATTCGACTAACAATGTGACAGCCGAGCTTTCTAACCTTTTCTTATTCTCTAAATTGTAGCAAACTCATCAACTAGACCTCAAAATTGAATGAAATGAAAAGTGTATGCTATAATTTGTGTGAATAATCTACGCAAAAATTTCGCCATTCAATTTCTTGTTCGCATGAAATAGGAAGATGGTGATTTCACAACAAGACAAACGAGAGTTGTAATTGTAACCAACACCTGGAGATAACTCAAGAGATAACTCGTTGCCACTTGTCACTGCAGTTGACACATGTCATGGAACCACTTTCTGCACACAAAGAATCGTTGAACTTTCATTGAAACTTAATCCTGAAAAAGATGAAGATGTCTTCAAAATTAGGTATATATTACAAAAAACAACAACACACCAACACACACACATATTAAAGACATTGAAACAATCTTGTCAGCTGGCATCAAAACTTGTATCAAACTATCAACAGTAACATATTCCTTTATACAACTTTGATTACACCGTATTACACTGGCTATCATCTATCAATCAGTTTTATATAAAACATCAAAAGCTATCTATCTAAAGACAAAAAGTGAAACTTGTACGTGGCAAACAAATCTCCGAGCCGGACTGAAAGGTTTACATCGATATGTGATTGATTTAGCAATTAGAATATGCAAATAGTATTACAAAAACCATGAATGTAACACTATTTTACGATCTTAACGAGTTATCTTCCGATAAAACAAGTCGTAGTATTTATGTAAAAAAATTACAAGCAGTTGCTGTTAGGGCGGTAACAAGTTAACAAGATCGTGTGAACTCTTTCATCGATACGTGCAAAGACTATACAAAAGTAAACAATAAGATACCTCATAGATATTAAGTAATTGATTTTACTGACCTACTGCTTAGTGTAGTGAAAATAAAGTCAATAAGCGGTACAATCATACTTCAGAACGGAGCAAAAAGCTAAGACTATTAGTATTTAATTTAAAATTAGATAGTGAAAGAGAAAAACCAAATTGAAAATTGTTAAATTAACAGTAGTCTTCTTTATAGGTACATTTACTGCACAGTATATTAAGCAGTTCTGTTAAACAATAATAAAGTCATGATATACATGACAGAACCATCCGGTTTCGTCAACGAACCTTACGTTGTCATCTAATTTCCATAAGCGCTTTTCCTTCCTATTTTCTAATAATATTCAAGTGCAAGCTGTTTTTCTCGTAAATTCAAACTTGCCTCTGGCATGTCATTAACAACTAATGTGGCGACGCTGAAATCGAAAGTGCTTCGGACAAGAACTTATCAAGCTAGAAAATCAAATAAAACAAGACGATAGTAAAACGTAATTGATTCACCGCATACAATTTCATCGGCAAAGGCAATAAAATGATAAGATAGACAAAAAAAATAACAAAGAGACGAGAAACAGGAAGTACTCGTAAAATACAATTAAAGTTGTGGCGGGTATTACGAATGTGCCAGACCTAACAATAAAACTAAGTAATTTAGCGAAAGTTACTCTAGATACAAAAATAAAGGTATGTGGCGGTGATACGTGGTGATACTGCGTGGCATTGAGAAACGGGCACTGAATGGAACAGTGAATGTGCAAGTCAGGTCCTAGTGGTTTGAGCATGCGTAGTAGTTTCATCACCGATCATCGTACGCGCCTAAACGATGGCCTATAGCAATTTTTATTTCTTTTTACTACGAGTACTATTAATCAAAAACCGTTTTGAGATATACCAATTCTTAATATTATTTAAAAACACAAAGACTACGATTACAAAATGACTTGTTAGACGCTCTGAATGAGCCACATAATACTCCGAAATTGAATGAATATTTACAAAAAAATTAATGAATTTGATCATAGTTTTCTGACAACACGACGACGGGGGGGGGTATGGTTCAAAGAGGTTGAAATAGCCGCGCAGTATATTACCACTTTTTTGTGATTATGGCACTAGTTAGTCTTTGTCCCACTTCTTTGGTATGTTTAATTTGAATCAAGGATGTTATAAGTACTACCGTACAACTTATATCATCCTTGATTTGAATGTCATTGAACTTTGGTCAAATGTCAGAATAGAGATTATATTAATGTATGTTTCAGAATCAGTAATTTTTGGTAAGTGACAATGAAAATGCCAGCTTTCAGAGCGGACTAGTACAATTTGAATGAAAAAATTACTAAGACAAAATGACAAAAACGATTTCTTAAAATGACCCAAACTTTCAGATAAAAGCATTGTTTTTTATCTAAAAAATAACTAAACGTACCTACTCCATTGCCAGAAACACTTTGATATTATAATTTTGTTTTACTAGTATTTACTATTTCAAACAGTAAGTGTAAAGTTGATTGAAGATAATCTCAAAGCAATTGTTAGCTCTACCACAAACGATATCATCATAGATCAAATTAAAAGCAGCTAGATTATAATGAAACCGTAGTTTGCAGCACGAAAATATAAAGATCTGTAATTAGCTCAGGAAATATGAAGTAATAACTTAATAGCACGTCTAAATGAATTAAATGTCTGTGAAAATAATACCGTGTTACAATGTCAGCGCCGGCGCAATGCGATATCTAAAGAGGTTCAGTTTAGCCGGAGCTTAGCCGTGTAGCAACTCAAGCGTGAAACGTTCATTATTTTAAGTTAAGTAATATTAATTGCCATATCCAGAGTTATAAAGAAAAGATTGTGTTGCTTTGCTGGCAACTGATTAGACTGCTCGTTAGCTTGGTTGCCGCAACTCCACTGTTCTGCGTTACGAAAATCTTAATTGGCAACTCATATAAAAATTATGTGTTTAATTCAGCGGCAGATTCCGTACTGTGATTGATGAGTTAACGCGTGAAGATGGTCTAGTTTTTATTGAACACGTAACGCGATAGAAGCGTCGTATTATCGAATCAATCATTATTACTAGTGATGTAATGTGAGTCATCGAGTATTGGTATTACTACTATTGGTACTATTACTTGTTTCATTTGTTCTTCTCACTACACTATTATTGTCAATTACTCTTCTTCTTCCTGCTATCCGTATTAATATTGTGAGTCTGAAAGTAACTCTGTCTGTCTGTTAAGGCTAAACGGCTGAACGGAATGTGGAAAAAATGCAGGGTGAAAAATAGTATGTCTTTCCGAAGGAAAAAAGAAATACGCGAGCTCGGAGTAAATCTAGTTTTCACAATTTCTATAAGATTTTATTACAGTTTATTATTATAATGAATGCGTTGTAGAACCACCACGGGAAATAGGTTAATTGCTACTTGCTTATATCCCTCCCTGTATTTGTATTTACGATTAAATTATCGTTAACTACAGCATTTAATGCTAAACGCCGCCGGAGCGTTTCATTATTAAGATATTTCCATATTTTTTATTAATGTATGCCTTCCAGTTACCTGCTTTACTTTGCGTAAATAAGACAGTTAGTGGCTAACCTATTTGATATTTGATTTGATGCTCAAAATGTTTGGAAATCTACCTTCGATCTTATATCACAAATAATATTAATAAATATAAATGTCTGTTTGTTAATTTATCAGTTTTTCAATTCTACATTAGCAAGTCCCTTCACTCCACCGTTTTCAGATTTGGTCTTTAAAAAATATTTACATATTTTTAACAAATTTGATAATTTTAATGATCACGGGATAAGATGTATTTCAAAAACCAACAAAGCTAACTAGTGATTTACATTATATATATTACCCACAACTTATCCGCATCAATATTTGACAAACTTTAAATATATTCGCGTTGACGCTAACAAAAATGATTACCATACTTAAATAAACATCATGTCAGTCAGTACTTGTCATTAGAGCTAATGATAAGGATTTATTTTGAAGTCTAGAGACCGACATAATTAGACCGGTTGAAACGTGGTCTAAACGTGGTATAAACTGTAACGGAAACTGCGACGGAATAGTTGCAAAATGTATTTTGCCTTATCTTAGCCACCAAGGTGCACTAGACCGCTAGTTTAATGTTATTGTTGTTTGATTCATACTCGTATTATTCTGTAACGTTTTACAATAAATATGTCGCGTGGTGCGCCCGCGCTGTATTTTGACTTTTCCGTGCAGTTTCTCATAGGAATGAGATATTTTCCCGCGGTAAAAACTATCTAAGATGTTGACCGGAGATATAATGTATGTACCACCATGCAAAATTTCATTCAAATCGGTCCAACAGTTTCGGAGATTAGCCCGTACAATAGACAAACAGACAAACATGAAACAAAAAATTAAAAAAAGTCTGTATATGTTCTATAACACGTTTTACATCCCTGACTCGATTATTAGCTCTTTTTTTTTATGTGCAGATTTTCGACAAAAATGTCGCATTTATCGGCGTCGTGCAAGCCTTTGGTTGAAATGGTGATAGTGTGAGGTGTGACTGTGATGTCCGACAGACATGTACCTGAGAAATTTGGATACGACATAATACAGTTGTTGCTTTTTTCACAATTTTTTACTACCTTTATTTTAGAGCATCCCAAATAATTTAAATCGGTGAACCATTATACGAATTTTGCGAGAGAAAGAATAGATTTTTGTGTAAGCTAGGTTTAAGCTAAAGCAAGAACTTAATTTTTTATTTGTTGATTTACTAACTAGCTAGAGTATTACCAGTAGGTATGACAATCTCAATCACATTGAATACGACAATTTTAGCTGTAAATAAATGTCTGTTTAAGCGATTCCATGTTTTAAGTTTTAAATGATTGTACAAATCAATGAAAATACCGTGAGTTATTTTATAACACCAATGTTTTATGACATAATTAATACATCATACGAGTACTCAAAGGTTAAGTTCAAAGGTGTTACGGGAAGAGTTTATCGTTAAAACGTTAAATTACTTTTAGAAAGTGAAACTATAAGTAAGTGATTCCTTTGGCAAACGAAAGTTCATAATTAAAACCGGTCATACGTAAATTACTTCAGTGTTTCATTCATAACCTATACTAATAATACGTAGTTGCTTCGAAAAATTGATAATAATTCTAAACAAAATATCCAACCGAGCTATATATTTTTTTTCGTTTTGTGCATACATCATTATTTATGTAGTGATAAATGGATTGTGATATAAGAGCTAACGTAGGAGTCCATGTGAAAGAATTTTAAAATACTCATTTAACGTACCTATCATAAACAATAACACAAAAATGCAATTTGCACCCATAAAATTGCTAAATTGCATCTATAAGTAAACAATACTTACATTTTATGATGTACTCGCTCTCTGAAGTATGTACTTAAATAAAACACAATGCGCAGATGGACAATCGTTCCGCAGTTGAGTAACATAACGATTTAATTATAGTTGCTATAAGCATAACAAAACAATCGGCATAACCACTAGTTCACAAAACAAAGGCAATTTTATAGTTTTGTGCCCTCAAAGATCACCTCTCGAACAAATTGACGATACATTTCCGACCTCCGGTTGACCTTCGCCATATTTCTTTATTGTTCTCATAATGCCTAATGGAAGACGTGTGAATCAATTTCGTAATGGGACTCCATTGTGCTGTCTCAAGGTGTCGATATTACAAGTAGTTATACGAGAACTTCAATCATATGGGTTTACGCAAGGGGACCTCTGTAAATTTTGAAGACCATATTTGTGTCCTCTAAACTTAAGTGGCAGTAAACAAGGCACATCACTACATATTATAAAACAAAGTCGCTTTCTCCGTCCCTATGTCCCTATGTCCCTATGTCCCTTTGTGCGCTTAAATCTTTAAAACTACGCAACGGATTTTGATGCGGTTTTTTTTAATAGATAGAGTGATTCAAGAGGAAGGTTTATATGTATAATACATACGTAATATACTTAAGGATAAGCCACAATAACCATTTTCCCGTGCGGAGCCGGGGCGGGTCGCTAGTTGAGTATATAACCGACAGCCGTTGGGGCAAAAAGGTTCTTGAATGACCGCGACGCACGACGCAGCGTAGACAGGCCTCTCACAAGGTGGACATACGATCTGGTGATCGCTGGAAGCTGCTGGATATGGGCAACGCAGGACCGATCGTTGTAAATTTCTTTGTGGGATCTTTTCAGCAATAATGATGATATTTTTCCTCGACGTTTCGGTGGGGGTGCAATACTTTTTATATATAAGACACAGTTTAAAATGCGTTACTGTGTTCACGAAGTGCGAAAGCTTTAAACAGGGCCCTTACGTCTTTTATAATCTTATAATCAACTTCACAGTAAATCCCTGACCCACACTTTTCGTTATAATAGTTTTTTTTTCTGCTTGTGGCACTAGTTTTCTATGGTTTTATTTGGTTCTTAACAGCAATATTTCTTTCGGTGATTTCTAAAATAGGGAAATACTCTACCTTAAAGTTATTAATGACATGATCATGGTAATAAATGTTTAGAATAGAAATACTATTAATCTTTAACGTAATCTGTCAGTTTACCAATCTCCCGTCGGCGATAATGATGAATTATGGTAATTGTAATTAAATTATTTCTGTAACGTTATATTTCCACACTTTTTCCGCCTTGTTAACGACGTTGATATCTCAATTGCATGTAATAACATTTTAGTTTTTAATAGCATGTGGTTTTTTTATTGTTTCTAAGAGAGAGTGGTAGGAATTCGCTCAGTTTTTTTATTATTTTCTTTGTTTACTTCTTTCTCGTGTAAAGCTTAAAGCACATCTCACACTATTTCGCACGAAAAAAGAGATTAGAATTTGAAGCAAATTAATTTCATTATTCTAATCTTTTCATTCAAGTTCGTTGCTGCTTTCGAAGCGCAGAGTCGCGGGTTCGAATCCCGCACAGAACAAACATTCGTGTGATGAGCGCTTGTGTTTGCTTTGAGTCTGGTTGTATATTCATATACGTATGTATATCAGCTGTTTGATACCCATAGTACAGTCTCCAACAAGTTTGAGGTCTGATGACCGTGTGTAAAATGTCCCAACATAGGTACTCAATACTCAATTCTTCATTGCATTCCATGTTGATTAAAAAGATAATACAGTAAGTGTTACAAATAAATATCTCTTTCTTTAACTCTATTTATTTTTCGTGATTCATGATTGGAATAAGAACTCTGTCAACTCATCAAGATAGAATGATGCGTTTTTTGTAACCCAAGTTAATGTCTTCACCCAGATGCGTATTTCCGGTCGCTCGTCAAGGAGTCCACGGTCGCCACGCTCTCTGGCATTATGTGACAATGTTAGGCAAATAGAGCTTCCGTTGTTTAACAATACGCCTCTTCTTATGCAATATTCTGGCCAATAGGTCATCTTCATTGTTTACTATTATATTATTGTTTACTATATAATATTAGCTTAGTTGTAATTTAAGTAGAGTAAGTACTAAGTATTAATAAATTATTTTATTTATACAATAATATGTACGTGACACTTTGGCAAATACTATAAGAATGTGCTTCAACATTCTAAAGAAACTTTTCCCGAAAACATAAAATGACTGACCCTCCCATGTAAAAAATATTTTCATCAGCCAGTTTATTTGACGAAGTAATTTTTCTTTCACATCAGATGTTAAAATTCATAGTCTTCCTATTATTTCTGACACTATGTTATTTAGCATAAAATGCCTATCCATCATCGTATGATACAACTACAGGGTATTTTTTTCTCGTGTAGCGGGTTCGATTCCCGGTTCAACCATGTACCAGTTTTTAGAATTAAAATAAAGTCTTCTTTCAGGAAAATATTCTACCACAATATTTAAGGTACTTTCCCTCAATGTGGCATAGCCATGGGACGTCTGTATAATATAGTTTTTTCTATATTCCTTGAAAGTGGTTTCCTATTTCGGACAACGTTACGAAATGAACTCTATAGCTCGAGGATAATTCATTACATTGTGAAACCTACAAATGTGAATTATAGTTCGATAGCGGAAACGCGACACGAATCCATTTATCATTGTTAGGCACAAATTCTCGACAAATATAGGGTACAGATAGTATTAAGGTATTATCTCGATCGGTATGACCCGACTTTCATATTACGCATTTCAGCTCTACGAAATTGCAACTCCCTATATGAGAAAATGTTAAATTTAATGGACCAGTGCAAGTCGGATAGTATGATTGTGGAATTGATAACTTTAATACGTAAACAGCTCATGTATGTCGCAATCGAGGGGTACGAGCCAAACAAGTGAATCGGGCCCGAATTTCAGTGTATTGGCACAGAAGAAAATAATAGTACTAGCCGGTAAACAGACCTCAGTATTTTTATCGATTGCATCCATATCTTTATAAGTGTGCGCACCTTTCATCACTGTGTTTTTAATTTTAATTGTTAGGGAAAATAAATGCACATAAAATTTAATATTTGGCAAACAAGCCGTCATTCCAAAAAAATTGACGTTGTAGCTACTATACTATCAACACTGTCTTGTACGTAATAGATAATATTAATAATAAATTGTAACAACACTAAAGTATTTCAAATAGATTGATAGTAAATTAAGTATACGTTGTGGTATGTAATAAGGTACTGATTCACTTTACGGTTTCATAAAAGTGTTCTACCAAAGCGACCCTAAGAAGCCCTTTACCCACGCCTTATTATTACATCGTAGTGGCACGGTAACCCACTCATTACTGGATTATCTCACCTGCCTTGCAATTTACACTTATATACTTAGTAAAGTAGATATTCCTTTAGATACAGTAGTGATACGGGATCTAACAGACTTTTTGAAGTAATAAGTAAATTTTGTGGCCCGGGTGTTTGTTGTATGTTAATAAGCTTTTTTAACCCCCGACGAAAAAGAGGGGTGTTATAAGTTTGACGTGTGTGTCTGTCTGTCTGTCTGTGGCATCGTAGTTCCTAAACGGATGCGCCGATTTTGATCTAGTTTTTTTTATTGCAAGGTGTCACAATCGAGTGCGTTCTTAGCTATGATCCAAGAAAATATCTTCAGCCATTTGAAGATTATCAGCTCTTTTCTAGTTGTTGAAAGGACCAAATAACGGTTTTGTATCGGGGGTTATTAATTTTTTTAATTTATTATGTGGTAAAATTGTAATCTTCAAACTTAATCTCTATTTACGAAAGTTATTTAAATATGGTGCAGCTATTTCGGTGCAACAACGGAACAATCAAACTTCGATACTTACGCTCTTCATAACATAGATAAGATAGAGTCGACTATTTAAAAACAGACATGAAACTCAGAAACGACTATATTGGTAAATAAAAGGTAGTTGTTTAGGGTTCCTTATTAAAACGGAAAGCTGTGTACGTCTATCCGTCCGATTGTCACAGCTACACTCCGAAACTACTGGACCGTTTTATTTTGCAAAGGAAATATCTATTAATATAATAAAACTGTAGAGGTCGACAATCTATACATACAAAAAACATGCTAAAAACCGAGTCAGGGGGATGTAAAATGTGATATAGAACATATCCAGATTTTTTCATATTTTTTGACTATCTGTTTGTCTGTTTATCTGTTTGTACGGGCTAATCTCCGAAACTGTTAAACCGATTTGAATGAAATTTCGTATAGTGGTACTTTATATCGCCGGTCAACATCTTGGATACTTTAAATCGCGTAAAATTAAAGAGTTCCCGTGGCATAGTTAAAAATTACTATGGAAAAGTCGAAAAACAACGCGGGCGTAGTCGCCGGCAGACAGCTAGTAGGTAATAAACTGTTTAGATTTCGTATGTCTAGAAAACTATTTTTTAAGGTCCTTTATTAAAAGGCATAGGCTATACTAAAGCAAAGGTCCAATAATCTATAGCTATAGGGTACAGAGTGACGTTAATGTGCTCGACTTATCACGACCGGACTCGAAGGCGGGGTCTTCGCCCATTAATCCTAACTGGACCTGGTTGATCTAGCTCCGAGTGTTTCGGCACTTTAAATTGGCAACTAGTAATTATAGAACTCGAAAATTATGTACTACCTGCCTTATAATTTTCTACCTTAAAACTCCACTCACTTAGAACAGTCACTCTCTAGTTGTCAATAAAAAGAATCCGTTGAAAAACCGCATTAAATGTGCCCCGCTGGGCTGCCGTCATTTTTATTATCAACTTTCCGCCCCGCGTTAAGAATTTTTCCCGTGGGAATGAAGTTTTTTTTTTATCTCTCTCCATAAGAACCATCCTTGGACTTCAACAAACATTTAAAAAAATAATTGGTAAAATTGGTCCAGGCGTTGTTGAGTTATGCTTTTACCAACACATTTTGCAATACATTTTAAATTAAGTACATTTTACCGTGATATATTTTGAATGAAGAAAATTACTTTCTTTTTTCAATTTGCTGTATAAAGACACCGCAGAAGACACATAATGAAACATAATATACCGATAGAAAGATACTCGAACGCACGCGAAGTATCTTATTTAATAGAAAATTGCCTATCGTTGGTCTCTATTTTCCTGACAAATAAGTAAAAAAATTAACATGCAAATAATTTGATTAGTAATTTACGTGGAACCTTGTTGATAACGATTTAAGACAAGTCGTTTCACCGGTTCGCAGAATGCAACTAATAGATCAACCTTAATCACACCAATTATAATTGCAACCATGCAGTTTCAATTAAATTGAAACGCTTATGCAAAACGTGGCGGATTGTATATCTTAGTATTTTTTATTTTTTCAATAACCATTAAAAAATATATTGAAATATGCAAAGAGCATACGCTTACAAATGAAAAACTATACCATAATAAATAGGAGTCTTCTTTTTAACAAATCGATTATCTCAAATTTTGCCTAGATTATGTTGAATATTAAATGATACTAAATCAATTTAAATTGTCGTGAGTAACCTACATCTCAATCAAGTTATGGATATTTAAATATTGTATTTAAATCACAATCACCAACTATTGCATAAACATAAAGTAATTGACTAATCGTGATTTACAATTTATGGAATTGAATCGGTCAACTAAATAATAGGGTATTAAGAAAATTCAATTAATGTGTTTGCATTAAATATTATCTTCTATCATACAAAAAAGTCTTGACATAGGTTTTTTTTGTTCGGTGAAATAACAAGTAAATTCCTTTTTATAATCTAATAAATGTAGGAGTCTTGCAGCATAACAATTTGACTTTCATTATGTGGGTTTGTGGTGGGAATAGTCTCTAGTCCACCTAAGATTTACTTCTATACAACCCCTTTACTTAGGGCTAAAGGCTTAAGGTTTCGGCATAATTCCAACACTTCCTGGCAGGTTAAGGATTGCGTTTGTTATTAACTTATTATATTACACAGGTTTTTAGGCTTTTTGTAAGTCGCTTCGCACTCTACAAGTAGTCGTTGGTCCAATTTTAAGAAGAGATCACTCAGCATTTATTTGAGTATAGTGTCTTGTGGAACATTTAATCATAAGAGTAAGCATAAATTCTTTTTTCAAAACCAACTGTAAGCAGTTCTTAATGGCCAACAAATTAAAATAATTGGAGTCTCAAAATATCGAGGTTGTCCAAAATTAAATAAAAAATAAATCAATAATAAAAGTAATTGACAGGGTTGATATTCAGATTGATAAATAACCACTTAAATTCCAAAGAGGCCTTTGACAAGGTAGAATAATTCAAGTTTATAAAATTATGCTAGTACCACTACCTCTACATACGAATTCAAATTACTACAGTACAGTAATAATCACTCAAACTCTGTCTTATTTCTTCTGTATTATATAAGTAAACAAGAATAATGACCGAATCTAACATAAGACGCTTTAGAATTAAATATTTTCCAACATGGTGAAAAAAGTTAGGGTGACCATGAGTTGTGAAAGCGGCAATGGGCTCGATGTCAAGGTGGTTTCAATAGCTCAATAGGCCACCGTGGACTTATTCGTGTCATTGTCTTATCTCCGTTCATAGTGATCACAAACAATCATACAACCAATATAACATTACTATTCCATTGCTTAACAGGTCAACAATATATATATGTATGTATATTTAAGTATATTTCATTCCATGTAGAGATAAGAATTATGAAAATTAAGAACTTATAATGCTCTTTTTATATTTTATTATGAATATAGGGAATTAGATGACATTATGAAAACAAGCTACAAACTACGAAAAATAGAGCATGTTATGGCTAAAAAAGGTAATTGTAAATGCCTAGAGTACAGAAAAAACAAATATTGCCAACATTATCTAAGTACAAATATATCACCCAAGATTGCAGCAAAAAACGCACTATTTGATTGCCGCTACTATACTGCATTATGTGGTTTAGGTCAATGCAATGAGCATCATATTGTATACAGACGCGATTCGCATTTTCTCAAGACATAATCCACCGTGAAAGCACATTTGCCGACTATTGCTTAATGGAACACGGTGGCTGCACTATAGACACGGTACAAGTATAATGTGCGTATTCCAAGTAAGTGCTCCTGGTTTTGCAAGCTCAGTACTGCAACAAGTACAATCGTCAAGTGCATCATTCGTAGGGCCGTGAGATATTTGTTTATTTTCATCACAGGACTGTTTATCGGTGGAAATACGAGTGACATCAAATATGTGTAGAATAGGATAAAAAGATTATTTTAGTTGTTATTTCTATGTAAAATTGTTAAATACTTAAGCAGACACAAAGTAATAAATTACTTATAAAGAGATATACGCCTAAAATATTTTGTAAATTAATGTTTATCTATTATTCTCTTCAATGGTAACTTTAAGTATATGCTCCCATTTTTTACAATGTCTCTAATAGAGCTGAGCTCATACGCATAATACGAATTAAGGCTAAGGACAGTGCGTTACGAAATTCGCTAAACTATATTGCAACCTTAGAACTTTAAGATAATAACATAATTTTAATTAAAGTAATTTTATACTTTTTTATTTGACCGCAACATGCAATGCTCACACTACGATAGAAAATTATATAGATATTACTTTATTTAATTAGTTGTCCTTGTCAGAGCGCATTAAGTGGTCGCATGTTCGGTCGAAAGGTTTGTTTGTACCGGAATGGGGAAGTGCGGTGACCAAACATATGACTAAGACAAGGACAGATATGTTAAGGAACTGTCACATTCGACCTCTGAAATTGGGTAGGAAACCGATACTGCAAAAGCTGTAAAACTGATGTAAATAAATATTAAACCAATTATTATTGAACCAAATATTATGTTTTATTTAAAAACTCGACAATTATTTACTGTTTATTTTAACATAAATATGTTTTGATTTTGTCGGACCGGGGAAGACAACAATAGAATAAAAAATATAGTTTATTTATCACAAAACTTAAGTTAGTGGACTCTTAAATTCATTGTGAATTCAATAGCTTAATCCCATTTCTGATATAAACACAAATGCACTTGGCATTTACATTTTAATTGCCATTCGGTTATAGTGCTCTTGACCCGCAACAAAAAAATAAATAAAACAGACAATTTTTTATCAAGTATCAATTTTTTGTGTATAACATATAGAATACAATTAAACTGATGCAAAAATGATGCAAAAAATTGCATCGTTTCTTCAGGGTGAAGGATGTTCATAACTACAGTGCATTTAGTAATTTAAACTCTAATTGTTAGTTGGAAAATATTACTTTAAAGAAGAGTTACTGTTGCATGTAATGCGTTTCTTTTGGTTAGTTTTTTTTTTAATAGAGAGAAAAAATACACATATTGAATAATACTATCAAATCAAAATAGTTGACTACTTGATTATTTTCAGTACTACCAACTTAACTAATACCGAAATGTTTGCAACAAATAAATTATTTGTAACGAAAATCGAACTTATTTATTATGCTACTTTTTGTCGGGAAATGGCTGTCAATTGCTTTTTGTTGCAAACTAATAAAGTTAGTAGCTTAAAACGAAAATGGTCTGAAAATTTTACGCAAGAATTTTACAATTTAATAATTTATATTGCATGTAATCTTAAACAGTCACCATCTGCCAGAGAATCAAAACGAGAGGTTATTTTTTCCTGCTGGTAATAAGGTTCATGTTGAACACAATATTTTATTGTTAAAGTTATGACGCGGTCTAAGCCTCTGTATTACCGTATATTACGATCGCTCTAGGACCTTATAATTTACACAAGGAGAAAAAGGTAGACAGCTGCAATGTCTCTATTTAAAAATCCGTCTATTATTGACTTGAGTTGACTAGGTTATGGATCATCATGAATCATGGTACAAGAATTTCTAATATTTTGAATTTAATAAAATCTAAATGTAATAAATCAAATTAATCGAAGGAAGATAAGGGAAGAAAGACCAAAAAGAAGTTATTTTGAACAAGTTAAAGAAAAAGTATAATGTCGTCGTATCAGGAGGTCAAGGGGTTAGCAGACAACAGAGAGCGCCAGCTCCTAAATTACAGAAGCAAGACTCTTAAAATGTTGTTTGACAATATTATCCGGGTGATTCGTAGCTGAAGCTTCGTAACATAGTACAGTGAGCTGACGAATTAGGTGACCCCCCCGAGGCGCCGTTAGGCGACATCTACCGCTCCAAGGGGGCAGAAAATAACGAATTAATGACTAATAATACTTTATCAGTGTAATTAAGAACGTGTTGCCTAATTTCAACGGTCTCTCTAAGTTACAGCTCGGCGAAAGTAGCGTGGCGTGTCGGGCGGGGGGTCACCTTACTCGTCAGCTCACTGTACTAGCAAAATATCGCTCAACCATGTAGGTGACTTTGCACTTACACTGTAAAAAATACTACTCAAATCGCTGGTGTCTTGTCGTGTCGTCAGCGGCCAATTATAGCGTGATTACACGCAAATTGTTGAGCATATCTACATGACGCTTGCCATGTTACACACACTCCATGTTGCTACGAGACGATATGTCAACAGGCGGGCTAGCATGACGTTTCATGTATGACAAAAAGTGACAAACGTAGTTTTGTCATGCGTATAGTCTTATTCTATTGGAGGATATTTTATAACTTATATTTACAAAATTACGTTTTTATATATATTAGAGAGTTAGTTAAGTATTCCGTTTACTAATTAATGGTTTCAGAATAGAATATACCTAGTTGGTTGCTTGGTTTTCTAAGAGGTTGAAGATTCGATGACCAATCCCGTCGGACTCTGATAAATATATTTTAATGTACGGAAATTGTAATTTATAATTTAATGTGGTACCGCTTCTATTAAATGTAAAAATAATATACGTCAATAGATTTCATATTTTGTACAGTATGTTGACCATCCATCATCGATATTACAACCTAATCGACAATTCATACATTATAACTTTGAAAAAGCACAAGAAGTACAAAAAAAAACACAAATGCACAATTAGATTCCGATTAACAGCAATAAAGATAAATCATAAAATGTACGAACTGTAATTTATCTTGTCATGTTTCAAAAAAAAAAAAAGATCGCTTGTTCATATTTAGATTTCGTACGAATTGACTAAATGTATTCTAGGTCAAGGCTGTGTCTAGCAAAACAAATGATAACTTTAAGGTTGCTTTAAATTGTAATGTTGTGAAATTCAGTAATATTTATTTTTTATTTTTTATTTTCAGGTAAAATACTATACGAGGAAAGCTTTTAAATGGTGAGGAGCCATTTTTGCGGCCTTTGTGCAAAAAAAGGTAACTCCTTTGTTGCAAGCTTACAAAGGTAAGCTCATTTCATTTTATGATAAATGCTGCGCATAAAACGATTTTCCCCAATTTGAACAAAACTAAGGTTAGGCCTTAATGAAGACCAGGATTATTGCAATTATGCACAGAATTTTAAATACCTGATGTAGTATCACACGGTTTGTACGAACCCCGTAATTATGACAGGCTCCTTAAATGTAGCTTCCCATGCAGTTGCGTAAGCGCAACGCAGAACAAAGCATCGTGGAATGAGCGGTGAGGCGCAAGAATTCGCCTAATTAACACGCAGCAGGGCAATTTGACCCACCCCACTTTTACAGACACCGTGATACATATTTACGAAATTCGCAAACTTAAATTTAGATGTGACTTTTTACTACAGTTGCAGACTTTTTCCTGTTAGAAATGCGGGGGTTTTCAACCAAAACAAATTTTCAACTTGTTACTTCGTAAATAAATAATTATGAATTATGATTTACATTATTGGCTTTTAAGGGTCCGTCCATCCGACGCGGTCTTTGCCAGTTTTATGAAACTTCACATTGTTATAAATAAAGCGCTCTTGAGATAATTATAATGAAATCATTTATTTTAAGTTTTGAACTTTTTACATCAATTTGTTAAGTTAATAGTGGCGAGTTCAGCAAAGCAAAATGTGCGGTCTTTTTTGGAAAAGAGCTCGCCGAAGAAACTCCACGTACAATGTACGTGTATCAGTATAAGGATATTGTTAAATATATTTTACATACGTACATACTCATATTTTTATATTTTCAGACAAAATAGACAAATTCAAATCACAGTAATGTTTTCCTTTGGCGGGATTCGTTCAGTCCCACATTGGTTCTGTTATTTCAACTTGTCAGCACTATAAACTGCTCAATCTAACATCAGTAAAATCTACACAATTACTACGAGTATGTTTTCTTAGCATATTAATAACTAAACGCAACAACATAATTAACAGGGTACAACCTGCATAACTTGATTTCGAAAAAAAAACAGACAAGACTATTAACAAATTCACACATCATAATTATCTGTTTTGAAACCTCGCACCTTGTAATAAAGTTACAAGAAAATTACTTATACAACTACTTATCTGGAGCATTTAAACAATTTTACGACTGTTAAACTGGCTAAGGATTATTTGTTAAGAAAATTAATTTATTATAACATACAGACACAGAGAATCAATCAAATATGAAGCGCAAATTACGGCAGGTTTATTAGTTGTTTGAAAATAACTGTTATGAATTAAACCTGTATCTTTCATTATCAATATAAAAATTGTCAAATATGTTAACAAGTCTAACTTGAATTAGAGCGAACAGAACTTAGCATTTTTATTAAAAAAAATTCAAATATATTTAAGCAATGTTGAACATTTTATACACCACTACGAATTAAAATTCAATTTGCTTACTTTTTCTTTAATATTCCTCCGAAAACTTGTCAGTTTCATGGTCTGAATAACCCAGTAATTTATTTTTGTAAATACATAATCACGTAATTAATAATATTTTGTGGGTTTATTATATATTACACAAAGAACAATTATAACAAATTGATCTACTAGTCCAGTTATAATACAACAATATAGCCATTTTAAAATGTCTAGCGACTTGCAACACGCAACTGTTTTACTCAGGTAACAAAGCTATATTTGCATATAACACTGTATACTACGTATTAGCATTACGTACGACAAACAATGAGGAGAGATTGTAACATAATATACATGCCACCATACAACACGATGCGAAAAAGTAGTACAAGAAACGAATTGCTATATAGATAGACTAGATTTCCGCCGCGACTCCACCCGCGTTAACAGTTTTCCCCGTGGGAATGAGGCATTTTCCCGCGGTAAAAGGTAACCTATGTTACTCAGGGTGAGTGTAGCTTTCTAATGGTGAAATAATTTTTGAAATCGATTCAGTAGTTTTTGAGTTTATTCATTACAAATAATACACACACATGGAAAATAACCAATCTAGGTAGTTTTAGTCAGTATTTTTACAAGATTAATAATAATTACCTACTCAAACTAAATATTAAGCCATGTTAAAAGATAATAAACATGTTTTCGCTGCAGGAAGTAGAAAAAATAATCTGTCTGTCTGCGATGTGAGCAATCGGTAAATCAAAGCCGTAACAATGCTAGTAACTAGGATTTTAGCGAAAGTGTGAAAAAATGGTTAAGGACGTCACTTCTACACATTTTATAATAACACAGTCGTATCTTACGTATTTGAAAAAAATAATAATAATTCGTTATAATATTTTTATTTATTTATTTATTCCTATAATATTTGAAAATGATGTATCTCAAAACTATGTCGTGTATAGTATGTAACAATCCAACTATTAGTCCAACTATTTATTTATTTTGCAACTATTTATTTTAGCTTGATTTTCTTCACCTCCCCTATTATCCAATAAAAAACACATGGCATAATGTATTTAAGCGATTTTTAAAGACATGACTGATTAACACAATAATTCTACTGAACTAACATTGCAAATTGAAACTTTGTTCCGTTATCACGCCTAGGCTAGTGTTAGGATTTTGATGAAATTTTGAATGGAAATAATACATAACCATCAATTAATTCATAAAAAAGGGAAACATACTAACGCAAGTTGACGTAATAAACAGATGAAAAATTTGCGCAGCGGTAAATTTGAACGAGTGGCAACCCTAGATAAAGTGCAAGCAGCGGATAATAATCGCGTTAAATTACTCTTACGTTGAATGGTAATGAGCTAGTTACAGGCTTCTGTTACGTGATTCGATAACCGTATTTGCATAGAGGTTCTGCATCCGCACTCATCCTACTTGGATTTTCTTGTACATTTACAGGCATGTAATAATAACTGGTGGTTGTAATAATAGCTGTAGATAGTTAAGTATTTACTATTTACAAATTACTATAATCTCTGGATTTAGAGCTAAATACATTATTATAATTTTGGTATAAAAATTTAAAAAGCTTTTATTTTGCATCTTTGAACCAATTAGATGCTTCAAAAAAAGCTTTTGAGACGCTGCAATTATGATGAACCATAGTTAGTATGATATTTTAGTATCTTTCTCGGACATAATGTAGCTAGCATAAGAGTGAAAGGAAGATAAAAAAATACTTTAAAAAAATCTATCGAAAATCAAAAATAAAATTCATTGGTTTTAAATCAACCATAAAGTAAGGCGTTTTATGGCAGTCTACGGTACATTTCGATAAGGTACTTGATATCTTGATGACGGTTTTAAAATAAATCACATTTTACTTTCTCCATTACAAATCATCAAATGCGCGTAAAATTAATTAACTTCGTCTACTCGAAAACTCTCGAATACAAAATGAAAATCTATATAAATGTGTGGACTTCAGAACAGCTACACAAAAATGGATAATTCTTTATTAGTTTTGTTAATTGAAAAAGTGTCATGAAATGTGTGCGAAACCGGGCGGACAGCTCGCTAATCACTACATAGTATAAAATAAAGTCGCTTTCTCTGTCCCTATGTCCCTCCCTATGTCCCTCCCTATGTACGCTTAAATCTTTGAAACTACGCAACGGATTTTGATGCGGTTTTTTTTAATAGATAGAGTGATTCAAGAGGAAGGTTTATATGTATAATACATGTATAATATACTTAAGGATGTTACACCCGCGGCTCGTCTAGCTCCTGAACGAGCCTGCGGGGTAACTACGTTTAAGATGAGAGTAGATAGAAGTATAGCCCGCACACACACCGAATTTAGTTTACTAGGATGGCAAATAAGAAGTAAAGGACTTTTAAACTTTCTCTAGTATAGTATTGAGCTAAAAACACAAACACATTTGATAAGGGTGAAAACACAGATGTTGCGAAAGCAAAAGTTGGAGATGGAATGAATAATAAAAAATGGATGATTGACGGATGATTTTGAATGAATTCCAAAATTAAATATATTTGAATTTAGATGAAAATGGTAAATGAGATGAGAAATGAAGTAGAAAACGTGGCAACGAGGTAGCACGCAATGCACCTCGTTACAAGGATAACCCACAATAACCATTTTCCCGTGCGGAGCCGGGGCGGGTCGCTAGTTATAAATAACTAGCTTTCTACCCCGCGGCTCGGCCCACGTTAACATTTTTTTTTGTGGTAGCCTATGTGTTAACCCAGGGAGTCAGCTACCTCCATACCAAATTTCATTAAAATCGCTCCAGCCGTTTAGACTCGAAGAAGTAACCAACATACATACTCACAAACTTTCGCCTTTATAATATACTAGCGACCCGCCCCGGCTCCGCACGGTAAAATGGTTATTGTGGGTTATTCTTGAGTATATTATGCATGTATTATAGATATAAACCTTCCTCTTGAATCCCTCTATCTATTAAAATCAAAATCCGTTGCGTAGTTTTAAAGATTTAAGCGTACAAAGGGACATAGGGAGGGACATAGGGACAGAGAAAGCGACTTTGTTTTATACTATGTAGTGAAGTGGAAGTGATTTTTTATTTCATTGACCTTTGGAAAATGCACGAGTTTTTGACTTTGACAAACCATAGCTCTCATACAGAATATTACAGAACTTGTACCAGCTCTACCTTTATACGCTACGATAGAGTCATTCTCATACATTTATTCATCAAAAACGTGTTTCTTGCTTCAAGTAGCGTTTCTTTGCCACCGTTTTAAAAACTAGATTGAAATCCAGATTCTAGACATGAAACTTGAATTTTTCCTTTTTTTTACTCTGGCCTTAATTTCACGTGTTAACATGACAATACCAGATGTAATACGTTACTTAATTACAAATTGTGATAATTTTTGGTCCAAATTTTCCGGACGGTTGAATTCTTGTTAAATGAAAGGTAATTAAAACAGGTGTAACCAACACTGTTGGTTATTATCCTGTCAACACAGACTAAAAAATGCTGCTTACACAATTTAACATTTATATGACATTATTTTACAGGGCTAAATAAAAAGTAGTACGTAAATTCTTGTGTGTGTTTGAGTGTGTATGTGCATGTCGTGAACGTCGTGAACAAATTAAAAAAACTAAAAGAACTTGTGGAATTATGTCTGACATGAATAACATAATCGGACGTCGGCTGAGAGAGAATGGTAGTGACCCACGCACCGGGTTTTACCTGGCGCAACGATTGTCTGTAGCCATACAGCGAGGGAATGCTGCAAGTGTAATGGGCACCTTTGCGCCCGGTGCAGCCAGGGGCGGGTTATTTGACGAGTGTAGGTACAGCACAAATTGTTATGTTGGACGATTTTGTAATTTGATAACAAAACATTTTTCCATTTTTTTACTCTACATCAACATTTGAAAACTTGTTCCCTAATGGTCTCTAACTTAACCTATTTTAGTATATTGTGTGACTTAAATAAAATTAGGTGAATAGACTTTAGTCGATGCTGGCCTGGTGCAGATTGGTCGACTAACGACAATACACTCAATCATAGAATTATCTTAGGTTTTTTTTATTGTAAATTTATGCATAATAGACTATTTCTAGAGTAGGTCTTCTTTGTCACATCTAATGTCATATTATTATTATTTACGACAACATTACCATAGCCCATAACAGAATATTATTATTAAGTATTAGTTTTATTTTATTTATTTACAAGCTTACAGCCGCGGCTCCGCCCGCTTTAACAGTTTTTCCCATGGGAATGAGGAATTTTCCCGCGGTAAAAGATAGCCTATGTTACTCAGGTGAATGAACCCTTCAAACGGTGAACAAAATTTTGAAATCGGCACAGTAGTTTTTGAGTTTATTCAGTACAAACTTACACACACACACACAAATACAAATCTTTCCTCTTTGTAATACTAGTATGATATGATTTAATTAAGGTTTTATACAGAAATTACAGCTAGAGTCAATGCGCTAGTAAACCTAAGATTAGATAAATAGACAAGATGTAAAATATTGACTTTCTCTGTTTCGCTCGGCCGCACGCGATAGCTGCAGACTTGTGGCGACCGCAAGCCAACAGCTGAGTGTGTATTTTCTAAAACAACCACAAGGGTGATTAGAACCTAATTTAATCAACCTCTTACGACATACCACAACGTCAGGTGCAGTGCAATAAACATTTATTTGATGTATTTAAACTTAAAGCCAATGATCAGTTAATGTTAAGTTATTGATCAGAAAGTCAGTAAAGTTTTAATATCACATCGCGTAAATTGGCTATAAGTTAAAATACATTGCTAAAATACAAGCGTACCAATCATACCAACAACGGATTAACAATACAATACAAAATATTTTTTATTGAAATAGGACATATTACAATTAACCTTCTTTGCTATTTGGCAGCACGCGCTAATAGTTTTTTTCCGTGGGAATAAGGATTTTCCCGCGGTAAAAGCTAGCATGTGCGTTATTCTGATGTATAAACTATATTATTGTAACTATTTCATTAAAATCCATGTAGTAGTTTTAGCGTGAAAGAGTAACAAACATACATACATCCATACATCCATTCTCACATACTATTTTTTATAAAATAACTAGCGACCCGCCCCGGCTCTGCACAGGAAAATGGTTATTGTGCATATAATACATATTAACCTTTCTCTTGAATCACTCTATCTATTAAAAAAACCGCATAAAAATCCGTTGCGTAGTTTAAAAGATATTTTAAGCATACATAGGGATATAGGGACAGAGAAAGCGACTTTGTTTTATACTATGTAGTGATAGTAGGATTGCATCGAGTTTTCTTAAAGATTCTAAGCGTATTTATCAACTTAATAATTTCTCTCTAAGCGCACGATATTACAATACTAATTATGATAATTTCGGATACGCCAATAAACAAAATGGCGATGTTAATTGTAAAGTTCTCGCCTACGAACGGCAGTTTAGTGTTAAATTATATCCGAAACACAAGCTAAGGCTAATTCATGTGATTAGAACAATCAGCCCGCAATTTCGGCGAGTAACTCAAGTCGGCGTGGGTTATAGTAACATTATGATCAGTCGTTTCGTTACACAATTCAATTAATTTGTGAGTAAGAATGATAGGAATCTTTATTGTTAAAATTTAATTTATTAAGTGACTAAATTATTAAAAGTAAAACGTAAATGTAAAAAGAACACGATCATCTTAAAAACAGTTCTGAAGTGATGAAAGATTACTTAGATAGATGAAACGTTTATTTATGAGCACAGTTCATAGAAATGCTTAATATAAGTCATATTAGCTAATTGATTATAAACAAGCAGCAAACACATTAGCACTTATACCTACTACTTATACAAACAAATGTTATGTACCGCACCCATAGAAAAGGTCCTAAGCTCAGCATTATGCTGTGAACCACACGAAAATAGTACACAGCGCTGTTATTCTGCTAGTACCTTAAAGTGTATCTAAGTTCGCGCTCTGACGGAGATACCTCAAAGTTTAAAACAAATAAATAGGTCTACTACTACTAACTACTACTACTAATAAATAGGTACTATCATGTTCTTTAGACCTCAAGGACAAGGTTTCCATTCCGAGAGAAAATGTGTAAACCCAAATTGAGCTGAGGTAGACAGTTTGTATCTAGACATGCTGTTTTATACAGTTCTCCAAATAATATCACTCAAATATATAAATTATTATAATAACAATAAAAAATTAATAGGCAAGTGGAACAAAATTAAAATGTATAAAATAAAATTGAATAAAAACCTTAAAATTAATAAAATGACAAATTAAACAAATTTCGAGTATATTCAATGGACTGTGAATAATAGGAATTCTTACTAACTGCAACTACATTCGATTAGATATCGATAAAATACTTTCATTATCTTGATGATATCTATTGTATTATAACAAAAGGATAAAACTACAACTATTTAAAATGTAAGTACGGTCGCGTTCATAAGGCCAGTCATATCACGTGCTTCTATACTTTAAATTGACTCTTTTTCCAAAAGTATTCAGGACATATAATTTGAAGTAAAATGTTGAGTCCCTTACTGTACTCGTAACACACAAAATAAGAATAACAAGCTTTTAGAAAAAAAGTTATTTGAAAGTATAAAATCACGTCATATGACTGCACTTATGAACTTGTACTGTACATACAACCGGCAACGAATAGGCTTTGATTGGTTCATTATATTACGTTTCGCAATCCATTGAAAGGCGATTGTTCTTGTGAGTTACCGCTGTAGGCTGACTTTTTAACACACAGCCTTCGGTGTAATAGCTTTTAGTCAGTGATAATTGATTAGTTTGATTAGGGAGAGGTCAAGGTTTACAATATAGTGTAAAATATATAATTTTAGGATAATTTAACACATAAGTGTTTGGTTAGTTTGTTGTTGGTGGTGGTGACTGCCTACCCCTCTGGAAGAGAAGCGTGATGTAAGATAAATTGTGTTCAAGGTTTTATGGTTAATATTGCAGTTTTTTTTTGTAATTTAAATGCACAAAATTAAGAGTAACATGTCTTTCTTTAAGATCTAAAATTGTATTGTCCTTTACGTTTTCAATAGATGACATCTGTTACTTTTAGTGTTGAAATTGAAGCAAAAATGAAAAACTTCAGTATTATCGCAAAAAAATAGGCGACGGAGGAAATTGTTGACGATTCCGTAGCCTAGTTGGTAGTATGTCTGCCTTTAAAGCACAGCGTCGCGGGTTCTGTCTGATCCCACCGAGCAGGGCCACATTCGTGTCATGAGCACTTGTGTTTGCCTTGTGTCTGGATGTTGTATATTTATATAATTATGTATGTATATCAGCTGTCTGACAACCATAGTGCAGGCTCTGCCTAGTTTGGGGTCAGATGGATGGATGTGATTGAGTACAAGAATAAGTATATAGTATTTAATAATAGCTTTTATATCCTGCAAATAAATAAATAGAAACGCTTTGTTTGGTTAAAAGTACTACTAAACACTTTCAAAATTTTACGAATAATTAAATAAACCGTTTAATTAACCCGCAGATTCGAAATATGCAATCAGTTCAGCCATAATTGGCTGTTTCACGATGAGTGATTGAGGAAATTCTAAAATAGTTAAATGTAGGTATCCGTAATTTAATTAGACATACAAATGATCCATTACCGCAACATTTAATGCATTTCATATCATTGATAGGTTAGGCTGTTATACATTAAATGGTCAGTAAATAAAGGTTATTTATATCAGTGGGCTGAAACATTGTATGGACAACAGAAAGTGACGGAGGAAAAAATCTATAATATTAATATCGAGTAATATTTTCAGGCTAGAGCTTTAGCAAAGTTTAAAAGTTCGAGAAAATCTACATTTATTTGCTTTCAGTATAGAAATAAATTGGACCAACCTACATACAATTATTTATAATACATACAGAATGTAGCACACACACAAAAATAATTTATTAATGTGTCTAAAACAAAACAAAATAATGTTATTTGTGTATGTGATCTCTAAGCCGCCTTCCACAAAAATATGCATTAGGTCAACGTCTCAGAATACTAGGATCACATAATACAAAAAATATATATCCAGGTACTTTCAGCGTATAGATTCACAACTGTTCATCGGGTGTATCGTAGTTGGTAATAAATTGCGTGATTCGCTTCACTTGACATCTAGATCGGCGGCGCAAGACCAGCCAAAATAATTGATGACATGCCATCTGGTAACTGCAGTTTTGCTTTTATTTACTTTCATCGCTTTGTCTAGAAATCAGTCTGTTTATAGGTCTCTTAAGCAAGTCTTACCTGGGCCGCAGTTGATTGTTCCAATCGAGCGATTAGCAAATTACCCCATCACTTTATAGTTTAAAAGATGCAACTTAGTAGAAGAGACGCTTGCTTGTTATTTATTTCTTTTATGCAATCTACAATTTATAATAAGTAGTCATTTTAATAGACAAATCGATTGGTAGTAAATTTAATTAAATGTTGATACTTTACTGTTGTATTAGATAATTATGTTGAAATAGAAAAAAAAAATTATTAGTCTTATTGGTATCATTTTCATTGTTTTATTAACATTAAAAATACATTAACTTTGCTTAAATATCAAAATCTATAACATTAACAAAATGCAGGTTTCTTATTTTGTTTCTGTGTTTAATTTGTGAAACATTCTTGAATTATTAAAAAGCTTTATTAAACAAATCAGGCAAATATTTTTAAACTTGTCTTTGGAAAGAGTTGACAAAGTAAGAGAATTGTGTAAATACGCTGAAAATACATTTTAGTTTGCTAAAAGCTCGAGAGTCTCAAGGATTAGTAGATTAGTTGAATGTTTTCTGTGCCTTTGTGTATTACTTTTTTGCCTTTGGATTTTAACTATTATTGTAGTTGTAATAGTAAAACAGTACCAATACACATTATAGCCACACCATGGTCCCCCATTGGATGCTTAACCTACATTACCAACTCCTATGCAACTTCCCGTAACAATAAATAGATGCAGCAGAACCTGTATTACGGCAAATAAGTAACCTGTTCACCCATAATCGTCATTGTTACGTGCCTCTTACCGCAGCCAGTAAGAAACTCAGTGTTCGGAATTACCCTGACTACTTAATGTTACGGCGCTTGGCATAACGCCGGGAAACTCACAGTTGGTAATAGATCTATAAGTGCCTAAGCTATGGACTATGTATTTAGTTGGCAGAAAAATATGAATTTGTATAAATAAATAGGGAGCATCGGTGGCCAAGTGGCTAGGGCCGTTGACTTCCATTCGGAAGTTCGCGGGTTCGAACCTCGGCACGTACCAATGTGTTTTCAATTTTCGAATTAATATGTACCTACGTTTATTCGACGCTCTTACGGTAAAGGAAAACATCGTGAGGAAACCTGCACACACCTGCGCAGTAATTCAAGGGTTGTGTGTGAAGTTGACCAACCCGCACTGGGCCAGCGCGGCCTGTTCATCTTGATTTCAGGATTGACTCAAGCCCCTCGGTGGGGACATATATGAGCTGCCATTGAATAAATAAATAAATGTCTATGTGACGGCCCTGTAGCATAGTCGATTACGTGCTTGCCTTCGAAGCAAAAAGATCGTGAATTCGAACCCCGCCCAGGACAAACATTTGTGTTATGAACACTTGTATTTGTGTTGTACAGATACCCAGAGGTTTGATTCAGACGCAGAATGACCAATACACATCTATCTTCTTCTTCTATCTATTCTATAATAAAACTGAAGAATCGGCGTGTCTGTACATTGATTTGTTTTTCGAAAAAACTAATTGTAGGTGATAAAGAGAGTGTAGCTGAACACAGAAATACAAGTTTTAAAAAAATGCCCGTCTTATATTTTATTTAGACAATACTGCATGAATTATTGATTAAATTATAACAATATTCGTAATGTGGTTTTCAGTTTGAAACAAATATAGAAATAGAGTAGCTACTTATACTACATCCGGCAAAACCAGTATCGAATTGTATTACAATTACGCAACCTACAGTCACAGATAATAAATCTATAGTGAACTTTATTTATCGCGGAGTCGCAGCAAATCGCTTTGTTATAAATTTACCAACTAGGAAGTAAAAGTATCGGTTCAAGGTTCGATACTAAACTGGTCCACGAAACCACGGAAAAAACTCAATGGCAAACCTTAAACATAAGCCTATTATATACCTACAATAATTTTAATTAAGATTACATTTTTTAAACCGAAGATAAAAAGTATAGTCGAAATATTACCTACAATATTTAAGAGTACTTCAACATTGGTAAATTGAACAAGTAAACTTTTTTTGAAGTTAAATAGTTTTAATTTCACAAGGAAATAAAATCTCTTAATGCAATATTTATGTAGCCCTTTGGTAGTAAAAGAAAATAAATATGTACGCCTCAAAACGTACAGAAGCCAGCACATGTGGTTGGACACTTACTATACGACATTCACCCCTACTGCTTTGGAATGAGGGCGTTCTCAAGGTCATAATGTCTAGCTGCATGTGCTGCCTACTGTACCTACCGATGACATACAAAATATTTTGTATAAGGAATCTATTCTTTTTTCACAAAGCAAAAAAAATAACTATCCAACTCTAACGCGACGTTAACTTTAATGGTTCATAGCTAAGATTAGTACTATTATTTTCTTCTGTAGCTAAGAGCAAGGAAAATCGCGCTTCGCTCTTCGTTATTCTGAGGTTCTTAGGATCCCTAAAGCGTAAAATATATGCGCCAAGAGGGAATAATAGAATAGTGTGAAATGTACCCGTATCGCATATCGCACATTGCTACGCATTGCGGGCCGAGCGTGCGCGCGCGCAGGTTATCGGACATCTCGGTGATTTTCCCAAGACGACGTATCTTACGACAGACCACCATAAACCACGTTTACTACAAGACTGCGCATTATCCGAAAATGTAGGCCGTATTGAGATTAGTTATTCGGCAAATATACTAGAATAAAGCTCGTAAAATTATTTATTCCTGAAAAGAAAATCTTTCAAAACTTAATTCCATTTTTTTTTTATTATTACTCATAGTATTTGTAATAATTTGTATATCATTTATATGACTTTAAAATAAGATAATAAGTACTTATAACCACGTAATAAGTAGTTTGGCGACTATACTCTTATACGAAATATGACAAAGTATAATAATGTTCACTTGTAAACAAATATCGAGATCAAGGATCTTCTAAGTACTTATACGATCCTTAGTCGAGATATAATAGAAGATAGAAGTATTTGTATAATACCTACATTCTTTAAACAATTTCGTTTTACAAAAGACCCACCCTAACAAACTGTTTGGTAAGAGCACGCAGAAAAAAAATCTACCTTTAAGTATCTTTCACGCACACGCACACCCTCATACACACACACACACACACAAACACACAAAGTTGGTTTCTGTTTTGTTTGTTTTTATTATTAATTTCTTTTCCTTTTTTTTTTTGTATACCGGATACACTATTTCGGTTTTGTTTTGTATTCTTTCTTTACTTTTTGTAAGATGATTATAAATAAATAAGAGCATTACATATAAATAGTCTGAGAGAAGAGCGGAGTTTTCCTAGCACAGGCTACATGTAGCTTAAAAGGAAGCTCCAACTAAATATGCCCAAACACACTTGTAAAAACTGAAATAAATTATTTTTATTTATTATTTTTATTTTATCTAAAAGCAAGGAATATCGCGCTAATATTGTATAATAACGTGAGTGATAGTAACTAAAGAGCTAGGAAAATCTGCGTGCTTTGTAACGCTCCCCCCGGCGACGCATTCTGATAGCTTTATTAGATAAGCTTTGCTCAGTCGACAGGTGCGCTAATGCAAATCCCGGTTAGTTCTAGTTAATAGTGAGTTATAATAGTACACTGGATAATTATACATTCGGATAGTAAATCTGTCAGTAAGGAGCAACTAGATATCTCTCTTTAACAGCAATTGGAATACAAACTGCATTTTGAAGTCATAAACACTTTTTTCTCCTATGATTTTTCCTGATATGACAAATCGAAAATTCAAAAACCGATTATGTTCAAAATGATAAATCATACTTCATACTAATATTATAAAGAGGAAAGATTTGTATTTTTGTGTGTGTGTGTATTTTTGTAATGAATAAACTCAAAAACTACTAAACCGATTACAAAAATTCTTTCACCATTGGAAAACTACATTCACCCTGAGTAACATAGGCTACCTTTTACCGCGGGAAAATGTCTCATTCCTACGGTAAAAACTGTTAACGCGGGCGGATCCGCGGCGGAAAGCTAGTTACAAATACTTTTACTTACCGATATGGATTACGAAATACTACGCATTTTTTAATTGATAAATTATATTGAATGAAAATCGACGTATTAATTTTCAACTCTTTTGCAGCTTGGACAGCGTAATACCACAGAGGTACCATACTATACACACAATACACAGTGATTAATGAACTAATAAATAATGTTCACCGTGGTCACAGAAGAAAATAATAGTACTTGCCATGGTATTACCACGTATTGCACCTATTACTTATACGCATATAATTACAGTCGTAAGCCTATCCTACCTCTTCCAAACAGTTCTTTACCACATAACTTTGTTCCTACGTCCTTAAAGCTGCTAATAGTACATTTAGGCCAGAACCAGTTAGTTATAGTGTTGTCCTGATACCTACGCTAACATAAACTGTGATTGCCATTTAAAGTCACGAACATCGTCGGTGTCGTAATTCAGACCTGTCGTTTTGTCTCTTAATGCTTTCATTGCTGACTACTGGTACTTTGAAGGAATGCTAGGAATCAACTGGATGACATGTATCTGGAGAAAGAAGGAAACATTGAAAGCAATAGCGGTAGAAAAAGGAGAGGAACGCGCTGATACTACTCGTATAGCTTGAAATGTTTTACAGATATTGACAAAGAAGTAGATCTAAGAAGGAGACCGACCGTCGATAGTCGATAGATTAGATAGATACCCACACATCATCATCATCATCATCTCAGCCGAACGACGTCCACTGCTAGACAAAGGCCTCCCCCAAGGATCTCCACAATGATCGTTCCTGCGCTGCCCGCCTACACCGCCCATGAGTGTTTTTGCCAGCTGTCTTGGATGCGGAGATACTACTAGAAGACTTAAATTATTTTTCCAATCTTACTAACAATACACTAAGCAATTAAACAGTTGATTCTTAATTACTTTTACTTTTGAACAGAAAATATTAATTACAATCTTATTAATCAAAGCCGTAATAGTATTACATCACTGAACTAATACAACACTATTTTATTTTAATTAATAAACGTATTGATTATTAAATTATAATTACGTATTCAATTCATTGTTATCGTACCAATAAATTTTACATAACAAATTAAGTACAATATTTTTACTCCCCAATGCTTAGGTATAATTTATGTTTTACAAGAGAAACCTTTAGTTACTTACATTTTATGAATTATTTGTTTATTGAAACATATTCTTTTATCTAAAACTGTCATAATAATAACCGATATAGTTTTATTATCCTGAAGCGAAAGTCATGCCTTATTTCTTTGTTATATTCTGTTACTGTCTCACGTACGGTCTATATATAGTAAAATGTCTCTTTTTTCTTTTCAGAAACGATACCAGATGACCAGTCAACATCCGCGTCGTGGTGGCAAGCCGGCACAGCTACGCCATTCAGAGAGGCGTCCGCAAGCAGCAACGCCTTCTCCTCTACCCATGGCATCGTGCAGACCCATCCCTCCATCGCCGATCCCTTCGGATCATTCGGTGGCATTGGGAGTACTGCAGGACCCTCCTCCAACCCATTCGCGTCAGCCGGCGGCAGCGGTCCGCTGAGTGGAGGGATCAGAAGCAATCCTCTCCCGCCCCTCTCGAGGTCTGCATCAGGGAAGAACTCCCTGAAGCATCTGGACTTCACCAGTAGCGCTACTGCTGAGTTGAGGAGGAACCCAGCCCTGTCTGCTCCTGATGAATGTGCTAGAGCCTGCAGGGAGAATGAACCCCCAAGGATATGCTACTACCATTTCACTCTGGAGATGTACAATGTTTTGGGAGCGTAAGTGTTGAACATTTTTTAATTCAAAGTTAGGTATATTCGCAGTCATCATCATCATCATCTTCTAGAAAGATTCCGTAGCTTACCGAAGATGTTTCTACTGATGTTTAATGTTTTTTGAAAGATGTTTTTGAGTAATAAACTAACAGGAAAATTCTTATGGTTAAATACTTACATTTTAGCTGAACAGCTGCTAATCAATCAAAACTATGAAGCGTGCTTCCTCTGAAAACCCACATTTAGTAGCATTGTCTTGCCTCTCCAACGGACGTGAACCAAATTGTCCGTTCTGAATCACTTCGATCGAATGCTATTGTAATTATTTCGAGTGACATTGCCCATAAAAACGTACATTTAATAAAATTGTTTCTTTTTCGCTTTGAAAAGATAATCGCAAGGGATTTGAATTACTTAGTTGAATTACGTTTCCTTTTATGTGGAAAAAAAATGAAATTCTTACCTCAGAGATTAGTTCATCTGTGTCACGATCCCGACATAGCTTGCGAGATTTTGTGATGATCACGAAGTCTCATGATTTGTAGTGACCTACCAACCGACTTTTTCATTTCACACATTTTCACGGTTGCAAAAAGGTATATAAGTTCCGAAATTCATCGGAATATCTCGAAAATAGCACTCTATACTTAAAGTTAACACTGACCATATTGAAGTCACCTAATGAGTACGCTCTGGTTTCACAGTTCGTTTCACACAACTGCTCTATATTCACGAACTTGAGTATGAATGCCGAATTCCGTTCAAGCTGCACGTAATTGATAGGTGACGACACAAATATTACGCAAACGTTTCGCGATAGGCGCACTACCTGGGGAAATCGTGAAGCAACCCCCTTGATAAGGAAACCAAGTCATTATAACTGTCCATCTTGTGTCATCTGTTTATTTTGAAATTAATGACTTGTGACAAAAACTGCATTCCATTTAGACCCAAAGGTTTTGCTAGTGGCACTGTTCTAAATTATCTTTGGCAATATTTGCAAGCAGGTTATTACTGGTGACCTTTACTAACTTGTGACCTTAATTACAGTGCCTGTCAGGTTTGCACGCCGAACGCCACCAACGTTGTATGGTCTCACTGCCAGTGTGTCTTGGCCGATGGAGTGGAACGAGGTATCCTCACCGCCAACAGAATGTTGCCAGGACCTTCCATCCAAGTCTGTGAAAACGACAAAGTTGTCATTGACGTTGAGAACCATATGGAAGGTATGGAAGTTACCATTCACTGGCATGGAATTACCCAAAGAGGATCTCAATACTATGATGGTGTGCCATTTGTTACTCAGTGTCCTATTCAACAAGGCAATACATTCAGGTAAACAATCTAAGACTTCTCTCTGTTGTATGAATCAATAATTATTTTTTAACGTGCCATTTTTTGTCTAATCGCAATTTTTGTATCATTCCAGATATCAATGGCAAGGTAATGCGGGTACTCACTTCTGGCACGCACACACCGGTCTTCAAAAACTCGACGGTATCTATGGCAGCATCGTTGTTCGTCAGCCACCTTCCAAAGACCCCAACAGCCACCTTTACGATTACGATTTGACCACCCACGTGATGTTAATCAGCGACTGGCTTCACGAAGATGCCGCTGAAAGATACCCAGGTCGTCTCGCCGTCAACACCGGCCAAGATCCCGAATCTGTACTTATCAATGGAAAGGGACAATTCAGAGACCCAAACACTGGCTTCATGACCAACACTCCTTTGGAAGTATTCACCATCACCCCGGGAAGAAGATACAGATTCAGAATGATCAACGCATTCGCATCGGTGTGTCCCGCTCAAGTCACTTTTGAAGGCCACAACCTTACCGTCATCGCTACTGACGGTGAACCTGTCCAGCCCGTACAAGTCAATACCATCATTTCATTCTCAGGTGAATAACTTACTTAGTTGGCATGCAGTCACATATTTTAACAAACAGGACTATTGCATTGTCTTCGCAACTTCACTTCTTTTAAAATTTTGTTAGTTGCCCCGAATTTTCGAACAAAAACTTTGTTAACCAACAAGTTAATTGTGATATCAGGCGTGAGTGAGAAAGACACGCCTTTGTTATGTTGTAATATGCACCCAGTTAAGTAGTGCACCAACTCAAGCGGAGAGAATTGAATAACAAGTGTTGCAACTTCTTCCTCTTTACAACGTTCATTAATTTTCTAAATCCTTCGGAATCGAATTCTACGTAAATGCAGGGCGGCTATCTTCAGTTTATGCGTACAAAGCTAGAGTAATATTTAATTTCCTCTGATTATGTTTCAGGCGAACGATATGACTTCGTTATTGAAGCGAATAACATCCCTGGAGCCTACTGGATTCAAGTTAGAGGCTTGGGCGAATGCGGTACTAAAAGAGCTCAACAGTTGGGTATCTTGCGTTACGCCAGAGGCCCCTACCAACCCTCATCCCAACCCCCGACCTATGATGTCGGTATCCCTCAAGGAGTGGTGAGTGAGCCAGCTGTATATAAAAATATCTGTATTATATTTTTTGATAATGTATATAAGATATTACAAAAACACTACTCGTATGTCCAACACAAAATATGTCACTCTTGTAAAGAAGTAAGCTTTGAATACAATTTATTTCAAAGAGATACAATTTATTACATGGACTTACTTTAATCATTGATATTTCCTCTTACCGAGAAAAGGGAAATAATTATTATATCCGCCATTTTTGCACTAAACACTTGGCACGAGACCACGAGACTCGATTATTAATAACGGATATTGCACACCGGATTCCAGACAGCGGCACGACAGCCTAGTTGAGCCGCTTGTTGCAAAAACTTAAACACTATCGACCCAATATCATACAAGTTACGCAACAGTAGATATAGAAAGAATGAATTAAACATACAACCCCAAAATATACCGGTACCAATCAGACCGTCACCTGTAGGTACTGTGCAGTCTAGGTCTAGATTCTGCTGTAATTTGTAAATAAATATTTTGTACACTACTTTACACTACACATTTTAGTAATTGTAATGTAGATTTGCTTAGTATAAATATATCCTGCACGTTGCCAAACAATCCACTAGGAAGTATGAAAATAAGTACAATACCAGTAAATTGTTGGTTATACTAGTGTATTTACAACAGTTTATATTTATTACCACATATGTAGTAATTAGAAGAGAAAGTAGTCAATGGTGTAGCATTGTGTATGCACGTAATATTTAGTAATTGCACGAACCTTTCTCCTCACTAACTATTCAGGTGATGAACCCGTTGGATGCAAGATGTAATACTCCCAGAAATGATGCAGTTTGCGTGAGCCAGTTGAAAAATGCAGAGAACATTGACCCAGCTATCCTCCAAGAAAGACCTGATGTTAAAATCTTCTTGCCTTTCCGATTCTTCGTATACAGACCAGAGATGCTGTTCCAACCTAACACTTACAACAGATACTTGGGTAAGAACACGCGATAAAGACAAATCACGTAGCAACATCAAATCACATTGATTTATTGTATTCGATATGTCTGTATCCATAAAGGAGACCACGTAATTAGTTTGATTGACGAGATCTCGTATATGTCACCTCCCGCGCCTCTCATCAGTCAGTACGATGACGTGAATCCCGAGCAGTTCTGTAATGGAGACAACAGACCCGCTGACTGTGGCCAAAATTGCATGTGCACGCACAAAGTTGATATCCCGCTTAATGCTGTAGTTGAAATTGTACTTGTAGATGAAGGTACGTATGTCATTCTAAGAATATTTTCATTTTCATTTCATTTCATTCTTAGTCTCGTATATTTATTTGGATGACTCAAATAACCGTGTTTTCCTAATTGCTACTTTCTCTTTTTCAGTTCAAATCGCCAACTTATCCCATCCATTCCACTTGCACGGATATAACTTCAATGTGATCGGTATTGGCCGATCACCCGACCAGAACGTCAAGAAAATCAATTTGAAACATGCTCTCGATCTCGACAGGCGAGGTCTGCTCGAGCGACACCTAAAACAAGGAGACTTACCCCCAGCGAAGGATACTATTGCCGTCCCCAACAATGGTTACGTTATCGTCCGTTTCCGCGCCAACAACCCTGGCTTCTGGCTGCTCCATTGCCACTTCCTCTTCCACATCGTCATTGGTATGAGCCTCGTGCTTCAAGTCGGCACCCAGGCTGACCTCCCGCCCATCCCTCCTAACTTCCCCACGTGTGGAGACCATCTTCCTCCCATTTCGCTCCACTAGGTCAGTTCCCACAACCTTTGATGCAAGAATTCGTACAGCAGTTTATGTTAACTAAGTGTAAATTTATGTTTGTTTTGTGTGATGTGTGCGGCGGATTCGAAGTGCTCGATTCTGCCGTGTGTTACTTTGTATTCGAATGATTCAACGGGAGTTAATGACATTGACGGTATGTGATTTTATTTAACGGTGATACACGTCCTTTATGTTGATTTTAGTTTCAATTTTTGCCATATTCGGTATTTTCTCGTGATTATTTTTGAGGCTCTTAAACCATCAACGTATTCTTCATCTGAACGGTACTTTTCTTGAACGCGTTTGTTCTAACTAACAACTTGCCATTATAATTTTCACCAAGGATATTTATTACGTGTATATATTTAAAACCTATGTATAATGTAGATGTTAAGAATTTCGCCCTGTTACTAACCTACGACGCATGAAATACGAAGTGTAGGTAATGTAAATAATTTGATATCTGCAATACTTGTAAATACACGTAGTTTTGATACAATACACAACACCATTACGTTAAATGAAGACTGTAATATGATACTATATGAAATAGGTTTACAATAAATGTTACCACTTTCATGTTACCATTATTTTAGACAATATCTTTTTTTACTCTGAGTATTGCGCAGCTTATTACGCTACAGGTGCCAAATGCAAATAAATTCATAGCTAACATTGGCGAACCCTAGTCTGCTGAAACATCGTCATTTGATCGTCATCATCATCGATTTGCTATACTTAATTTATGCTTTTACGGAAATTAAGCGTATGGTGAAACGTACAGCTCTAACTATGATGAACTCTAGAAAAATATTAATAACTATCGATCTATAGTACCTAACTATTTTAAGAAGTGTGTAAATTTTTATACTCTTTAATAAAATATTTTAAATAAGTAGTTTTTTTATTTTCATGACTGCCTTATGTTTTCAAAACAACAATTTATAAAAAATACCCATGTAAATTATAAATAACAGTTATATTGTTACCTACAAATGCACTTTCCAGTAGATATTTGAAGCACTGATGGTAGATACCTTAGCATAACATTAGTGTGATGACTTAGACCTTTCCAGTTTTGGCTAGATGGATTAGCTTGGACTCTACCTTGGACTTTAGCAAATAAACGCACGAGAGGCACAAGGACACAGGTTGTACATTTTATAATATAATACTGCTTGTATAAATAAAACACTTGATAATGCTATGCGATCTTACATTAATTCCTCCGATTGACAGAAAGTATATTCCTTAGGTAATGAATCCTTTAGATGCAGTATGTGACAAACCTCGAAACGACGCGGTGTGTGTCAGCAATCTGAAGTCAGCAAAACCAGTGGACAAAGCCGTCCTTCAGGAAAGGCCCGATGTGAAGATCTTCTTGCCATTCCGATTCCACTTCTACAAACCAAAAGATCTTTTCAAGGAGAACACTTATAACAATTTCTTAGGTAAGTTCTCTACACACAAGTATTTCTTACAACTAAATTCTTTGAAAAACAACGCTCCTTGTAAGCAAGTTCAAAGGAAGGTCTTTCAAAATTATGTATTGTTATTTAGACTTGTTCGTTAATTTGAGACGACGACAGCCAGCTTTGGTTTGAATAAAGCTTTTTAACTTCACGTCTTAAGTGTTTAAAAAAATATTATTAAATGTCTTTGAGTATGGAAGAAATAGATGTCAAAACTAAAATTTTCTGATAAAACTTACAGTGGCTCCTGGAGGCGACCACGTCCTGAGTCTGGTGGACGAAATATCATACAGAGCACCGCCAGCGCCGCCGCTCTCGCAGATGCACGAGATCCCGTCTGACCAGTTCTGCAATGGAGACAACCGGCCTGCCAACTGCCCCGTCGACTGCCGCTGCACACACATGATCGACGTCCCCCTCAACTCTATTGTTGAGATCGTCTTGGTTGATGAAGGTAAACTATTTAAAAACGTAATTTTTCTTCTATATCTTGTGTAACCTATCATTTGTTTGTCGTCTGACAACAAACTTACATATATATTTGCTTGGAGTGAATCAAGTGCATTTTTCCGAATATGTAAAAAGTAAAAGTCAAGGATTCAATATTTTCTTATTTGCAGTTCAATCGCCCAACTTGTCGCACCCTTTCCACCTACATGGCGTTTCATACAATGTCATCGGTATGGGAAGATCCCCAGACAAGAATATCAAAAAGATCAACTTGAAGCATGCCCTTGACTTGGACAGAAAAGGTCTACTTCATAGACAATACAACTTGCCACCATTCAAGGATACTTTAGCTGTACCAAATAACGGATACGTGGTACTAAGGCTGAAGGCTGATAATCCTGGTAATTCATCTTTTTTGTTTTCTCTTTCTTTCACCTTTCTTATTTCTTTTATTTACCGTGAAACCAACAAAACTATAAATGTTAAATGTCCAAAACTAACTATTGTTATATTAAGTAATACGATATCTCTCTTTCCATTCATGTCCACATGTACATTTGTTCATTAAAATGTTATCTTTTTCAGTTATTTGGAGCAGACTTTTATGTGCTTCTATCTTCTTCCAGGTTACTGGCTGTTTCACTGTCACTTCATCTACCACATCGTGATTGGTATGAATTTGATTTTGCATATCGGCACGCAGCAAGACTTGCCGCCCGTGCCTCCCAACTTCCCGCGCTGTGGTCACCACCTACCGTCAATAACGCCACCGTCGTCGTCGCCGTCACCATCGCTGCACCATCCGTCGCCGTTCTTCCCTTACCATTGACGGCGAGCGATGAAATCTGTTGACGATCTCTACAGTTAGGTGCTAAGGACCTCTCGAGTGAAAACGAACACGTACTGCCATATTTTATTCAGTTGTTGAAATATGAACAACGTGCGAGTGAAATAAATGTTTACGATAATGTTATAAGTAATCCTTTTGAGCGTCTGTAAAAACAGATATTTTAACAAGATCAATAAATGAAAATAATTACCTACTCAAATTTCTTATGGTGCTCAGGCAGAATTAAAATAAATGGTGCTGACATAAATTAAAAATTTATGAATTTATTGTATAAAACCAAAGGTTGTATGAATTTGTTAAGGGATATTTACTCAACAACTGAAGATAAAAGCTAAATATACGTAAGTACTAACTAATATCAATTTACCACTAACACCGTATGTAATAAAAATACAGTTCCAAAAGTCGTTAAGTAGTTATTTATGGCAAAATAGTAATGCCATCTCAGAAATAACTAATTTTATTTAAGGATGTGTATTATAAAAAGTTTATGATATTTGTTAATCGTTTTATAGTTTTGTAAATAATTTAGATTTACGAAATAGGAGATTAAAATTGTAAATTATAGCGTACTTAGTAATAAATAAATAAACATAAACAGCATTAGCCTTAAACCATTCAAATATTTACCGTTTTTATAAATATTTTTATACTTATCGTAGAGGTGTACTCGTAGTTCAAAATTTAAATGTAAAGAATGTTTCCTATATTATTTATGTAGATTGTAGTTTAAACGGTACATATTTTATAGGTGACATGTTTCTTGTATGTTATTATCTACAAACAACTAACTACTCAAGTTTGTGATGACTTGGGTCCGTAATTTAGTTTACGGTGCTTGTATCTTTCTTCTGCAACATAATGCATTTTTATTATATTTATGTCTATTATTTTTTTCCATATCTTGTATATCCTATGTTTTTAAATTCTTAAAATACCTACTTATACTGTTCATCACTTTACCACTCTTTGATTGAACAAAGTGCTGTCTGCATTTTCATATAGATGAAATAAGAAATACCATTGTAGTTCCTACATTTGTATATCTGGTAAGTTCATGGTATTTTTTATTTTATCTACGTGGATGGGATGATTAGCAAACTTAATAACATTGACACAGGGTATTATTTTATTTTTAAAATATACACCTGTGATTGGTCTGTCACATTATGGGTCGACTCTTCTTTCAGTTTCATTTCCTAAATTTTCCGTAGGTAGAAAACTACCCTTTCCAAAAATACTTATGAGTATTCAATCGTGATCAATTATTCAATAACAAGTAATCTTCTTATTAGCTTGCTATAGATACATTCCCGAATATTAAATTTAATTGCTTTTTGCTTGTTTGAGTACTCTTTATTTTATTCATTTTCATAATATTGACGGTAAAATCGTTGATATCTACTTACCAATAAATTTTGCAGTTTTTATGATTACAAAGTGTTGCTGCAGGATAACAACCAATGACCTTATCGATAAAAATGCTTACTTTATTTGTTAAGTTTATTTCATAATCGTACTGTGTACCATATTTTTTTACAGCGAACATAGTCATTATAAAATAAAGTAATGTTTTTAAATTTTGTGTTAATTATTTTAATATGTACCTACTTCTTTTACGTTCAACTTTCGTGTAGCATAGTTTTATGATTTATCCTCAAAACCTACATTTTAGTATAACAAGAATTTTTAACTACGAGTACAATAAAAAAAAATATTTTGTGTACTAAAATGTAAGTAATGTAGGTTGACCTAGAGAAGTATTCCAATATGATTGTACCCGCATGCTGCATCTGTCTGTCGAAAAGCGTGCTTTCAGATGTATGAGTTAATTCAGTTGTTGCAAACATTTTCTCCGACTCTCTTTAATGTTTTATTATCATCATAATCCCCTGCTGAATATAGATCTCCTAAATTTTAATTACCAAAAATGATGTGCGATATTTATCTACACAAAATTTGAACATAACTTTATAAGCATTGGTGCCGTTCTAGTAATAAATTATTGATTACTAGATTATACTTTATATACTTTACTACTGGTTTACTTTGCAACAAACAATGAAATAGAAAATCAGGTACAGTAGCCAGCACATGCGGCTGTTTTATTTTGTCACAAACTATTGATGTTTAACTAGCCACTCCGTAGCACTGCTTTCACAAATAAAATCCTTGGCGTTTCCAAGTTTTAGCGAGATTACTGCTTTCAGCCTACTATTACAGTCCACTTTGGACTAAAAGCCTCTCCTTCAATAGAAAGGTATTAACATATTTCCCAATTGCGGATCATAGTTGTTGTCACGATGAGTGATTATTGATTACATAGGTGAAAAGCTATTGACCATTTTCTGGATGTGTTAGTTCCTTTAGTCGTTTCGCACCTACATACAACCAAACAAACCACCTGGTTTGTTTGGTCGATTCTAAGCTGATAACCGCTGGTTCCTAGCTTAGCGAGACTACAGAATAACATATCTTATAAAAGAAAGAAAAATAAAAATATAACATATTTTCATGTGAATTACATATTTTGTAAAAGAAAATTTTGTAAAATAACATATTTCATGTGAAAGACTTGCGTTCACAACACCTGAAAGTCACAAAAATGCACCCTAAATACCAAAAGAAATGTTATATAGCTATGAAACTGGAATCCTTTGTCAGTTATCTATCACGATACCAAGATAATACAATGAACTTAAAATTTTACATATTTCTTCTATTAACGAAATGCTCTCTCTATTTAGCCGGTAAGTGAAATTTCTTGTTTATTCTGTATTCCTGCATGTTTATTAAATGTATGGCTTTTTATATATAAAAATTATGAGACAATGGGGTCAATTCTTACTATCACGCCCTAATATAATCCTAAATTTAAATAGTTTTACGTCCTAATCGCCTATTGAGGAAAAAAAGGACAGGATTAGTCAAATTAATTTTAGAGACGTCTCACATCGATTTGACCCTCCGCGCCGATCGCACTAGTTTAAGCTGCATGCGAAAACATCGACTTAAAATTACTTAATATGACAGCTACTGTGCTCTTATTTTAAACCTTCCCGGATAATGCGACTAACTTAGTGTGCGCCTTGGGAGAATTTACGACCAATAAGAATGTATAGGGTGGCAGGAAGCTGCTTTCCGGTTGGTATCCGAGGGGAATTCTTTTGACAATGAGATAACTCTTTCGCAGCGTTTACGAATCACTGGGATATACCATTGGAAGTGTTTCATGAGGAAATGCCTCAGGGGAGGATAACTGGAGGCCAAGAAGCTGTGCCCCACAGTCACCCTTACGCAGTGTCCTTGCAAATACGTTTCCTTTGGGTACGCACACATTTCTGTGGAGGAACCATTCTTAACAAATACTGGGTAAGTAAAATGTAACATTAATAGGAAACAAAAAATATTTTTATGTTCGGTGTACATTTGATTGGATAAAATAAAACGCCTGAAATTTTACAACACATCAAATTAAAAGCTTTTAAATTCGTCATGATAGAAAAGAGTAAGTGCTTAAGTTGAAGAGTAGGCGTTTATTGGTAGAATTTTACTTGCTTTTGTTACAACAATTACAATCTTAAGAACTATAATATAAATTTGTGACATTAGCATTAGTCATACCTACATAATATGAGCAGTTTTGAGCAGTATTTAATTATTTTGACTTTTATAATTGCCGTAGTACAATACAATTAACGATCTAGCCATAACGATAAAAGTACCTACAACTTGCTTCATGGCAGACGCTGTTCTAACTGACTATCCAATACTGCGAGTTGCACAAGACCACATGCGCTTGTCTACACGTTAAAGTCACTTTTTTTCTTTCAGGTACTTACAGCAGGCCATTGTGTGATGGAATCCTGGATAATAAGATTGTTGCCGATGGATGCGGTAGTAGGCGCTCACGATGTTGATCACTTTGGCCCACAGACTCAGGTTGTCTCCATAAGTAAACGAATAGCTCATCCATTATACGATGGGTAAAAAACTTTTTTTAAAAACCTAATCCTAGGCTGTTGCATAAAAAGCTCGACGCTCGGTCGATGGTGAAGAATTTAAATCAGAAGAATCTACAAAAGAAAGCATAAATATTTTTGTCCAGGTGCTTATTTAAGTATACTGCTAAAACTAGTCGCAAAACATCAAATACCTAACATCTGATTGCACTGCTAACATTCGTCGCCGTCGTTAACAGCTCATATACGTCCCCACCGAGGGGCTCGAGCCTACCCTGATACCAGGGTGAATAGGCCTTAGTCGACCACGCTGGCCCAGTGCGGGTTAGTCAACTTCACACGCAACCTTTGAATTTCTTCGCAGGTGTGTGCAGGTTTCCTCACGATGTTTTCCTTCACCGTAAGAGCGTCGAATAAACGTACATATGAATTCGAAAATCGAAAACACATTGGTACGTGCCGAGGTTTGAACCCGCGAACTTCTGAACGGAAGTCAACGGCCCTAGCCACTTGGCCACCGACGCTCTCAACATTATCACATTACAATCAAAACTTTACTCTGAATTGAGTTTTACCGAAATGACAGTTTCTTTAGGTATTCACTGTTTTTTGATTGTTTGTTTTTAGAGATCATCCTTTGCTATATCACAAAATAAATAATAAACTTTCAAATTTTTAGTGGGATCGGTCCTCATGACATCGCCGTGCTGAAAACCACTACTCCATTCGTATTTTCTAAAGCTGTTCAACCAGTGAAATTACCAACCGGTGTAAAACTTGAAGACGCTGAATTCCTGAAATTAGCCGGCTGGGGGGCTTTGAGAACAACATTATTCTTCCCTGATCTTCCGGAAAAATTACAAGAAGCCAATGTAACCTATATTCCTTATGATGGTTAGTAATACTCATTTATGTAACAAACGGAATCATTTTATTTATTTATTTATTTATTTATTTATTAGGACAAGTTAGTTATCGTTTACGCAAGCAAACAATTAAAAAAGACTATCACATTACCAAAAACATATTCAACATAAACTGTAGCATTACTATTAGATAGATAGGATAGATAGAAAAACGTTTAATCAGTAAGAAGGTACACATACAATATAAATACAAAACAAAAATTTTGACACAAAAAACAACTTAAAAACAAATTTACATTTAAATATTAGAAGGTGCCATGATTTATTATCTGTTCATAAAAAGTTGACAAAGCAAAAACTATCCTACATGGCCTTACTTAATAGTGATTTGATCCGCTTTATACACACAATCTTATTTTCGGCAGTTTTTTTGACATTCGACATATAGGTCGAAAGTGCATTGGTAGGGAAAGCATTATTTTTAGCTATCATTGATACTGATGACTTTTGGTTATCTCATTGTTCTTTTTAAGACACATTTTGGGGAAACGAAATTAGTTGATGGATATTGTTTAATCTTTTCAGAGTGTTATAATGCCATAGAAAAGTTAAGAGAAGATGATGAAGAAAATCCTCTTGATAAAAATGCTAACATCTGTTCTGGGCCACTAGTGGGAGGCATCGCAGGCTGTAACGGTGATTCAGGTGGACCTCTAGTACAAGTTATGAGTACCAAAAAATATTACCCTAATGATGAAGTTGATGGCATTAGACAAAATTACGAAGATTACGATGGTAATGATATAAAGGATGATGATGAAAATGTATCTGTTATTCTAGGAATTGTTTCCTGGGGTGTATCGCCTTGTGGACAGGTAGGTGCACCCACTGTCTATACGAAGGTGTCTAATTATTTGGACTTTATTAATCAAAATATTAAAACCTAAGTTTTTTTGTACCATTTTATTAAAATAATAAATTAAATCACAATACCTTTTGTTGACTTACTTTCATCTATTTATAAGTACATATTATAAAATGAGTATTTAGAGTTACCCAATCAAATTGGTATTTTTTACATTGACCAAATGTCGTAGAAATTGACAATTTCTCTCGACTCAACGCTAGCAAAAATACAAAATATTCCTAAAACATAAAAACGACTCTATTATTAATCGACAGTCAATTGGTATCGCACACACCACATATATTTTAAGGATATCGGCGAATGTTAATCGCCTCACCTCATTAATCCAATGATTTCTTTCACACTTTCAATTCCTTCATCACATCTTACATATTCATAACCTAACCTATTCAGTCTAAATAACAATAATAATTTAGTTCAGGAGTACATCAGGAGGCTTATAGCTGCCACATTTGGGTAAGGCATCGATGACAACCTTGGGAATGACCTGAGGAACGTTGATGACGATGGCTGTGGGCAAAGAGAAGAGACCACAGGATCTACACTCCAAGAGCCAGCTGCCTCCACGGTTGAGTGTCAAACGGACGATGGTGTAGCCCTTGTTAGGAACTATGATCGTATCCTTGATTGGAGGGTTCTGTAGATTCCTGTAGACAATCATATTATTATTATCATGAGACCTACGAAATTCTATACTGTCTAAGGAAGTATCGTATCCTTGTAAACTCTACCTTCTAATTTTTCCCTCATTATCTTGAGTAAGGAATTCGTTTTTGGATAATGGTTTGCCGCTTGGATTTCTTCCAGTCGCTAATACTTGCACCCCATAACCGTGCATATGAAAGGTGTATGACTCTGTACTTCCATACCCTGAAAAGGAGATATTAATCATGCATAAGTATACTTCATTTCTCAAACAATACCTATACTTTCAGTGAGGTTAATCTTGTAAGGTTATAAATATAAAAAAACACAGGTTTCTCGAATGACATGAAAAACGGAATAAGAGTTTTTTTTTTTTGGGTGATTCGGACATTTATTTTCTATTAGGACCCCATTCTTAATTTCATAAATTGCTAGCAAAAACAACTATCGAATCGACATAATTATCATAAACAAAGAGTGTAACCGGTAGCTTTTAAAATTAACACATTGGAAATGAAATACTGTTAGAGCTTTCAAAATGATTAACTGTAGCCATTACATTACTCTAGCTTTACATTACTTACCTTCATTTACAAGGGCTAGCTCAATAACATCTCCTTTATTTCCATTTAGAATCTGAAGACATTGAGGATCTTCGACGTTACTTTCTTCTCCAACATTACATTTGATAATTCGAGCATCTGTTGGATGCAGAAGTAGGGGTCTGCTCGGGTACAGAAAACTTTTATTGTTGATCTGAATAACACCGGTTTCAGCCAAGGCTAGAAAATAAATTAAGATGTCATATTTTGAGTACATATTTTTCAATAAACATTATCAACAGACATTATTGTATGATTGATGTTGTTTAATACGTTAGAAATTGTAAAACAAGTAGGTAATAATGTATATAACATTCCTTTACACAATAACATTCTTTTTATATCAAAATAAGCGCGATTGTATCTCTCACGTAACTATAACCACATACTATTCTAAACCCTATTCTTTCTGCGGACAAAACGTTGAACGCTTACTTGATAATTAGTATCAGTGAGCTGTAATATTACATCATCTCTTAAGTTATTCTTCACGTTCTTGTCCTCAATTTTTGTCATGTAAATGTGGCATAATACTTAACAATACATTACAGTGTAAAGAAAATGCAAAGCTTACACTATGTAGAGTCAAATGCTTACAAGACTCTACCTCAGAAAATATTGTCTCCATTGACAAAAGCCTCTCTCTTTACATGTTACTAAGACTGAATAGACTTTTTTAATCCGTTTACAGCCACTTTATTAACATAATAAGTTTTGTATTATACAAATTAATTACTTTTAATGCAGTAACATGACTTTCCAACATACAATAATTTCTACCCATTTAAAACACTATTTGTCGAACAAATACCACCTTGTGAGACATTCCCCAGTTTGGTTAGGACATTGCAGGCTGGATCACCTGACTGTCCGAAAAAAAGATGATTCTGTGCTTTGGAAGGCACATAAAGCCATTGGTCCCGGCTACTGTCTACGAATGTAGTCGTTATAGGAGCCATGTTGGTAGCCTAAGGCGGCTTAACAATTCCGACACCAGGGTTTGTGAGGTACCTTTTTAGGTTAACCTCGAAACGCACACGATAAGCATATTTTTATCTGTCTCATATTTTTATCTGCGGTTCAATAATTCTGACACCAAAGGGGCCAGCATGACCTTCCATGCGTGACAGACATAGTTTTGTCGTGCATATACACTTATCTATTGGAGGATATTCCTATATGGCAGGTTTGTCGTTTCGTGTCGTTTTGGATAGTTAAAATTATCGCTTGTCACAGTGCTTCATGCTAAGCTTAGGTATAGAAGGGTATTGTGAGTTACCTCAAACCCCACACAATAAGTAAACAAGCATTCGAATAGGGATACCTAAAGGACATATAAGCACTTATTCAAATCTCGCCTGGTTGTGATACTCTAAGACCAATATACTCACATAATTGTGCAGGATAGTAAGGTTTTGTAGGCAGTGCATCACTAATGTACCGGAAATCAACGTCCATCTCATTGACCTTATTTTTAGAGACATCGATACCTAAATAGTACTGTTTTACATTTACATCAGGAGTAACGTCTTTATACGCTTTCAATGCTTGTCCAAACGTAGTTCTGTGGCTAGCTTCAGATAGATTAGTCACTTTCTGAAAATAAAAACATAGAAAAATATCTTATCGTTAAGAAGGATTCGTCATTTCAGGATTCTCGGCCTTCGGCGAAAGGAATGAATACCGTATGAAAATTTTATTGATAGATAATTTTACTTTGATATGACGTTAGTGACGAACCTAGTTAGCACTTTTAGTTAGCATCTTCAATATTTAAAAGGTCTTTATTACACAAGTAGGTAAGATTTCACAAAACCATTATTCGACGTCAAATCTAATAAATATCAAGGACCGGACTCCTTAAGGTAAGATTTCACAAAACCATTATTCGACGTCAAATCTAATAAATATCAAGGACCGGACTCCTTGATATTTATTAGATTTGACGTCGAATAATGGTTTTGTGAAATCTTACCTACTTGTGTAATAAAGACCTTTTAAATCCATGGTTATAAATAAAATAAATAAATATATGGGACATCTCACACACGACTAATGACGACTATAGGCAGAGCCTGCACTATGAGTGTCAGACAGCTGATATACTTACATACATATTATATAAATATACAACATCCATACGCGAACACAAGTGCTCGTCACACAAATGTTTGCCCTTGGCGGAATTCGAACCCGTATTTGAATGTTGTTTATTGTATAGTTTGGTTTGGGCCGTATGTGAAATGTCCCATATATTTTTACCTGTTCATTTATCAAAGTGGTGTAATTGACGCCGGTGTAAAGGAACATGGAGCTGGCCCGCAGACCTGCGCATGCGCCGGTGCCCTGGACCCTCAGGAAGTAGGCCCCCGTGTCTTCAGTAGTTCGCACCACCACATCCATACGTTCTCCTGGAAAATTGACGGCGAACGTCGTGTTAGAAACTTGTTAAATTTTCATAAAGTAACTTTTTGTTCGTCTATTACTTACTAAATAAAGTCTGTAAGTTTCTAATGAAATGAAGCTACTTTAGAAAATAAAGTAAATGAGAAATATTTTTAAATAAAATTATAGGTGACTCAATCAAAAATATAAACCTAAGATGTTTTGTATCAAAAATATTATATACAGGGCGTCCCACGGCTATGCCACATGGAGGGAAAGTACCTTAAATATTGTAGGTAGAACATTTTACTGAAAGAAGACATTATTTTATTTCTAAAAACTATTAAAACTGCATTCATACATTTTTTAATAATTACATGGTTGAACCGGGAATCGAACCCGCTACATGAGGAAAAAACAACACCCTGTAGTTTTATCATACCAATCGAAAGGCTCCTTCATAAGGATTATTTTTTGCTAAATAACATAGTGTCAGAAATAAAAGAAAGATCATGATTTTTAACATTTGATGTGGTCGCCGAGATTTCTTTTATGCATGGGGTTACTAGCGACCTGCCCCGGCTCCGCACGGGAAAATGGTTATTGTGGGTTATCCTTTAGTATATTATGCATGTATTATACATATAAACCTTCCTCTTGAATCACTCTATCTATTAAAATCAAAATCCGTCGCGTAGTTTTAAAGACAGGGAGTGAAATGATAAAAAAAGGTGCGACTTTGTATTCAACAGCGTATTAATAAAATTGATAAATTTTGTATAAAAAATGTTAAAATACATAGTCTTCCTTTTATTTCTGACACTATGTTATTTAGCAAAAAATAACCCTTATGATGAAGCCTTTTGATCGGTATGATAAAACTACAGGATATATTTATTTCTCGTATAACGGGTTCGATTCCCGGTTCAACCATGTAATTATTAAAAAATGTATGAATGCAGTTTTAATAGTTTTTAGAAATAAAATAAAGTCTTCTTTCAGTAAAATGTTCTACTTACAATATTTAAGGTACTTTCCCTCCATGTGGCATAGCCGTGGGACGCCCTGTATAACCAGTTCAAGAAATTATTTTAATAACTTTCGCAAACCCGTTAGCAGTTTCCACTTTTTAGGGTTCCGTAGCCAAAAAAAAAAAATCGTCATGTCTGTCTGTCTGTCTGTCTGTCCGTCCGTATGTCACAGCCACTTTATTCCGAAACTATAATACCTAGTCTGTTGAAACTTGGTAAGTAGATGTATTCTGTGAACCGCATTAGGATTTTCTTACAAAAATTTAAAAAAAACCATAAATTTAGGGGGTCCCCATACATAGAACTGAAACTAAAAAAAAATTTTTTCATCAAACCCGTGTGGGGTATCTATGGATAGGTCTTTAAAAATGATATTTAGGTTATTAATAAAATTTTCTAAACTGAATAGTTTGCGCGAGAGACGCTTCCAAAGTGGAAAAATGTGTGTCCCCCCCCCCTCTAACTTCTAAAATAAGAGAATGATAAAACTAAAAAAAATATCTGATGTGCATTACTATGAAAACTTCCAACGAAAATTGGTTTGAACGAGATCTAGTAAGTAGTTTTTTTTTAATACGTCATAAATCGTAAACCGCAATTTACCTTTCACTATTATTAAAACATCGATCAAAGTCACAACGAACTACAAAAACTTTTATATTATGTTACTGGCTGCTACGGAACCCTTCATGGGCGATTCCGACTCGCACTTGGCCGCTTTTAATTTAATGATGGTGATTCAGATCTGAACGATAGATCGTTCAGGTTCATAGTGCCCCTTTCCCGAAATGTCCCTTTCCCAAAATGTTGGGTGCAATAATTCTGAATAGTCTTAGCCTGTTAGGATCTAGTATGTTCCTGGTTCAGTTCATAATTTCACCTAACTGAGAATCGTGACCGTACTATTCGCATTTCTCACCACAAGTAAGTGTATGATGGTAACCTAATTTAGAGACTACTATAGGTACCACCATAACTCATTCCGACTTAACCGCAACCCCACGTAAATTCGCCTATGCATGCACGCACATTAATAGACTTTTATTGCACCTCTATATGTCTATAAGTATAATAATGACAATCCAATAGCCTTAAATTAAAAATTTTAGTAACCCCCGACACAAAACCGTTATTTGATCCGTTCAACCACTGATAATCTTCAAATGGCTGAAGATATTTTCTTGTATCATAACTAAGAACACTCTCGATTGTGACACCTTGCAAACAAAAAACAATAGATCAACATCGGCGCATCCATTTAGGAACTACGATGCCACAGACAGACACGTCAAACTTATAACACCCCTCTTTTTCGTCGGCGGTTAAAAATCTAAAAGGTGATCATGAATGGATCTACGGTTGTTCAATGACGACGGAATAGACATGAAAAATCCACTGCGATAAATTATAATTATCATAGAACTTTTAAATTGTAGCGAAAATAAAAAAGAACCTTGTGCTCGGGCAAGACTCAAATCTGTACAACATTTCCTTGGCAATTTAGAAAAACACAGGCGCATACCAATCAAGCCACCAGATTGGAGTCCCGTCCAAGTGAGCTTATTGAAATTGTTCATTTTCACTTCGATTTAAAAACAGTAATATAAAACAAAATCTATAGGTAATATAAAAATTAATCGCTGAAGTCAGTTCAGCTGTTCTCGAAATTTGCCAACCAATTTCGCTAATTTTTTTATAGAATATTTCTTGAAGTACGAGGATGGTTCATACGGAGAGAAAAAAATAAAAAATGAAAAAAAGCTCTTCTTAGCTGACAAAGGAGAGTAGAAAGTGAAATGAAACTGGCGTTAGCCGGTTGTGGTGACCTTAAACTTAAGACCGAGACCGAGACGGACATTCACTCGTTTCCGATTACAGTAAGTGCACATTAATTTTTACGTACACAAACACACAACGCACATCGCTTTTTAATAAAATAAAGCAAATAAGTATCTGTCAATGTCTGTCGAAGTCGGTGTTAAAAGTAAGCAAAATACGATTTCGCTAAGGAAAAGTCGAAGATATATTACACAGTAGATCACACAATAAAATAATATTTTATATTATGCTAAGAAAGTGATGCTATCCACGCATACCTATCCTTTATCAATAGTAACAAAAACTAAAATCGAACAAAATCGAATCAAATATGTACTTCTACTTCACTTTAGTATTACTTATTAACTTATTTTTTGTGTTATTATTCAAAGTAAATAAAAACCTAATTAATTTCGTAACGAACCACTGTGTACATTCATAAATAAATACAACTTACCTGTATGGACATGGAAATCACCATGCGGTTATCCATCGCTATCGGAATCTTATAGAACCACAACTTCCTTTGTATAATAACGAACGAAATTTTTTTTTAATGGACATGGTTCAGAGTTAGAGAAATTCTTGCACCTTTCTCTTTTCTCCGGAGAAAATGACACTAGCTTTACAATTTGTTTTGCCCACTTACCTAGGGGCTCTTATAAATATATCAGAGGTGATTCTAAAGTTCTAGACATTCTATATTCGTCCCTTTTTTTTCTTTTTTTAACCTACTTTGGCTTGTTAAGTAACATATCCACAACAATAAAAATTTGTAAGGTACAGTAGCCAGCACATTCGGCCTGACATGACGTGTCGACTAAAGTCAACATGTTCAGCAGCACGTGCTGCCTACTATACGTAAAGCTTAAAACAAAAAGATACTTAGATCCAATATTTCGTCATTTGAAACTGCCATTAGCTTGTAATGTGCCAAAATTGCATGCAGCCAAAAATCTCGTTGTTTAGTTCGAGTTTACCCGAAATATTACTTATTCACTTCCGCTCACTCTACTCTAATGATTATGGTCACGATAAAACAAAATGTCTTGAAAAATCTCCTGTGGTTTTGAGTAAACTAAAAAAGCTACACTATTGGGTACGTAACTTGTGACATTTTTGCAATACGATAACAAAATTGTAAAATTGACTATATAATCTGATATGAATTTTAAATGACACTATAATTACGTCTTGTTCCCTTAGGCAGGTATTTCTTCTTTTGTCTTCTGTCGCCAGTGAAATAGGTGCCTTACAAGACTCGATAATCAAAAAATTACGCGAATGCGAATAAATTGCAGCTAGTATCAAGAAATATTGTGCACCAAGTATCGAGTTGTTGCGTTCTTTGCCGTAATCACTTTCTCTGATGATTAAGGCAGAAATCTTGTCTACAAGATCAGTGCAAGTGCCTCACCTATCAATCAATGGATTTTCACCTTTCTCGTAATAACAGCTTCTACAAATAAACACGTAATTGAATGGCTGTAATGCTTCTTCAAAATCTATGAATCAAAGAAAATAGACAAAGAAGATTACAAAAAATATTTAAATATAAATTATAAAGCTAAAATTATCATTAACTAGCTTTTGTTCGCAACTTGGTGCACGTAGATTTCGACTTCCATACAAATACTATTAATTTGGTTCCCATAAGACGGTTTCTCGTTCTTTTTTTCCGAAAGATGCGACTTTTTTTTCCAAATAAATAAACAAAAATATCTAAACTTTCACATTTATAATCTTATAAGAATTTTCAAAATGTACTCATAGTCCGGTTCGCTCCAGTACTGAATGAAAAAATTCTATCTGTCATTCCTGTAAATGGCAACGACTCATACCGTTAGATTCGTCTTGGTGTCCTGTACGTGGAACTGTCGGTCGTCAAGTTCTAAAGTGGTGGAGGGAGGAGGGGAGGGGTAATCAAAGTTGGCGAATTTGTACTTTTGTTTTTACGCTGTAATTTGAAAACTAGTGGACCGATTTCTTTGTTACTGGTATTATTTGAAAGTGTATAATATTACCTAAAAGACGTTCTTATACATCGAATACGCCAATTCAGCGGTTACCGCGCAATAATACGAAACATTGAAAAAAGAAATTGTGTATAAATAATATCACAGATTACGCTAAATCTATAACGTTTTCGTGGAAACAATGTTTGCTACTTTAATTCTAAAACAAATTACCTAATCAAAAAGGTAACAATAATTACTATATGATTTATGGTGCCTGAGCTAGAGCTAATTTACGAAACGTAGTCGTAGGATCACTATACTACGAGTACGCAAATATAAGTAAATGAATGAGAAGAGATGGGTAAGTAATCAACATATTACTTTAATTATATATTTCAAGCTTACATTTTTCAAATAATACCTTGAAAAAAGACTTTACGTCGAAATAAAGAGGATAATTTTTTTTTGTTTTTCAATATTAGTAGTTTTGAATTTGCCTGTAGCATCTGACCCAAGTTACGTGACAAGATAAAACTTTTGTCAGGGGTAGATATTAGTAATACCTACCCATGATAAAAAAATAAAAGAAATCTACGGCGAAATAACCCGAGAAACATTTTTTTAGGTTTTCACTATAGTATTTTTGACTTTCCCTGTAGCATCTGACCCTAGGTACCTGACGGATTAAACTTATGTCAGGTGATAGATTTTAGTAATCCTTTTCCATGATAAAAAATTCAATGAAATTTACGTCGAAATGACACGGAAAACAATGTTTTAGTTTTCACTATAGTTGTTTTAACTTTGCCTGTAGCACCTGACTCAAGGTACCTGACGGGATAAAACCTACATCAGAAGATAGATATCTGTAACACCTACCTATGATAAAGAAATAAAATAAATTTACGTCGAAATAACGCGGAAAACAATCTTTTAGCTTTTCACTATAGTAGTTTTGACTTTGCCTGTAGCACCTGACCCGAGGTACCTGACAGAATAAAAACTATGTCAGGGGATAGATATTGGTAACATCTAACCATGATAAAAAAAGGAAAGAAATTTACGTCGAAATAACGCAGAAAAAATTTTTTTAGTTTTCACTATAGTAGTTTTTAATTTGCCTGTAGCCCCTGGCCTAAAGTTCCTGACAGGATAAAAACTATGCCAGGGGATATTATATTGGTAATATCTACCCATGATATAAAAATAAAAGAAATTTAGGTCGAAAAAAAATAAAAAAAAATAAAAAAATAATTATGTTTATTATAGACAATTCAGTACATACAATTACATGTTAGTACAGTTTAATTTGTAACAATTAACGCGGAAAACAATTTTTTATTGCGTACTCGTAGTATATTGACCTGCGACTACGTTTAGTTAATAACTTCAAGCTCAGGCACCATAAATCCTATAGTAATTATTGTTACCTTATTGATTAGGTAATTTGTTGTAGAATTAAAGTAAGCAACATTTTTATCACAAAAACTTTATAGATTTAGCGTAATCTGTGATATTATTTAAACACAATTATTTTTTATTATGTTTCGTATTATTACGCGGTAACCACTGCATTGACGTATTCGATGTATATAAACGTGTTGTAGATAATGTTATACCCGTTCAAATAATACTAATAATAAAGAAATCGGTCCACTAGTTTTCAAATTACAACGTAAAATCCAGCGATCTTTGATTACCCCCCCCTCATCCCTCCACCACTTTAGCACTTGACGACCGACAGTTTCACGTTCAGGACATCAAGACGAATCCAACGGTAGGAGTCGTTGCCATTTACAGGAGTGACAGATGAAACTCAAGTTCTAGAGCACTTTTGGTCTAAAATGAACCGGACTATCATTGCAATCGGTCTGCAACGCAAAAGTGATTGGCAATTTATAGAAGCGGTTTGACAAATGCAAGCGTTGCTAAATTTAGCATTGAATTGTCACGCTTTTGCGGTTATTGCACTTCCTTTCTTTTGCTCGTGTTTGGATCTTTATTAGAACACTTGAAACATCCTACTATTTGTGCTTTCGTGCCATGCACACGTTGTAATGTAATCCATGTTTTTGTATTTTAATGTTATTTTTAACTGGCGAAAAATGGAGGAGGCGTATATTTTTTTATGTATGTCCACGCGTAACTTTTTAAAGAGTATTCCGATTTTGATAATTATTTTTTTACTGGAAAGGGTAAACTTCGAATTTGGTTCAATATAAATATTAAAAAATAAATCCAACCGTAAGGGTAAGAAAACAGGGGGTGGCTCTATGTAGATTTTCCCGTGGGAACTATGTATTTTTCCGTAGTTAAAATTAGGTAGGTCTATTTTACCTCTGTACCAAGTTTCATCAAAATCAGTTCAGTGGTTTTTGGATGAAAGCGTAACAAACAGACAGACAGAGAGAGTTTTCTTGCTTTTCAGTCTATTCGGCAGTTTTTTTAATTTTTGTTACAAAAGTTTTTTTATAGAGAATAGAGACAGCCGTAGACTCTATCTTTGTCGAATTTGCTCTCATAATATAAGGTTAAACCATTATTAAATCAATAGGTGAGACCTAAAATTTTTCCAATATTAATTTTAAATGGATGGTGATGGGCATTTTATTATTAATGATAACTCAAACTCAAATTTCTTTATTCATTATAGATGATTTGAAACACTTAATGACGCCAGTTGAAGAAGCTTTGCTCAAACTAAGACCGTCTCTCGTCTAAAAACGAATGTAGGTACAAGTTTAAACAACAGCAACATACCTGGATATAATAGCACGTTGTCAGCAGGCACCGGCTTCACGGGTCTGCCATCGGAGGCAATGACCGTCATCTCGTGCTTGTCAATACTCATCGCGATGGGGCATTCGACGGCGATCGCATTTATAAACCTTAATCTATAGGAGAAACCGGGTATTCTGAAATATAGAACAGAACAATAAGGTCACATACTTCCTTAGAAGGTCGGAGCTATGCTAGCTCAGATGTAGAAAAACATTACAAATAACATAATTATGAATTTAGTTCAAATACTTCTATACAAGGGCAGAACTAACTTTTGTTTAAATCTTTGGGGAGGCCTTTGCCAGCAATGGATATATTTCGGTTGCAATGATGAAGATAAGGACAAAAAATAAATTATTAATAAAGGTCTACAAAAATGTAAACACTGCAATTATTAATATGTTGTAATAAGTCCTCATCCCACTGCCGCTGGGGCCCTGAGGGAATAAATTTAGTTTTTAAAATTTTATCGTGTCTTCGTTAGGTTTCCTGTGACTTAGTCATAGAAGGATATTGGATATATCTCATCTATCTAACAATAAAAAGATCTACCTAGAGAAAGATAAAGTTAGTTACCTACTGTTAGCATTATTTTTCCTATGCCCCATCTCATGAATGAAATGCAGATGCTGCTCTTAAAATAAGTATGTCGTGATGTAAGATTGAAATTCTTACTTGAAGTTCTCCTGCTCATTGATGACCAGGCTGTCTGGTTTAATTGCATTGACGTCTTCCAAATTAGCCGTCATCAGCTTAGGGAACCTAGCGGCTACAATCACAGTGTATTCCTGGCTCCTGTCGTAGTCATAGAGGGAGAAATGTGGCTCGACGGCTTGTGGTTGGTTCACGATTAGGGCTCCGTATACGCCGTCGCTTTGGTGCTTGGCTGAAAACGAAACAGTCATAAGTACATAATATACAGTTTTTTTTTTATATTAGTGCGCATATTTTAGATAGACGTAAATTATTAAAACCCGTTTATTTTTATTTTGTCACATTTCATACAAAATATCTAAATATTGCCATTTTACGCATAAAATGGATGTTAAATTTTGTATGGGGAGTACCTAATTTAATTTGCTCCAATTTTCTTGAGACTTCGTTTGTACAAATTCGTTTCCTAAATTAGTTTAAAAAAGCATTGATTAAAAAATAACCTTGTATAATGCATTCAATCTTATCGTTCTGTTTTTCTATATCAATATTAGTTTGTGTAATGTGAATTTCTAGCTACTTTCACACTTATGAAAGCTTTTTTATGCACCGCGCATTCCTTTCAATAAAAGTGCTTGTGCAGCAAGGCATTTTTTTTTCTATAAAACTATGATTGCGAGACAAGACACATTAATTCAAAAATAAAATTTTCAACCTTGCCAGCGATTTCTACATATCCGTACTACCAGGGTCAATATTGTTAAAAACTGCCTCTTTCACTGGTTAATTAGCATTTTATTCAGTTAAAACTTTACTCACATTTGCAAATTAAATTTGAGTTTTGGGTACTTTAACAAAAAATAATTGAATTATTTACGCTGTGCCGTTTTGGATTTCAATCAGTTGTAACTCAACCACGATACGAGTATTATTGGTCTGCCAGAGTTCGATCGATTTATTTAAGTAGTAACTTGATGGATGATGATTTAGTAGCTTAGTACTGTGTGTGTATTACCTGTCGTTGATAATTCTTATTGTTTTTCTGAGCATAGTTTGTTGTTTTTTTTTTACTATTGTCTGTCTGTATGCGTATAAGTGAGAATGAACTCTCAGATTCAGTTACATTCTTCGGAAGAAATCGCTACAATAGCAAACTATTATAAAAATATGTGTCTGCCACATATTGTACGAAAACTTCGTGATAAAACCTGTATACAATACACTTACAGAAAATAAAAGGTGTTTGTAAAATTGACCAACTTCCGGGTTAGCCGGAGTATGTTAATTAGGACTAAGGTGAAAAAATTTAATGTGCTAGAATGTATTTTACCTGAATCAGCATGATAAAAGAAAGTCCCCGGCGTTGATGCTAGAAAAGCATATCTGTACGTGGATCCGTACGCGATCGGACACTGAGTCACCATTGGCACTCCGTCCATATGAGGCGTCCCTTTCTGCTCCACTCCATGCCAATGCATCGCCAAGTCTTGATCGGGAATCTTGTTCTGGACTTCCACGACGATGACGTCATTTAAGCACACATTAATGGCGGGACCAGGGGATATTCCGTTGATAGTGATCTCAGCTCTTCCATCACTGTACACGGAGGGTTCCACTTTGAAGTGGAAGTAACATTGACGAGGTTTCACGTTGAATTTGCATGGTCTGTAGCAGGATTTGTCTAAAACGAGACTTCTTTGTTAACAGGAAGTAAAAAACAGACTTAGTTAATACCGCAAAGTATACACTAAAGCTCTCCCTTAGTCGAGATAATTAATAATAGTTTTCCAGCAGTTAGATACACAGATGAACGCTGGTGCCCATACTCTGTTGTACGGTCAAGAGCATTCTAAGCTAAACACTTTTTACCCTTTTGCACTGTCTTATGACCATTGAATAAAGCAAAAAATCGCCGCACACGTGTTTAGTATACCTTGCAGTTGACCGTTTAAGTCGCCTGATAAGAGAAACCCACAAGAGATGGTTTGGTTAAATTCTAAGCTAAAGACATTAGTAAGCTTTCAGCAAGATCTTATAGTATATTAAAGCGGATAACACTTCCTTTTTATAAAATATTGCAAAGTCATTTCATGCCAGTATAAATAGACTTATTTTTCATTTAATATTCATACTTACCAGAATTTCTTGTAGTATCCTGGAAAAGCAAATTAGAATTTCTTGGTGGAAAACTGTCGAGTGATGCTTTACCATTGTTGCTTATATTTGCTATCACGATCATACAAAACACTAACAACTTCATTTTCACTTAATAGATTTAATAAATTTATTGAAATTAGATCTTTTAAGGTTTGATTTCATAGAGCTTTAGTAAAAACTGTGAATTAACTAATAATAAAACAATGTCACTTGCACTTTTAATAATACTGGGCTGTTGGAATGCTAGGAATGGTAAATGTAAGTTGCATTATAAGCGGCGCGCGCGCACCGGCGGCGGCGATTTGCGATCAACTGTCGAGATGCTTCATAGCAGGTTTCACCGGCCCTCCCAAAGAGCGCAAAAGAATATATAACTTACAGGTAAATATACGTCATACCGAGGCAACCACACATGACTATATTGATCACTACTATAGCTGTTATTGGTTTCAAATTCCAAAAGCAAAGCGCTATATTTCTTATTTAATCAATAGTAATTTAAATATTAACATTATTTTTGGGCCTTTCCCTGACTTAACAGTACCTCTACAACTCCATAAAGTAAATGACAAGCTTGAAAATTATTTTTAGGTAATATTTACTTTTAAATACGAAAGAAGCATCATAATATTTTTTTGTACGATGCTAATCAAAGTTACATTCAATTTGTCAGTCTAAACTTAAAAAGTTTCTTATTTCAAAAAGAGGTAGTAAGTAAGTAAGAGGTAGTACGAGTATGTGCAATGAAATAAATTCAAGACAATCATGGCCTAACTAAGACATCGGATTTTGTTATACACCTTGATATTTAATTAGTAGTTAGTACTCATGAAACTGAACAACATTCCTTAAGGAACAGAGGTTGAAATCACAAAATTAAAATTAAACTTTCCATACAAAGTGGCCGGTTACGTGACTGAAGTTTATATGAAAAGTTGAAAATTATTTTTGAGATTTCAACCTCTGTTCCTTAGAGAAAGTTGTAGGTACTACCTCTATGATGAACAAACAGTTAAATTTCACGGTTTATAGCCTCTTAACATCTTTTCCTAATTAACTTAGGTTGAAATCTCTAAAATGTATTCAGAAAATCGGAGGCACATTTTTATTTCTTTTTAAAATATCAAAAAAAGACGTCGCAACTCTTCATATTTTAACCTAAAATTGTGTATTAAAATTTATAATAATGAGCATCAATGAAATTGCAATGGTGGTCAACTAGCTTGCGAAGTCGGCGATAGAACATTGCATTGCTACAGTAACTGTACTGCGTGACCGTTGGTAGAGTTGCTGGTCCATTTACCGCCTCCGATTCCTTCACCCATTTCGTTTCCCAACGAGCTGTATTTGGTATTATATTTCGTGAAGTATCAAATAGTATCAATGTCTCACTTCACTAACCCACATTTAAATTTATTTATATAATAGCTGAAGAAAAGTGAATTATTTATAACAAAATAAAAAACATGCAAGATTCTATGTTTTCGTTTAAAATTAATGTGCAAAATTTCAAAAAAAAAAATTAAAAATAATAAAATAAGAAGGTGCTACACTTAATTTGTCTGATATAAATTTTTTGCACATGTGGACAACTTATTTTATCATGTCCAACAATTTTCAGACATATTGCTATGATACCGATCGGTAAAATTTGTTAACATTTTCAAAACGGTCTCAAAATTTAATGCGTTCACATTTCCGTCTGAAAATTGTTTTGTTCGCATCAAATAACCAAAATTTACTAATAAAAAAGATTTTCAGACATATTGCTATGAGACATTTTTTTTGTCTCATTTTTAATTTTTTTAAGTGATTTTACGGGTTTGCGCTACACCACTAACGTCTGAAAAATATGTTTCCGGTATCTCAGAACTATCATTCAACTACAGTCTGCAAATCAGACATATTGCTATGATGCAGTTCGGTAAAATTTTGTCAATTTTGAAAATTCGGTCAGATCAAACGCTACGCGGAAAATGTCTGATATTGGTATTTTCGAGTTCAGGATAATCGTATCTATCGATTTGATGCGGTTTTGGCCGTATTGCTATGAGACAAAAATCTTGGTCGTGGGCTCTCTAACTATTAAGGTAAAGATAAAAACAACAGAGATATGAAAAATATTCTTTTGATTCATTAAAAAGTATGTAATACGAATTTGTACTTTTTAATAATGGAGTCATCTTGAACTACAAGTACCTATTATAATAACGCAAGTGATAAGTAATATTGTAACATATGACCATAGTGAAAGTGCTTAATGGAATCACGTATCCTAAAAGAAATGGCTCCACGCTTTGACCGGAACTCGAGCAAAAATAAAACAAGGTTGTTTGTTGCCGTTCCGCAGTCGCTGTCCCTCAAACATAAGTATATTTCGAAATTTCGCACTTTGTTTAAGGTCAGCACCAGTTAGCATAGCATTACAGACAAGAAAAATCTCGAGTTGACGAATAAATACAAACCCATTTAACGAGATGTTAGCTGTTATGTAAATGATCAATAAAAGTCAGGAACAGGTGTTGGTAATCTTTATTTCAAGAAAGTAGTGATCTTCATCATGAACCTATTTAATAGTGAAAAAAAATCTAGATCTATCGGTGTAATAGGTGATCCATCACATCCAATTATTCCTCTTTATCCGTTGCAAAGCATCTAACTACACGTGAAAAGTGGAATTTACTGCATGTCCTTAAATTAGTAGAACTACCGAACTAAAATTTCATAACAGTAACGAATTTAAACATAAACTGGCAAGTTGTAGCAAATGTGTAAATATTAACTGGAACAATATCTGCCGCTAATATTTCTACCTTTTTTTGAGCCAGAAGCAGCATGAAATAGATCGTCTTCTGGACTTGCACGTCGTACTTCTCCCAGCCACAACTGTATATAGCTTTTTCAAAACCCTCAGCGGCATTAATAAGCCTTTGGCAGAGGTAACAGTATAAAAAGAAGACTAGAAAGCAGTAAACCAAGACCGGAATAAATGCAAACCATTCTTGAAGTGGTAGATAAAAGAATAGAGAGATGCATACGGCGTTAGAGGCAAAATTGATGCCAATAGGCATACTGTAGAGTAACTTCAATTTGTTGATAATGCTGAGGGTCAAGATGTGGCGTTGAAGCAGCGCAGGCAACTTCTGTTTGACAGTAGCACTATCCATGTCTGGATGATTGAATGCCATCATTTCCTCAGATAGTAAATGATACATGGCAGCAGTGTGATCGATGAAAAGTATAAGCAGAGCCTGGTAGTTCAATACCACAGCCATGATGCAAACCTCTTGAGCAAATAAAATGATAGAACAGATCTCGCGCTTGGGTGATGATGTCAACGGACGGATACCTGTAGACAACGAATAAAAAAACATAATCCTAAAGTTGTATTAGGTATCAAATTTACTTAATTCGATAGATGATTTACTATGATTTCGGAAGGTAATAACTTATCTTATTTTTTATGAATGCTCTATTACTAGAAAAGTGTGTTAAAAACATCTGTACTAATGACCATTAATGGCCATTTTGATACTAGGTAGGTATACCACTTAAGCTCAGCTGAAATTATTGACTGCAGTTTAAAAACAGTCCTTAATATACCTAAACGTTTAAAAGAGCTTTCTTATTTTTAATTTCTGTATTAAAATTGCGTTAGGTTAACTTTTACTCGAATAGAAGGACATTAGACAATTTTTGACTCGCGAAATAATTTTAAAATATCTTTAGAGCCTTTATATTTCCTCAATAATAGAAGCCATTTCGTGGCCAGAAGATTAAGACAGTACATTATCAAAATTTTAAATATTTGAGATGTGTTATCCTTACCAACACAAGGAGTCATTGAAAACTCATTATTGACGTCGCTGCGATGCGGTAAGTAGATGAACGAGGCGTTGCCGTAGTTAATAAGGTAGAAGATAACTACGATCTTCTTGACGGTACTAATGAGCTTATCATGTTTGCTGCGAAATTCAAGAGAAGCCCTGGCCATTTCATTAATCATTTTCATTTCCTTCAGAGCAGACCGCATTAGAGGCCTGTTGAATTGTGGAGTTGTTAAATGGTATATCAAATTTATTGCATATGATCACAATGAAAATAAAATATGCTATCGTGATGAGTTTACTGAATGTTCTATAGCATATTTAAAAGCTAAAGCTCAAGTTTCATTTGAGCTTATTCAACGAAGTATCGTCAATCAGCAGTAAGCACACATTTCTAGGTTTTACACAGAATCTGGTAAGTAGTTATATTGTGCTATTATATACTTATGTGTCTTAATGAGAAAAATGTGCCCGTCGTAATTATCGTATCTACTGAAAATTATAAATATAAATAAGAACGGAGTAGTTATTTGTCGTGGCTTTATCAATGTGTATGTCTGTTATATCAAAACAGTTTCATGCAAGATCTTATTTTTTAAGAAATACCACGATGGTAATAATACTTTTAAGAACAACCACGTCTGTAGAGTATTTTAGAATTGACAAGTACTGAAATTGCCGAGAAAATATACAAGTGATAAATACCAACCTTTGCGTTAGAAACCAATAACTGTTGTTAGCAATGAGGACCAGAAGGGAGACATTAACATAACTCTTGATGAAGTCGCCAGCTCCTTGGGCGAAGTATATTTGGTACACCAAGTTACCGACGCCATAAACGTAGAACAACAATGATAGATGGATAATCCAAAAGGGTGCTATGAAAAAAAAACATAGTTGTCAAATGAGCTGCGTTCGAACACAAAGCTGACTATAAATTGAATAGTAGCCAAACGGAAAGCCATTAGTATAGACTCTGGATCAAGGCTCGTATTGTTGAAACTAGATTGTGTTTGCCGGCACTAAAGTCTTAACGACCGGGATGTGCTATGTCGCTTATGTTATAATAACTTTCCGGTAGGCAGACTGACATAACGGAGAAAGGTAGCGATTCGTTTATGAGGAAGACATCGCCATTTTATTCGTTTGGATTGGATGTAAGCTGTTTCAGAATAGTTGGTTTACGAATAAGATTTAGCTTTCCGCCCGCGTTAACCGTTTTTTCCCGTGGGAACAGGCATTTTCCCGTGGTAAAAAGTAGCTTTTGAGTTAATCCAGGGTATTGGCTAACAGTCGTTTAGACGTGAAGAAGTACCAACATTCACACTCAGACACACAAACTTTCTCCTTTATAATATTAGTGTGATTATTATCGCGTTAAAAATAATTTGAAATTTCTAGATGCGTTGTTGAGTGCCAGCCATCACGTACAAAGTTTTGCACCGATTTATGGCAGAAATGGTTATAATATATGGGAATAAAACGATTTAATAAATGAAGCGGATTGCAAAGCTAGTACAAAAATAGTAAAATAGCAATAAACTGACTTAAAAACCTAATTTTATCCTTGTGGAGCGAGAACCCAGCAAAATACGGTACTACGTTAATAATCCACAGTAAGCTATCAAAACTATTATCCAGTAATCTAAATTTTACTATCTTATACTTGTCCTTTAAAAACTCGAGCACACCCATTTTGTTCACAAATTACTGATAGAATTGCATCAAGTACAAATGGACAGACAATGTAAAAAGAATAGAATTCAAAACTAAGCAATAATTCGGTGAAAATTGCTGCGTGGCAAGTGGTTATTATATTTCTTACTAATTCCATACCCTTGCTTCGTTCAAGTTACTTATTTTTAAGATTTGTAAAATTCAATAAACCTTGTCTTTACTTTCCTTACTAATATTATAAATGCGTAAATAACTCTACATGTCTTTGTTACGCTTTCACGACAAAACCACCAAAACTGATTTTGATGAAATTTGGTACAAAAAGTAGAATAGACCTAGGGGATAGACAAAGGCTACTTTTTTACCGCGGGAAAATACCTTATTCCCACGGAAAAATAGCATCGCGGGTAGTAAGTTTTGATACACCTTGATACAGAGATAAAATATACCTCGGGAATGGACATGAGCTACTTTTACCGCGGAAAATTACCTTATTCCCACAGAAAAAATAACAGCGCGGGTGGTAAGTTTATAAAAACTTGGTACAGAGATAGAATATACCTTATTCCCACGGAAAATGCCGAAAACCAACGCGGGCGTAGCCCGCTTGGGCGGCTAGTCTATTATAATTTTCTCACATAGTGACACATAGGTACGAGGCGACAGAGCCAGCACCGCCTTGTTTATCGCCATCACTACTCGTACACGCTACTATTACAGTTTTGTTCGTATTTCTCGTATATTTTTTTATTACAGCTTGGTTATCCCATTTGCTATGACGTCGAATAAATATTTTTTAAATCTTACAGCTCAAATAATAACGGTTGGTTTTCATTTTAATGTGTTTAATAAAAAAAAAATATCCTAGCAATCAGCCTGTGGCTACGCTAGCGATAGATTCTTAATTTTCTTAAAAAATATGTACTACCAATAACTGATCTTTATTAATATGTACCAACTTTCTTGTCATTTGCAAACTACAAACATCCATACTTTCACATTTTTAGGCTGTAAGTATACATTTTAGTAGGTGAGTTTGCTAAGTCAAGGAAAAATGTAACTACTAGTTTTTAAAATAATTGTACATTATTTTGTCACCTTCGCCATATAATTAACGCCTTCGCCTTACCTGTCATTAAAAAAGGTGAAAATATATTTTTTTCTCCACTATACCTCTACACATAGCAAACAAGTAAGTTTAAGACGCGATCATATAGCGAGTAGGTATGCAATAAAATTATCTCTCTTCACTTTCTAAAATTAAAAAAAAGCCGGAAAGACATCGATAGAGTAGATCACTGGGCCTGAAACCCAGAAATATCCATATTTATGCTTAAACCTTGAACTACACAGAGGGGTCATATTCATTTGGTGAATTATTTTTATCATATTTTTATTATTAACACATTTCTAGGTATGTCAAATCAAAATCATTGTTGCAGAGCTAAGAGACATCTAAGAAATTACTTTAGAAGTAGTAGTTTACCTCACAGTCCTATCAAAACCACTCTGCAAATATGCCTATAGCCACTTCAACTAGTTTTCAACTAAATCAACAGGTGTCGCTATTCACAGCGCTACTACTGTTAAAATATAGATGGCACTAGTATCGAAACAAAAGTTTTTAATACCTCTGGTTCGATCGAGGTCGACTGGTTTCCATTTTCCATTCCATTCGATAGAATACTACTGCCATACCAAACTCTTCAAAACAGTTGTGTTTGCGTACATATTAACTAAATTAAACAATAACAACGTGACATTATTAACCAACTAGGACGAATGTTAACATTTTATTTTATGAAACAAATTGATGTATCATTCATCGGACGTTTTACAAGGCTATTTTTGTGAAATTAATTACTATGATCGAGTCATTAAGTACATTTCTCGTTACTTTCAACGTACCTTTTATAGGTAGTAAGTATTTTAATAATAATGAATTATAATATTATACGTAAAACATTTATGTTTAGTCGTAAAGTATAGCATTTGACTTAATTCTAACGTTGATGCAATCCTGACCAAAATTTAATAACATAATACAGTATGATAGCATTTTCTACAAGTAAACCTACAAACATCAATTGTTACATTTACCAAAGTCGTTCAATGTAAATATTATGTTTCCATTTTTGTTTTAATAATTATACTTATTTCATAAATTCTTGCTAAACTGCTATCCAACTTATCGAAAAAGCATTAAAATACACACAACGCAATTTTTTTTATTAGAGTATAGCATTGAGATTACAATAAAATTATGTATTGGTAGTTAGCATGTTAGTTAGGTCTGCAGAAAATAAAACTAACAAATATGCTGGCATGTTATATAATTTTCCAAGCAACAATTGACGAATCATTCTGAACAAGCATAACATTTAACAGCACAATTTTCAGACGATGTATCTTGATCATCTTAAAAGTCGTTTAACTCTAAAAATATTTAGGAATACGCAGAATCTTTTTTATAAATACGGGTAACTTTTTACTACTTATAGAAACATTTTGTATGATTAATAATCTCTCGTAGGAAATGTCTTTGAGACGTTTAAAGCTTCAAGTAACGCTATTGTATACCGGGAAAGCCCGGCAAGGCTCGTGTCAGCTGTGACTGTGCTCTCCGCTGACACTGCGCACTCTTCTGATCAGCTCCTCTACCTTCCTGTAAGGGCTCTGACATCTGTCTGCATTCGTGTCTATGAGGTAAGGAGTCCCGTCTCCCTCCCTGCCCTCTGGCGTGTGCCGGCCACTCGAGCCCTCTGCGCCAACTCTTTGCAAAAACGGCTCCACGTCAGGGACCGCTGGCGCTGAAGCTACCACTGCCTTATTATTCTGCTCAGCTAATTTCTCTTGCTCTTTCTGACGCAACCAGACGGGAGAGTTCACGTATATTTTAGGCCTCGTTCTTATAGCGTTGCACCGTTCTAAATCTGGTCGCCTGATCGGCACTGGGGGCCTATATGCAGCTGGGATAGGAACCCCTCTGCCTAGAACTGTACAAATCAAACCCTTGAGCGCTGCACGAAAGTCTTTCAAATGATAAGCGTACAGTAACGGGTTTATAGCAGAATTTAAATGAGACACAATGATGCAGACGTAGGTCAAAGGATTTGGAATGTCTAGTTCTGGAAGGAAAGCTTTGATAGCGTTGATGGTGTAGAGTGGAATCCAGCAGATGATGAAGAAGAAGACGATGATGGCGAGGTTCTGTGTGGCTTTGACTTCTCTCTTCTGCGCAGCTCCGAGAACGCGGAGCATCGTGCCACTGGAACACCGCCCCCCGCGCCCCTCCACAGTCATTACTTCGCTCATCTGGAATCACATCAACAAACAACCATCAACATCAATCCCAAATATGTAGACAAACTGGTAATTTTCCGTATTGATAAAAGAAGCTAGTTATCAAAAAAATAATTAGGGTCAATACTTTGTTTATTTAGTAATAATGATAAGCACATAATGATATTTTAATCAGTATGCGGGCTTTGTAGTTTTTGTTGATTTTAATCATTCTTTATTCCAAGCTGGACACGATCTTGGTATCGACGAGGATAAAGGTGAACAGGAAATTGACACTACAATATTCCTTCTTACAAAAGTCTTGGAACTCGCTATCTCACCTTGACGAATATTTTATAGATTTCCTATATTCATCATCAATACTAAAATTTGCAGTGACAAAATATGGATAACGAATTATACTTTATTTAAAATTAATAAAGTTATTATCATAGATGTGCAATTTTTTCTCATGTCTTCCGGCACCGCGTAAGAACATCGAAAACGCGTTAGTGTTGGCAATCACTGACCTTATCACGTAAACAATATTAATATATTTATAGGTGCCATATTATTATGATGATTTTTTGCAAATAAAAGAAAAAAATACGTCGAAAGACGCTCTCGCGCGTGTGTGCGTCTTGTGCGCCCAAATAGGATTTTTTATTAATATTAGTATAATAAGCGCTTGTACTGTAGGTACTAACAAAATCTGGATCCATTCCAGAACATTATGTTAAATTCTCATTATAATACATTCTCAAAATCACCATGGGTTGAACGATTGAACAAAGGAATCTCATATTTTGAGTCTGATTCTGAATGCTAAGATACCTACATTCGTTACTGTTTATACGAATCATTGTAAAACTAATACCTAAGTATTTTAGTATCTGAACCTTTAAATGAGATGAAGCTTATCAAAAGAAAATTGCCGAAATCAAACCAAAATTTGACAGCAACGACCACAGCTACTGGGATACTAATCTAACACCATGAATCATATCTATAGATATCTACAAACAACTTGAGCATGTGACGACACGGTGAGAAATGGGCAGGAAAAAAAGAAAGAACAAAAGATAAAATTAAAAATGTTAAAAACCCACGACACAAGACCATTACTTGATCCTTTCAACAACTAGAAGAGAGCTGATAATCTTCAAATAGCTGAAGATATTTTCTTTCATAGCTCAGAACACTCTTGATTGTGACACAAAAAAAACTAGATCCAAATCGGCAGGCACATTGCGCGAACCTGCCAGTTTAGTTCAAACTAATATTAGGGACTACTATTTGGTATTCTGTGCTAATATCGCATCGCCTCTTTAAATTTATTGAGTTTATTCTTGTTCATTAGCGTGAGACGAGAGCCAGCCTTGGTTTAAGCAACGCTTATTAACTTCTGATCATTAGCTTTGACATAAAAAAAATGATTATCTGTAAAGTCTTACTACGAATAAAAACCTTTTGACTTTAAAATTATACATTTTACTATAAACTTTGCCTTCGCAGTTATACCACGAGAGTCCATGTTCAAGTTGTTTGCCGCTAACTTTAATCATTAACAGCTCATTATATGTCCCCACAGAGGGGCTCCAGCCTACCCTGAAATCAGGGTGAATAGGCCTTAGTCGACCACGCTGGCCCAGTGCGGGTTGGTCAACTTCACACACAACCTTTAATATACTTCTTAGGTGTGTGCAGGTTTCCTCACGATATTTTCCTTCACCGTAAGAACGTCGAATAAACGTACATATGAATTCGAAAATCGAAAACACATTGGTACGTGCCGAGGTTAAAACCTACAAACTTCCGAATGGAAGTCAACGGCCCTAGGCCACCGACGCTATTCGCCGCTAACTTGTCACACCCGCGGCTCACCACGAATTCTGACGAGCCTCGGGGGCAGACAATGATGAAGGTGAGGAGCTTGGTACTTGGAGGCCGAGGAATAAAACTTCGTCTTCACTTAACACAGTCCTTCACAGATTTATTGGAATAGGATATCTTTAACATTACAAAGTGGCCTATTTGGCTAAGGCTCGGGGAAAAAAAGGAATGAATAAATGGATGAAATGACATATGAATGACGGATGAATTCCAAACTTGAATATTCGAATTTAGACGCAAAACAAATGGAAATAAGAATGAGAATGAGAATTTTTTATTATTTTTTATTTTATAAAACAGAGAATGAGGTGGCATGCAAGGCACCACGTTACAAACTTTAACTCATACTATGTAATAATAACACCAACCTGTTTAACCACAACCCGGTAGATGTGAGCGTAGAAAGCGGCGAGCAGTACGCTGGGCGTGACGATGGTAGCGAAGTACAGGAACAGGAGGTAATTGTAGTCCATGACTTCGACGAAGTAGCACCCTTGTAGGGTGTTGCCAACGCCGACCGCCACGGCCGCGTGCCAGCCGAACAGAGGCAGCAACCCTACGATGGCGCCCGCCATCCAGCACACGGAAATTATCACTGGAATTAAAGAAAAACGACTCATACATTTTGAGAACAGTAGCTAGCACATGCGGCTGAACATGTTGGACTTGAGAGCGCCCGTATTCCATAGCGGCAGGGGTGAATTTGGCAGTGCGAATGTCCAACCGCATGTGCTGGTTGTTCTGTACATCTAAGTCATCACTACATAGTATAAAACAAAGTCGCTTTCTCTGTCCCTATGTCACCTATGTCCCTCCCTATGTCCCTTTGTACGCTTAAATCTTTAAAACTACGCAACGGATTTTGATGCGGTTTTTTTAATAGATTGAGTGATTCACGAGGAAGGTTTATATCTATAATACATGCATAATATAGTCAAGAATAACCCACAGTAACCATTTTCCCGTGCGGAGCCGGGGCGGGTCGCTAGTCTTATATATTTCAGAAACGAAACTTGCAGATGTGATGTAATTAATTTATTTTAATCAATATGAACAAAAGTATTTTTGTCCTCTATGCGATCCTAAAGCTATTGATCAGAATAACGCACATTGTTCCGAACGACTGAACCGATTTGGATAAATTCTATATCGCCATGAACTAACTAACCTTTAGTATGAACTTTTCGCTGTGGGAAAATATCACATTCCCTCGTTAAAAAATCCGCATGAAGTACCTAGTAGAAGCATTTTACTATTATAAAGCTAATAAGGAGATGCGGCTCATTCGAGTTCCTGGCAGTTCCTGCCCGAGCTCAATATTTTTAATTTTCCCTATCAACAGACGCTATCTGATATAAAAGTAATTATATTATTTTCGGTGCACTTTCTTGTCAATCTCAAAATTATTTACCTATATATCAATTTTCTCTAACTAGCGTATAGGTTGGCTGCAAGTGATCTCTGCGTAGGGATAAGCTCGCCTTTGTGGTGAAAATTCTGACTGATGCTGTTTTTTATGTGTGCAATAAATACTCGTATCATATTTTACGCTTTTTAGCTTCTTCCTACAAAAATGCTTACAATACAACTAGTAGGTATTCTGCCGATGATCAAATTCATTATACGGGATTTCACTGTCCGAATTGAGTCATGCTAATATTATACGACAGCAACACAACAGCTAAATATTTAAGGAAAATCGTTAAAGAAACCTGTAATTTCCTCCTTATCGGCATCGGTCACTGAGACCGGTGGCAATAATACAAGTGTTATGGCATACGGATGTATGTAGATTGTATGCACGATAGTGCCCGACTAGCACAGCTAAATAGAAACACGAGTCGCCAATTTCGAGCAAGTTGCGAATTGGACCAACTCACTCTTCCTGTGAGGCATTACTATAGATTGTCTGTGCTGTGTGTATCTATGGCAATCTGTTTAACTGGCTTAGTCAGAGCAAGCAAATTTTTCAGAATTTCTTTATCCGTATCTGAGTAGGGAACGGTCTAACAAATAACACATTGCTAAGACTTATTCTTTAGAGTAGTGCAGGCTGAATCATCATTTAATACAAAACTATAAGACAGGGAACTACTACAGATGGACTACGTTTCGATATTCTGTGTAAAAGGTGCGGGAGATCGCGGAGAGCAGAGCGAGACGAAATCGTAGTTCAGAGAAGTAGGAATATACTATAGGATGAACAGGCAAAATGACGTAGAAATGACGTAGGCTTGTGTCAGTCACGTGGTCCGAATGGAAGATCTTGTTTTCTTAGACCATGGCATGGGTACGACGAATCAAGCTTCATCGGACTTGCGGGGGAGCGGATGGCTCTGCTCTACCCCAAAATTTCAACCGCTTTGTCCTAGTTTAATGTCACCTGTACTGTCTGTCACATGAGAAGCGATCCCGCGTCTCGCCCTTGTACGTACAGTCTGTCCAAAAAGAGTAAAAGTTAATAAGTAGCAACACTATAGTGTCGTCTCTTTCTAACTAGTAGTGAAAATCAGACGTCACTACGGTGTTGCTACTTATCAATTTCAACTTTTTTTGGACGGACGGTAGCTGTTGTGTTAACGTACTTTACAACATTTCTTGTTCTATGGAAGGCACATTATGAATGGGGTCAGCCTTTATCTACTTGAGAGCTAGAAGGCTCAATAACCTGTGCAGTAACTGTTTTCTTATACCTAAGTCTTCTTGGGGTTTCAATATTAGTATACAAGTATAGTATTTTAAAGGAACGTGGACGAAGGCGCTGCTCCATAACGAAAGATTTAAAAAATACTTTGTCACTTTATAGCCACCTCCACCTGCATTAGATGGTTGTTGTCAGTCCGTAGGTAGGTATTTATTAACAGCTCATATATGTCACCACCCCACCGAGGGGCTCGAGAATACCCTGTAACATAAAAAAAATGAAATGTACCATTTAGCCATGCAAATAAATGTATTCACTCTTGCATCCTCTTTATCTACACAAGACAGAAGTAGCATTTTCGTGAGAAAACTCAACAACTTGTGAATTACACTGTTATCGTTTGCATGCACTCTGATTTCAAAAACGTTGCCACAGAATATTAATAGGCGTTGCTAAGATGTTTAAATTACAAACTATGTTTTCTAAAAGATGTTACGCGGTCATGGATTAACTTAACCAGCCAGTTACCGATCGCTATTCACGAACGTCAAGTTTTTTCTGTGACTCAATCCATTGTTAATTGACTTCAAACAATCCTTAGTTTACAAAACTCCGCCTCTTCATAATCACAACACGGTCACTGACTAATGCCTTCTATGTTATTTTATTTATCTATATTAATGAAAAGTAAACAAACAACCCCTAACCCCACATAATATAGTTTCCGTTCCGTTCCGTCTGCCCGCTCTTTTCCAAAACATTTTAAAGATTTTCAGCCTCATTTAGGTACGCGTCGGGGCAACAACATGCAACAGTTGTCGCATGCCACATAATTAATAAATAGATATTATAGCAAAAGCCGACCAAAATCATTAGTATTGGAGTATTTTACCACAATTTTACCCTATCTATTATCGATACTATCGACATTGTTACTATACAAACACCCCCTACAAGCGATGAAAAGCAACCGAAAAAAATTGAGCTCTTGTGGCGATCCAACTGAATTTCTGCCGAGCAGTAAATATGCCACCGAAATTCGGTTCGTCTGGCCCCAGCCTAAAAAAGAATCGCCGAAATGTACGATGTACGTGGTATGATTGCACCGAATTAAATATGTACACCGTGAAAATTAATTCGTTGTTTATCCGCAGCAAAGTGGTCGTACTCATGAAACTGAACAACTTTCCGGAACATAGGTTGAAATCTCAACATTAAAATTCTTGTCATACAAGCACGTGACTGAAGTTTACATGATGAGTAGAATTTTAATTTTGAGATTTCGACCTATGTTCCTTAAGCAAAAGTTGTTTAGGTTCATGAGTAGTACCAATATGTTACGGATAAACAACCAGTTAAATTTCACGGTGTTTATATTTTTTTTTGTGTTATTAATTACTAGCGACCCGCCCCGGCTCCGCACGGGAAAATGGTTATTGTGGATTATTCTTAAGTATATTATGCATGTATTATACATATAAACCTTCCTCTTGAATCCCTCTATCTATTAAAAAAAACCGCATCAAAATCCGTTGCGTAGTTTTAAAGATTTAAGCGTACAAAGGGAGGGACATAGGGACATAGGGACAGAGAAAGCGACTTTGTTTTATACTATGTAGTGATTGTCAGGACTGGGTTTGTATGAACTTTATATTACTTAGCTCCTGAAACGAAAAACCAATATAGTATGATTGCTCTGTAAAATGGTTAAATAGCGAAGCACGGTTTTTCTACCTCTCTTGGTTAAATATAATCCTAACATTACAAATGCGAAAGCAACTGTCTGTCTGTCACGCTTTCACGCCTAAACGGCTGAACGGACTGCGATGCAAATTGACAGAATGCCAGTAATTTATTATTAGACAATTATAAATAAAAGTGCAAGATATACGAGTCCCTACTACGGCGACAAACAGACAGTGCGGAGACAGATAGATTACGTATTATCAAGTAACGAACCCTTGTGCCATTACAATAAAAAAAGTGAATAAATCAAGATTTGTGATGTTAGAAATTTTGTATATTTTTTATTTTGTGTGATAATTGGTAGTTCCCCTCATTTGCAATGTCTTACTATACAGTTCTATACCAATATTAAACGTCATCATCAGCGATAGACAACTACCGCTGCTGATGACGTATATCAGCATCACGTCATTTAAGACATAACTTAGAAGACCTTGTTTTGTTAGAAAGTCCTATGATCTTAAAAGTTTCTAAGAAAACTCCGTAGATTTCGAGCAGCTCTGGTAGCCAGATACCGTGAGGTACCTTAGCTTAGACATTGTATAATCATTTATTTATACTTTGCCAAGCATTCTCTTGTCAGTCACATGTTGTTGAACGTTCTACGTCATCGTCAGTGATAGGCAAGGCAACTGACGCTTATGACGTCACGTCACTTAGAAGATCTTGTTTTGTTAGTCTATCTACATGATCTTATGGAACCAACTGCAACCGTATGCTACTGTTTGCATGACGCACATTTCAGTGCAATGACCAATGCGTGCCCGTCCGTCCGCCCTTGGGCAGTCCACGCCACAACTTCCGATACGCGATATTTATACCGATCCTGTTGTTTTTGTTCAATTTTCAGTTTACTTTTTATCACTAGTTTGTTAGCAAATACGCGCGTGATAATGATCTTGTAAATATTTAAAGTGTGGAGGTGAATAGTGTTGACACTTTACTACGTCATAACAAGCCAAAAAATATATATTTCTTGCTAAATATTTCTTTCGTTACTTATGTAACAACCACCTACTTATTTTTTCCGTAAATTTAGTTGTAGAGACAATTCATTTAAATTCAGATTATTTTGTCCAATTATTTTTTAATAGGTAGGTACCAAGAAATACAACTAGTTAGGTATTGAAAAATGAGTATGCTGTACTTACTAAACCACAAAACAAGAAGGAATTTTTTTCCTCTATCATTCACCTGTTGTTGTTTGTAAGCAGGTGATCCCAAGAAAACGATGTCTACGTCACTCCTACGTAAGCACGTGACTCACGCAACGAGATACCTACCCGTCCTAACTATGAATAATACTGACATCTGTCTTTAGAATGCCTTTACGTAGCTGTAGTAATTTTTGTGTTATTGTATAGAAATTTGGGAAATATTGTAGATTTAGCAAACGAAAACAATTCAAATACAATACAAATTAATAGGATTTATTTTTGAATACCCTTAAAATATCACAAGTTTATTCTTATATAAAAATAGAAAATTCTTTATTTAGAACGTGATCGTCGTCCCCAAGAGATCTTTAGTTGTCAAGACGGCGATTTATGCACACTTATCGATCGTATAAGGGGGCGTCCATAAATTACGTGAGATGTTTAAAGGGGGGAGGGGGTGGCGTCAAATCTCATCTAATCTTACGTTGGAGAGAGTCTCTGGAGAGGTCTCGGCAAATATCACGCAATTTTTTTTCTAATTGAAACAAAAAAAGTTAAACTATTTTGGTCCATTTAATCCAGATTGTACTTGCTTAAGATTGAATCTAATTAGTTACGATTTAAGTGTTCTATTGTCAAATTTTTATTTAAACACTTAAATTTAAACTTTCAGCAATATTAATTACTAGTCTTAACTAGTGGTAAATAAAATCACGAAGCAGTTTTTTTTCTTTTTACATTAACAATTCAACGCATATTTTTAAAAATCTCACGTGAGATTGGGGGATGGGGGAAGGGGTTGAATAAAATCTCACGACATCTCACCAGAGGGTGAGGGATGGACAGAAAATAAAAAAAACACCTTACGTAATTTATGGACGCCCGCGCCCCCCTTAGGTGAAAATAACAGAGTTGATGTAGATATTATTTTTGTCTTGCGCCTGCATGCATGTATAAATTCTACACAGATAAAGTAAATCGTGTCTCCTCACACTCGCTCATTTCACAGAGTTTTGGCTTGAGTTCGCAACAGTTCGCATGAACGCGACTGCACATACAAAGTTTTCACTGCACGCCGAAGTAATATTAATCATGGTCCAAGAAAACAAGGTCTTACAATTAGACCACGAGACTGACACAAGCCTACGTCATTTTGCGCTGTTCATCCTTGTCTATTACACGCATTCAACAAGGATGAATAAGCAAAATGACGTAGAAATGACGTATGCTCGTGTCAGTCACGTGATCTAATTGTAAGACCTTGTTTTCTTGGACCATGATATTAATAATAACTAGCAGGATCTTTATACTTTTATCGATTGGGATTTGGCAAACTACATTCAGATTAAATCTAGGTAAAGAAAACAGTAACAGACTTCTTTCGAACGGTTAAAATGAGATAGGTATGGATGCACAGAATCAGAAAAGACGATACAAAAATAAGATTTACACATTGTATTGCAAATAACTATAACAGTTTTAAAACATTTATTATCTAATCTTTTGCGGTTTTCAATATTTCAAGAACTATTAAGTCAGTAACTTTGTAAGTAAAAATAAGCAGCACTAAGTACAACCGCAAATATTTTACGTTTTTGTGCTTGTTTACATTTTACAAACTGGTATGTAGGTAAGACTGAACTGACATCACCCACATTATCATCACAAAAGATACATAAAATAATAGGTAGCTATAACAGATCTTCATTACAAAATGTCCTCATTCATCGTCGATGTTCCGATAATAAACGATTCGGTATAGCATATACCACACATAAACATGCGCGATAGTGCCAATTAGGAACATTTTATTTTCACATCACAACAAATGCTGCCACAGCTGCCATTATTATAGAAAAGGTTGGTAAACTTCTGGCTGCAGAATTCCTCTTTAATGATTGGTCTGCATAGGATTGCAACACTTGACAGGGGACATTCTTCTTCATTCTGGAAGACGGAGTGGTTCGGATCACGTAGCACTGCATACCAGCTGTGACTTCCACAGGCTTCCCTTTCACATCAAGTGCGTTAACTACTGTTGTGTTGGTCACTGTTACTGTCGAAGTGATTGTATTATTAGGATTAGGGACAGCATCACTTGTAGCATTCACCGTAATATTCATAGGCACTAAAGTGCCGTCAGGTCTTAATTCATATACTACTTTAGTTGTTTGATTAGCTGCAGGTGTCTGTGATACCGAGGAGTTGTTAACAGTGGTTGTAGTGTTCACCACAGTAACAGTCTGAGTAACACTAGTACTGTTCTGTTGTGGTTTCACTTCCTCTTCAAGTTTCATATTTGATATCAACTCGCACTTTATCCTTGTTTCCTCGTAATCGCCATTGTCTTTCTTGAGTCCAAATTTGCACACTTCGCCGTTTTGAGGTGTATAAGTGGAGCCACTGCCGCCGCCGCCGCCGCCGCTGCTATGTGAATGGCTGACTGCGTAAGCGGTTCCTGCTGCAATCGTTCCTAGATTCATGAGAGCGAGACCAGCTAGTAGGGTGCCATATTTACTTCCTGATTCTTTGTATTGGTAGACATAAGTCGGTGGCGTGCCTCGATACACTGGATAACTAATAGCGGGAGCTCCACGGGTAGGTGTGTAAGTTATGCTTTGAGGAGGGGAGTAGTGATAGTGATGGTGAATATTGGTAGTCGATCCGGAACCTCTGTTATTATTTCCTGACAAGCCACCTGCCGGCGGGTACCCATGATTATTATTACTTGGGTAGCCGTGATTTCCTCCAGCTGGTGGTTGTCGACTTCCACTACTTCCTGAGAGTCCTGGAGCTGCAGGGTAGCCATGTGCCCCTCCCTGTGAAGGATAACCATGACTGCCTCCTTGTGAAGGGTAGCTATGACTTCCACCTTGTGAAGGGTAACCATGACTTCCTCGCCCTCCGCTGCCAGACAAGCCACTACTAGAGCTTGGGTAACCGTGTCCTCTCCCACCACCGCCAGATAATCCAGAAGATTTCGGGTAAGAACTACTTTTCCGAGCTGTTATAGGTTCTAGTATAGAAAGCGCTAGGACAGCGCACAACAACGCGCACTTGTAGAACTGCATTATATAAACGACCAAATTTAATTACGGAGTTAAACACGACGCGCACGAGCGTCTCGTCCACTTTCGCGCACCAAACTGTCGTGAAGTTAGCTCTGTTAGCTGTACCACTGCAACCGCAGCTGCGGACGAAACGGCTCACTGCCCTTGCACGACTCACTATAGGTAAGACCATTATGTGACTGTGTGTTGCCAATTTAATTAATTCAAACTGTGCATTTTTCATTCGTTTATTATAAAGTTTTGTTTTGTTTGATTATGAATGTATCTGATGGCGTTACAATTTATTTCACGACATTAATAATCTCATAATTTTATGGAAATACCAAAAACTATTTGCCTGTTTCTCGGAAGAGACAAGCCTTATAATACAAGTGAGCAACGCTGCGCTGCTTATAAAACATCAAAATTACACCTGAACAAAACATCAAAATTACGCCTGTACGACCCGGATAGCCCAGGAGGTGCGGGTTCAAGTCCCTGCCCAAGCTCAATGATCTTAATTTTTCGCTTCAATTATAATTTAATCTAAATTACAATTTCTCAGAAATTGAAAACGCCTTAAGATAAATTTTCTATCGAGAATAATTTTATTATATATAAAATTATATATAAAGAATAATGGGCTGAAGTCATCCTATCAATTTGTAGAGAGCCGCCATGTAATTTATCATTGAAATAATCATGAAAGTGTAAAATGTCAAATAATCGTTTATTGTAGTTATTGTACGTACAAGGCTTCAAGGGATAGAGCTACTAACGTTTGAAATTGGACAAGTCGTTAAGTAGTTGAAAAATAGGTTCAGTAGGCTTACTACGTAAGAAGCGACAGGCTCGAGAAGCTGTCAAACGCGACATAGTGACAGAACTACTATGGCTCTAATGTCACTATGTCGCGTTTGATGTCTACACATGTTTATTATGATGTTACAATTTATGTAAATAAATAATATTAATAGCCATATTAAATTTCTATGCTTTCAGCTAGATTTATATTTTATTTTTAACTTTTTAGTGCAGGTTAGGACCTTGAAGACGGTTTTATATATTTTTTAAATTATCTTTTTATATAATGTGAGTTTCCTCATTAAATCGAATTTTAAGTGTATAACTGTATTGTATTTGTATTGTACTTACATAATTTTTAATGGCTAGTATTCAGATGCTCACTAAAATATACAAAACCTAACCTAACACAAAACATTTTTTTTGGTGAGCATTTAATCTAAAGTATCGTTTTTATCTGTAACATTTTAAAATGGCAACCCTAAATCAATAATGTACCCAAGTATTATTTACCTGCGTCTGCGTCTCTGTATGAGGCAGGTAAAAAGAAGGTAGGTACTTAGAAGCAATCTTACTGTGTCCGCTTGTTGGACTGACGACAAAACTATATTAAATTTAAAATACAACAATATTTTGAGTTTCTCATTCTAACCGGGTATAGGTACCTACTGGTAATCTTAAACTAATATGTAATTCTAATTACTAATGGAGTTTTAAGATGAATTTATGATATTTATTATGATGAATTTATGACATCACAGCTTGCATCTAAATAAAAAATGTAATCAAGAATTATTTTTCCAAGTAAACACTAATTTTATTATTTTTTCCCATTTCCAACCTCTTTGTTTTTCATGCAACTACACGACATCTAGTGCGGATACTATATACTAAACACAAGTTATGTAGGTACTACAATCTGACTACAATAATATTGCTCATAGCATGGCACACTTGCATGATAGTCCGTTGCTCATTGAAAAGATGGCGTGCGTGTCACGGACTCACGGCAGCTTATAATCTGCCTCCAAAAAATTATATTTCTTCCATTTTCTTTTTATTATGAATCATATTTTTAATCATATTTTTATTATATGCACTACTTATTTCTATAATATTGTCAAAAGTTTTTATTATCACCCCTACTTATTCTTATTTATTTGAATGAGTAAGTACTTTTTAAAAATGATAGTGTGTTTTAGAATCTGTAAAATTTATTTTTTTCCAGCTATCAGAATCATAATCATAAATTGTTTATTTGATTTGGACATCACGACACAAAAAACTACAAACAAAAGTACCAACATAACAACAATCACGTGCTTAACCGGTAACGGGTACTTAACGGATTAATATTTCCCCGCGTTGCGATTTTCGATCAAAAAGCACCCCTTGAGGGAAAGCCGCAGCCTGGGTAGTCTGGTCTTTCTACGAAGCTAACCTACTAATGAAAATCCAACGTTATTTTTAGACTGCTACAAGTATCGAAAGCCACCACGGAGGTTTATTCAATAATGACCTCAAAGTTTCTCCGGACGGCATCTCGGGATCTTGAACAGTTAAAGGCGTCGTGGACGTCGCAGTGGTCACCTGTCGAGTCCTCATTGTTGAAGACATATTTTGACCAAAAAGTAACTCTGATGAATTGAACTGTTCATCGGTACCACCATAAGATACAGTAATCGTTTTAGGTTTATATTCTTCTGGCCAATACTTTCGATCAAACCCCATTAACATTCTAATAATAAGTTCTCTATTACTTTGTGTTCTTTTCATTACATCGACCAGCTCAGCTATGTATTCTTTCATATTCTTGTCATCACCAAGTTTCAATTTAGATTCATTTTTTAGTTCAGGTTGAATTATTTCCTTCTGTCTCGGTTGATTGATCTTCACTGAAGAATAACGTTTTACAATAGGTGTAAGACTTACAGAAAATTCACCAGTTTCTGGCAAAGGGTTTGCATATTTTGGTTCATCTTCGAAGTGTTGCACTTTATCAAACTTTGGTCCCTCTCCAACAGCAGTAGTCATTTTATCTTGTAACTGTGTTTTCAGATCCCAGTTGCTCGTATGGTCAAATCTAGGTTGATTGTTTATGATTGCAAACGGCGGCGCAGGAAATGGTTTACTAAGATATGGGATACTTATATTGTTATGACTTAATCCGAAAAAATTTAGAGGCGGCCTATCAAATTGTGGTCTAACAGTCACATCTGAACTAGTGATGAACTTACGGAAGTCTGAAGAAGAAGGAATATTATAGTTCGTAGAGTAACGCGTTAGAAAAGTGAAACTTGACTTGGGATTTAATGAACGTCCAAAAACTTCCGATTCCATGCCACTAAAAACCGCGATCAATAAACAAATTGTAGACCACATGTCCTTTCGGTTTGGTACGACAAATACTATTAACAATATTAATTCTTTGTAATTTAAGAAAAATATTATATCGCTCTCACTCTTTCTTACTACATATTGCTTGTGATATTGCAATGACTTGAAATTCTCGCTGGCAGTAAAACAACAGAAATGATAAAGATGACCTATTATGATGACCTTTAAATTAATGTATTTTTTTCTCTTTATTTTACCTTAGTATGAGAACATACCAAGTTCAAAAGGGCATCGTATGTTCTTTTTGGGAATTACAAAATTGTGACATGTTCATAAGCGCAAGCACGGCTATATCCGAATTATATAAATAAAAAAAATGTTTTTTTACTTTCAGGATGTGGTTGTAATTGTGGTGGTATACTTAATGCGGGCGTGATAATCTTCTGATCATAGCATATCATACTATAATTGTAAAGAGGAAAGATTTTTATTGGTGTGTGCGTGTTTGTTTGTAATAATAAACTTAAAAACTACTGAACCGATTTCTTTCGTCTTTTATCATTAGAAAGCTACATTCACCCTGAGTAACTTAGGCTACCTTTTACCGCGGGAAACGCCTCATTCCCACGGAAAAAACTATTGACGCGGAAAGCTAGTATTTATTATATGGGTATAAAGTTCTCGTGTCAGAGTGTTAGATACCATACTCCTCCGAAACGGCTTGACCGATTTTAGATGGAATTTCATAGGTATACAGGGCGTCCCATGGCCAGAGATGGGCACGTACCCAGGTATTTACCCAACCACCCGGTAAATACCCGTATCTACCCAAATCAGTGGGTAGATTGAATTCAATAATTTGTTCTAGCATTATTTTGTTTGTTTATGCGCCGATTTCGATGAAACTCGGTTTGTAGCACTAATTTGGCAAGGAAAATAGAATGCAATAAAGAAATTTACAAAAATCCAAGATGGCGGCCAACTTTTTAGTTTATAGACTGATTTCGATGAAACTCGGTTTGTGACACTATTTTGACAAGGAAATTAGAATGCTATGTGAAAATTATCAAAAATCCAAGATGGCGGTCAACTTTTCTGTTTATGGGCCGATTTAGGTGAATCTCAGTTTGAAACATTATTTTAGCATAGAAGTTAGAATAGAATGTCAAAATCTACAAAAATCTAAGATGACAGCTAACTTTCTTGTTTATGGACTGATTTTGATGAAACTTGGTTTGTTACATGTATATTTTTTTACTAGAAACTGAATGCAATGTCAAAATTGTCAAAAATTCAAGATGGTGGTTAACTTTTTTGTTTATAGAGTGATTTAGATTAAACTTGGTTTATAACACTATTTTCACAAGGAAATTACAATCCAATGTCAAAATTGACAAAAAATCAAGATGGCGGCCAACTTTTTTGTTTATAGACCGATTTGGCTGAAACTCGGTTTGTACCACTAATTTGTCAAGGGAATTTGAATGCAATGTAAACATTTACAAAAATCCAAGATGGCGGCCAACTTTTTTGTTTATACACTGATTTCGATGAAACTCGGTTTGTGACACTATTTTGACTAGGAAATTAGAATGCTATGTAAAAAAAATTAAAAATTCAAGATGGTGGCAAGCTTTTTTATTTATAGAATGATTTAGTTCAAACTTGGTTTATAACACTATTTTGACAAGGAAATTAGAATCCAATGTCAAAATTGACAAAAATCCAAGATGGGGGCTAACTTTTTTGTTTATGGATAGATTTCGATGAAACTCGGTTTGTTACACTATTTTGGCAAGCAAATTAGAATGCAATGTAAATATTACAAAAATCCAAGATTGTGGCTAACTTTTATGTTTGTGGACTGATTTCGATGGAACTCGATTTGGAACACTATTTTGTCAAGGGAATTAGAATGCAACTTCAAAATTGAAAAAAAATCAAGACGATGGCTAACTTTTTTGTTTATAAACTGATCTAGATGAAACTTGGTTTGTAAGACTATTTTGACAAAGAAAATTCGAATAGAATATCGAAATTGTCAAAAATCGAAGATGAGAGCCAACTTTTAAGTTTATGAACGGATTCCGATGGAACTCGTCACTATTTTGGGAAGAAAAGTATAATGCAATGTAAAAATTCACAAATATCTAAGTTGACATCTAACATTTTGTTTATGTTCGGATTTCGATGAAACTCGGTTTTACAACACAATTTTAGAACAAAATTAAATAATTTTTTATCCTAACAAGTTGGTCTAACTTTGCTTCAGTATTTCGAAGAGCTCAGATAATTATGTCTTGATTGAACAATGAAGCACCATGTCTGAGGAGGACTGTAGAACGCTGGTATTTATAATTCCAGAGTTCTGGATTTGGATATAGGGAAATAATAAAGTTAGATTTTATGTCTAAACGTTATGTCTATGTCTATTTCAGCACACACTTTTGAATGATAATACATTTTTCTTCTCATTTTCTAGTTAAATTAGTGTTACAAACCGAATTCTTTCGAAATCAGTCTAAAAACTAAAATCGTTGCCGCCGATGTAGATTTCTGTCATTTTTACGATGCATACCAATGTTCTAGCTAAAATAGTAGGTACTACATACCAAAATTAATAGATATCAGTCCGTAAACATAAACAAACAAAAAACAACACAAGCTGTATACTCAGATTTTTTTGTAAATTTTAACATTGCATTATCTCCTTTCCGAACCCGACGACGAAATCACTGATGGAGTTAAAGCAGCCAAAGAATTTAGATTACACCTAACAGAATGCCCTTCTGGTAGCGAATACCCTTCAGGTAACAATTACCCTTCAGGTAACAACGCCCGTACCCGCCGGCGGGGGCGCGGCCCTAACCAAAATCAGAATTGATAATCAGAGACGGAGCCACTCAGGCGTCGTCTCCTTCACGATGTTTTTCAATATAGACGCGTTGGTATGACTTTTTTTGGGGTAGAGTCTTCCGCTCCCCCGCAAGTCCGATGAAGCTTGATCCGTCGTACTTTTTCGACTCAAGCATAGATCAATTAAAAAAGAAAAATAATTGCATTACCTATAAATTTCCAGAAAGGTTCTTGAATGGCGACTGCGCGCCGGAAGACGTAGTGTGGGCAGGCCCCCCACGAGGTGGACCGACGATCTGGTGAGGGTCGCGGGAAGCCGCTGGATGCGGGCAGCGCAGGACCGATCATTGTGGAGATCCTTGGGGGAGGCCTTTGTCCAGCAGTGGACGTCTTTCGGCTGAGATGATGATGATGATGATGATGATAAATTTCTTACCAAAATTGCCAAAGTTAGGCTGAAATCATGGATTTTTATAAATTTTTACATTGCATTCTAATTTGCTTGCCAAAATAGTGTAACAAACCGAGTTTCATCGAAATCTATCCATAAACAAAAAAGTTAGCCCCCATCTTGGATTTTTGTCAATTTTGACATTGGATTCTAATTTCCTTGTCAAAATAGTGTTATAAACCAAGTTTGAACTAAATCACTCTATAAATAAAAAAGTTTGCCACCATCTCGAATTTTTAATTTTTTTTACATAGCATTCTAATTTCCTAGTCAAAATAGTGTCACAAACCGAGTTTCATCGAAACCAGTGTATAAACAAAAAAATTGGCCGCCATCTTGGATTTTTGTAAATTTTTACATTGCATTAAAATTCCCTTGACAAAATAGTGGTACAAATCGAGTTTCAGCCAAATCGGTCTATAAACAAAAAAGTTGGCCGCCATCTTGATTTTTTGTCAATTTTGGCATTGCATTCTAATTCCCTCGACAAAATTGTGTTACAAACAGAGTTTCATCGAAATAAGTCTATAAACAAAAAATTTGGCCCCCATCTTGGATTTTTGTCAATTTTGACATTGGATTGTAATTTCCTTGTGAAAATAGTGTTATAAACCAAGTTTAATCTAAATCACTCTATAAACAAAAAAGTTAACCACCATCTTGAATTTTTGACAATTTTGACATTGCATTCAGTTTCTAGTAAAAAAATATACATGTAACAAACCAAGTTTCATCAAAATCAGTCCATAAACAAGAAAGTTAGCTGTCATCTTAGATTTTTGTAGATTTTGACATTCTATTCTAACTTCTATGCTAAAATAATGTTTCAAACTGAGATTCACCTAAATCGGCCCATAAACAGAAAAGTTGACCGCCATCTTGGATTTTTGATAATTTTCACATAGCATTCTAATTTCCTTGTCAAAATAGTGTCACAAACCGAGTTTCATCGAAATCAGTCTATAAACTAAAAAGTTGGCCGCCATCTTGGATTTTTGTAAATTTCTTTATTGCATTCTATTTTCCTTGCCAAATTAGTGCTACAAACCGAGTTTCATCGAAATCGGCGCATAAACAAACAAAATAATGCTAGAACAAATTATTGAATTCAATCTACCCACTGATTTGGGTAGATATGGGTATTTACCGGGTGCGTGGGTATTTACCCGGTATATACCCGGGTGGGTAGATTGGGTCCCGACCGCCCATCTCTACCCATGGCTATGCCACATGGAGGGAAAGAACCTTAAATATTGTAGATATAACATTTTACTGAAAGAAGACTTTATTTTATTTCTAAAAACTATTAAAACTGCATTCATACATTTTTTAATAATTACATGGTAGAACCGGGAATCGAACCCGCTACACGAGAAAAAGAAATACCCTGTAGTTTTATTATACCGATCGATAGGCTTGATTATAAGGATTACTTTTTGCTAAATAACATAGTGTCAGAAATAAAAGGAAGACTATGAATTTTAACATTTAATGTGGACAAATATGATGGCCGCCGAGATCGCCAGATCTAACCCTGATAGATTTTTTTATGGGTGTTAAAAAATGTTTTTAGCATATATTTTTGCCTATGTGCTGGCAACACCATTTTTACTCTCTTTGGTTTTTTGTCCTGACTGCGTTCGGACAGCTTTGCAATTTTATTAATTAATAAGTAATACAGTTCATGAAAAGTGAAACTTATGTTTTATTTAACAATGGGGTTATGTAAAAAATTTTGTTTACAATAACTGCTATGAAAGTGTCCACGAGCTTCAAACAGAACTTAGACGTATTATTTTAAATATCCACCACAATAAGATAAAAAAATCGAGAGGGAGTGATATAATCAAAAGAGTGGGACTCTGTATTGGAGTCATTTTGAGCTTTTAATAAATTGATGAATTTTGTATTAGAAATGTTAAAATACATAGTCTTCCTTTTATTTCTGACACTATGTTATTTAGCAAAAAATAATCCTTATGATGAAGCCCACCGATTACTATTATAAAATTACAGGGTATTTTTTTTCTCTCGTGTAGCGGGTTCGATTCCCGGTTCAACCATGTAATTATTAAAAAATGTATGAATGCAGTTTTAATAGTTTTTAGAAATAAAATAAAATCTTCTTTCAGTAAAATGTTCTACCTAAGTTTAGTCGTATTATAGTTGTTCAAATTGTTTTGTTAATTGTTTGTTTTGTTTTGTTTGTTTTGGATTCAATTTCAAAAATACAATTTTACGTTGTATCTTGATTATTAGTAACAAATTTTGAGATATAGTGTAATTTAAAATGTAAAGTTATGTCGTCCATGTGGCATAGCCGTGGGACGCCCTGTATATACACAACTATGCTCTTGATGCTCGTGTACGAGTAGGTATGTCAAAAGGTTTTTATTCGAAGGTGTTCGAAGTAAGATTTTACAAATCGACGTCAAATTCTAATGAAGTAATTAAGCTTTGCTCAAACTAAGACTGGCTCTCGTCTCGCACTAATTTATTTATTTAAGAATTTAATGAAGAATGAACTCTCAAAAATTTAAAGAGGCGATGCGATATTAGTTTGATTGATTGAACAGAACCCGCCCAAGAAACTCCAAAACAGGATCGCATCTTTTGTTCTTTCCTCTATTTTTCATATGACCTAAATTTAATTTATTATAACAATATTGCTTATTATTATTATTATTAGCCTACTTGATCCCACTGCTGGGCAAAGGCCTCCCCCAACTCTTTCCACCTCTCTCTTTCCTGTGCATGTTCAGGCCAGCTGTTGCAAAAGGCGTCCAAGTCATCCTGCCATCTTTTTCTGGGTCTGCCCCGACTTCGACGTCCGTTTTCAGGCACCCAATGCGTGACGACTCCGTATGCTTATTATTATTAATTATTAATTTAACAAAGAGTGTTAAAAAATATACAATTTGAGGAAGGCAATTGTCAAAAAAGAAAAAATAAATAAACTAATTACACAAAATTAATGGCTTCCCAATTGCAATGTCGATCCCCACCACAGCGCACTACATTGTTGCGCAACAATTTATTTATTATGTTTAGTTGTAAGAATTTTCGACCATAATATGTTCGGAAATTTCCTCCTGCAATAAAATCAATAAAGTGACAAAGTGAAACAAAATGTATAGAGTGCAAATGCAATCAAAAACTCGTACAATTAAAGACAGCAAATATTACTTACCTACCTAAATATTTTAAAACTAATCATGGATTTATTACCCCGCCAGCAAAGCTAGTTATAAAACTAAGTAATAAACATAAGATTTAAGTATCTATTTATTAATCATAGTAGGTACCTACATACATTTTGTTACTAATTGTTTGTAATGTTATTTCTAGCCCTATTATTCTCATACATGTAAACGTGTTTAAAAGTAGAGATGTCATGTTATTACTTTTTATATGGCAATTAAAAGAGACGCCCACCAAGGGGGCTTTGCTAAAATTGATTCCAGGGTTTCTCTTGAGGGCATCTCGGGGTCCTCCTTTAAGGGTGGCCTTGTCTTTGGTACTATTCTAGAGGGCGGTGTGGGCTTCGGGGTCAGCCGCAGCGTAGTACTGGGACGCTTAGTTGTCGTTGTCATCACCGAGTCAAACTCTTTGTAATATGGTTTTCGAGTAATAGTGGTAGTGAATTTGTGTTTGTATTCTTCAGGCCACATATCTTCAGGGTAATCTTTTAACAGATTATCAATCAGAGTTCTAGTATATCCATCATTACCAAATATTTCTTTAAATCCACTAATCGTGCTAGCCAAAGATTTTGTCATTATACTTTTAAATCTTGTTTCATCATCAGCTTCTCTTAAATTATATTCTTTAACATTTTCAGTGGTTCCAATGTTACGTGTAGTGGTTGTTGGTGATCCATAGATATCATTATTGCCTCCTAAAATATCTGACAACTTGGAAATCGATCCTAGGTGTCTTAGGTCTATATTTTCCATACCAGGATTTTTGTTTAGTCTGTTATTATTATTATCTATACGATCAAACATTCCGCGTAAGGTTGCATCATCTATTAATCCTTTTAATGCTGGAGAGGCATTAGATGATACGAGTTGGTGGTAGATTGAGCTGGCATCAGGATCTAAGTCATTTGGCAGGTAGCTGCTTGATGGATGAATGCGGCTCGTCCCTGAGTCCATCCCCGACAACCCAAGGTTGGCGATGCTTGAAATTCGACGCATTTCTGAATCCATATATTCATGACTATAATCACCGTGTCCACTTTTACAATTCACGAAACTTACAAATGTACAAAGCAAAATTCTTAAAATCATTTGGCTTGACATTATTGTACTCTGGCAAGTAGCACAACGAAATTGAGTAACTGAAAAAATTCTGTTTACTATCTACTTATATAAAATGCCAAGAATCATTGCAAAGTGTGACGAAATCATATTACGTCTCACTTCCACTAGGTACGTATTACTTCAAAGATATGTAGAAAGAGATGTGCCTACAGAGGGCATCTCTTTCTATAAGCTTACACAGTAATTTCTGCATGCGAATCAATCCGACCAAAATATGATGAGCGTGACCGACTGAACGAATTGAAAGCGTTTATCTTATACAGTAAGTATTGCGTTGCAGTACATTTTATTTTACTAAGTTAATAAGTGGCTAGTAAACATAAGTTAAACAAGTAACATATTGAATAATATTTGATTCACCTACATGAAATAGATTTACAAGATAGAGTCATTATTTCAGCCGAATGTGCTGGACAAAGGCCTTTCAAGAGTAAATAACAATAATAAATAAAAAATATGTTTATGGCAACAATCGCTATTGTAAAACTTGTCCGTAGGTTCTTTATTTCTCTGGTCGGGCTTTACAAAGATAGAAGTTACTTCTTGATAATAAAATATTTATGGCAGGTGTACAGATATTTTGGTCACGTACAAGTATATTGTTCAAAACATGAAGTTGATATTTAGTTACATTATAAATAACATATCAACTCACTTAATTACAGAACATTAAATAAAAACAGAAGTACTTTTAAGCTTGATATGCTCTCGTCTGTATTGTTGTTGATATTCATCATGTAAACATCAGAATAGCGCGGTTTTCCCACCTCACTGATGTAAACATTTTCTTTTATAAAAAAATATATATGGCAGGCTTTATATTTTTTCATTTTTCAACAGTGACTTGACAATACTTGACATCTTACAAATTAATCTACGTATTAACGAACCCGAGTTACGTTTAACATACTTGACAACTCTGCAACAGACGCAATAGACCTGTTCAGATAGATTGCACTTTAAATAGATGGCGTATAATATGAAATAATTTTACTGAGCACGCCTGAACTATCTTCTATATCCACCTGCTGCCTGCGAAGTACTGTTTCTACTTTTCGAGTTCCATGGTCCAAAAAGAAGAAAACGCAAGCCTTATTGGTTCACTCGTGAATCCACTGGCCTAATTGAGTTAGGTACAAGGATGTGACGGTAGAAGGTAGGTACTTGTAACATTCTTGGTTAGGTACACATTAAATCTGTGATCCAAAGACAGAAGTATTACAATAATTAATAATTGAATTTTAAACATAGGATATAAAAGCGATATTTAAAATACCTCCACAAATTATATCGAGTGACATATTTTGTTGTGATAATCTTAAATATAATATTATTTACCTATGTAAAAAAACCGTAAAAAATACTTAAAACCGAATCAGGGGGTAAGAAGTAGAAGAAGTTAGAAGTTTTAAGAAGTACTATAAAAAAACTCTATTTGTCTGTTTGTACGGGCTTATCTCCGAAACTGTTAGACCGATTTGAATAAAATTTTGTATTGTGGTATCCTTATATCCTCGGTCAACATCTTAGATTGTTTTTACCGCGGGAAAATATCTCAACTAAGATGTTAAAGGGAGACTGCACGGAAAGATCGTAGCCGCGGGCAACCAACCAACAACAAGTTTTGAAATAAATAAATATATTTTTAAACTAATGTGAACTCGTCACAAAAGAATATGTAACTGACTTGACTAAGAGATGTAAGTTTCCTAAATTTGAATAAATACTTTGAACTTTGAACTTTGAATGGGCTCTACTAAATTTTGAAGTCGGAAGACGGAGTGTGGGCAGGACCCCCACAAATTGGACCGACGATCCGTTGAGGGACGCTGGAAGCTGTTGGATGCGTGCAGCGCTAACCGATCATTTTGGAGATCTTTTGGGGCACCTTGGTCCAGCAGTGGACGTCTTAAATGATGATAGATGTGCCAGGAATGAGTATACCCACAGATTTAGTAACAATGAGTATAACAGGCGCAGGTATATTATTGAGCGAAGCACGCAATTTTTTCTTGCTCTTAAATATTATTAGACCATGAAAAGTACTATAAGCTATGACCCGCCGAGAAAGTGTCATTGAAATTGTGTCCAGATGAAACCATATAAATCGTTTTTGCAACACCTACCCTTGTATCGCAAATGTTTTGCTCGCGGTCTGGATAAACTTTACCTTCTTACACAGTGAAATATTGGTTTTACAAAATACTTTGAGAAATTATTGTAATCATGACTATGAATAACTTTTACTTTGGGATTAACTCTGAACTACAAATAAATTGGCTATTCGATATTTTTAATTTATTTATTTTAGTCCATTATCAAAGAGACCAGATTACACAAAAAACATTTAATCTTAAATAAAGTACATAAAAAGAAACATTCAATAGGGCATAATTATGCAGTTGCTGTATATAATTAAATTAATTTTTCATACTTACTACACATGAAAATAAATATCGTTCCTTTACGTTACAATAAACTCAATTTCAAGATAAATCGATTTCTGCTTATCGAAAAATAACAGGTTTTTAAAAACAGTCACACTGATAGCCTTTGTACTTGTCATGAAGATAACATACATACATAATAATATGTCCTACGCTTTATTGGTCACAGATTTGTTGTTTACTTGTTGTAAAACTAAAAACAATTCAACATCGTAGGTCAAATCAAAATTACTTATATATCAAGTAGAACAGAAAACTTTGTTATTATTTACGCTAAATTATATTCAAACACCAATAAATACAGATGCCCACCATGGTGGTTTCTGTAACCATTGCTTTAAAGTACTTCTAGCGGGTAGAATGCCAGCATCTTTCTTGGGTTCTTTCATTTTTGAATACTCCATTAAAACTTTGCAGTCCACAGGGTTTCGTAAAACTGAATTCTTTGTTATAATTTCCACACTACATTCCATGTTTGCGGCACCAACTCGTTTTCCTTTAACAGTCAAAGGATCTATACCTATAGTTGTTGTGCATGTTTCATTTTTGACTGTAATCGTGTTTGATGATGACGTATTGGCTGATATTGTTGGAGTGGGAGTAGTTACTGTAGAATTATCAGCAAATGGGGAGAATGTTTTAGCATCTGTAATAATTTCCGGCGTCGTAGTAGCATTTTCCACAGGCGAACTTATTGGAAGGACATTAACTGGAGTTGAAATTAGAGTTCCATTAGGTAACAAGGTTTGGACACTAGAAGGTGTTGTTGTTGTTACTACCGGCAAGGCAGACGAATTTTCATAAGTAACGTTATTGATTACTAAGGTTCCATTTGGTAATAACGATTTAGTGATGATGTTATTGTTTATATTTGCAGGCACTGTATTCACCACAGTAGTCACAGTTTTGCAGACAGTTGTATTTACTACTTTAGTAGTTTCTGCAACACTCCCTTCGCTAAATGTTGAAACAATTTCGCATGGCACTTTCAAAGATTGTAACATTCCATTTTCTTTTATTTTTAAAGTACATACAGCTGCATCTGAAGGCTGGTATTGTGGTGTATATCGAGAGGACGGCGACTTATAAGAATTGTAGTAATAATCATCATAATAATAATGATGATGATAACTACTATGAGATCGACCGAGGTTATACAAAGCTAAACCAGTAAGTAAATCACTGTATGGACTATTTGATCCTCTATATTCTTGAACGTACACATGCTGAGGAGAGGAGAAGTAAGTTGGTGAGTGAACAAAGGTAGTATGTCCTCCGTAGCCATGGTTGTAGCTTCCAGTTCCATATCCATTATTAGTGTTATACGATTTACTGGGTGTATTGCCTGATCCTGTATAGTGGGTACCATGTGACCCACTTCCTGATATTCCATTAGACGTTGGGTAACTATGTGCTGTCGATCCAGATCCAGTGTATGCTGGTTTACTCGATCCAGCGCCGGATAAACCAATAGAAGAAGGGTATGATGGCTTACCCGATCCGCTTCCGGAAGATGGGTATGAAGGCTTTGATCCAGCACCGGATAAGCCAGTAGACGAAGGGTATGATGGCTTACTCGATCCGCTTCCAGAAAATCCATTGGAAGACGGGTATGAAGGCCTAGATCCAGCGCCGGATAAACCATTAGACGAAGGGTATGATGGCTTACTCAGCCCGCTTCCAGATAATCCACTTGACGATGATGGGTACGAAGGCTTACTTGATCCAGAACCGGATAATCCAGAAGATGAAGGGTATGAAGGCTTGCTTGATCCAGAACCAGATAATCCAGAAGACGAAGGGTAACTTGGCTTTGAATTCCAACTGCTTGACGGCTTGCTCCAACTTGAACTGCCCGATGAACTCCAGCTGGTCGAAGGTTTGCTCCAACTAGAACTGCCAGATGAGCCCCATCCTCTTCCTCCACCGCCACTTCCTCTAGAACCACCTCCTCTTGAACTGGATCTTCCACACTCCAAAACAGAGATGCTTAAACATAGCACTAAGCACAACAGAAAAATTCTGCTGGCCATAATTTCTTACCGCAGCGGCTACGCGATACTGATGTATCTTTTACGAGACGGGACGTCGCTCGTCGACTGGATTTCCTTGTTAATGTTTCACTTCATTTAAAATTATATTGAATTCTGATGACATCATTTAGTAGAGCAGTAAACATTGTATTTGTTTGTTATTCACGCGCATTAACTATACTTACGTCGGACAAGGATAGAAACAAACACGCGGTCAGATTTATTTGCGTCTGGGGAATTTTGTCTGTTGCATTTATCTGTCTCTCTCTCTCTCTCGCACTGATAAAAAGGTCTTAGGTGATGAATAAGTAACCAATACCGATAAATTGGAAATTAACATCCATTAAATACTTTGTATTAACTATAAGATAAGTATTCTATTTTACTAATGTATTTCTAATGATCTGAGCATTTAAAAATCCTTCTTGTAATAATAGTAAAGGTAGTCCGCAAGTCGCGCCACATTGCCAAAAGTGGCCGTTTTCCGCAATCTTTCCATCAATAACTACTAGCGACGAGATATAATAAATAAAGTTAATGGCTTCAATATATCCTACAAAACACCGTTAAGATCTTCGCCGTATTAGATTTTTGAAATTTTGATTATTTTTCGAGTTATTATTTTTTTTAATGTGGGGGCGCCACTTGGCACCTGTAGGCCCCTTAATATCTAATAATAAAAGTCGTGTTTAGAATTATGTAATAGTTTTTATTTTAAAATAACATTCGTATTTGCGGATTTATTTTTAAACTAGCTGTCCGCCTGCGTTGATTTATTTTATTTCCCGTGGTAAAAAGTATTTAAGATGTTGACCGGGGATATAAGGTAGCACCATGCAAAATTTCATTTAAATCGGTCTAACCGTTTCAGAGATTAGCGTGTACAAACAGACAGACAGACAGACAGTCAGTTTTTTCTTGTATTCAGCTACACTCCTTTTATCACCTACAATCAGATTTTTGAAAAACAAATCAATTACAGACACGCCGATTCTTCACTTTTATTGTAGTACCTATAGATAGAAGAAGATAGAAGATGATAGATAGATAGAAAATAATTTATATTTATTTTATATATTTGCCACGTAGACGAACAGACAACCATGGAAATTGCTATCGATATAGGTAGATACTCGTGGATACCCCTAAGTAGAAACCTACAGGTTTCCTTACAACATATTCCTTATATATAAACTTACAATTTAGATACAAAAAACATATATAGATAAATCGTTTATTGCATTACACGAAACACACATGGACAATGAAGAATTAACACTAAACATGCAAAGAAATTGCATTTAATTTGTACGCATTTAGTTTGTAATTACTTTGGCTGTTTTTAGTGTTAATTCTTGTATATGTGTGTGTGTGCTGCAATGAAGAAAGGTCAAAGTTCAGCAATATACTTGCATAGCGGGCAATACTGATTTTTAGCCCTCACCCAGACCCATATTATTATGAATTTGAAAATCGAAACCCGCGCTACCCGAATGGAAGACAAGTTAAGACAAAGACTCTAGCGACTAGGCAACCCTACCTCTATGAGGCAACTGAAGCTCTATCTCATAATTTGGAAAACGGATACGAAGCGGTAAACCTAGTAATATTACTGCGTTGTATTCACGGCCGTCTTCGAAAAATATCATCGGGGTATACCTATATTTCCCACGAAATATACCTCACTGGCGAGTTTTATAAAACAGCTAGCGCCATCTCGTTCGCTTTCAAGAAGTTTCCAAAATTTTCTTTCAATCGTGCACACGTCCAGATAGGTCAAATAAAGTCCCAACTTATATACAAAAAATACTTATTGAGACATTTTTAAAGCTCTGTTTAGCTTAGTTTTTTGTTAAATACGGAAAACCTAAGACAAGGTTTGTGAAAACCGGTGTTAAAGTTATAGTTAAGCAAAAATTATTAAGGAAGGATATCAGACTACATATAAGATAGATTTTCTTGGAAATAGATTGCTAAGTAAGTTCGGTTTTGGATTCTTAGAATTGGTATGCTTGAGTCGAAAAGGTACGACGGATCAAGCTTCACCGGACTTGCGGGGGAGCGGAAGACTCTACCCCACAAAAAAGTCATATACCAACGCGTCTCGGACCTAGGCCTAGCACGTTGATACTGAAAAACATCGTGAAGAAGACGACGCCTGAGGGGCTCCGTCTCTATTTATCAATTTTGATTTTGGTTATGGCCGCGCCCCCGCCGGCCATAACCAAAATGTTATGGTATAGAATTGTTACCTGAAGGGTATTCTCTACCAGCAGGGCATTCTGGTAGGTGTAATCTAAATTATTTGGCTGCTTTTACTGCATCAGTGATTTCGTCGTCGGGTTCGGAAAGGATATGTTTGGGACGGCGGGGGAACCGCGTAGTAGGGTGTGGGAAATAGCCCGTACACTTTACAACATAGAGATTGGGGTGGGAAGAGCCTTCATCAAAGTAGCGTTTGGATGCTTCTTTTATGAAGCCTCTAATGGTAGGGGTTTGCGATAACGTCACGCTAAACCGCTCCAATTGATTCTAGTCCTCACAGTTCGCGCTACATGTCCTTATTCAAAAAACCTTCGCACCCAACTTCTATTAAGTTGTGTAAGTACTCGGACACTGTCGTATTCCTCCAATATTAAAGGGTCTAGTGAAATTCTAGTGGAGGATCATTGCTTTTAAAAAACGCTCTACCGCGAAAATGCTATGCTGTGCTAACCACAGAACACTATTACTCAGCATGCTGACCAACGATCTACGGCTACTAAAATCCACACGATAATGCTTGCATCGAGTGAACACCTCTCCCTGCCCCTCGAATTCCACGCATGCTCTTAATTCAAATTTTAAATTGAAAATTCTTTCAAATTAAACAAACTGATCATTTATAAAAGATGTTTGCGAAATAATAATAATAATAAATAATAATCAATATCATACAAATATTATAAATGTTCAATTTGAATGATTTTATATTACTTACTGGGTTTGGTTGATAAAATTAATTAATTTGGATATTATGTAGATATACAGTAGCCAGCACATGCGGCTGGACATATTGACCTTGAGAGCGCCCGTATTCCGCAGCGGTAGGGATGAATTTCGTAGTGCGACTGTCCAACCGCATGTGCCGGTTTCTGTACCTAGAAACGCGGGCAACGACACGACGAGACGCTAGCAGCAGCTTGTAGGTCAGAAATGCAGAAATAATATAAATAATTTTAACGGATTTGGATAAAAGATGCGGTTATCTTTTACAAGAAAAGTTGAGGGAGAGTTATAGTCAATAATATTCTGTTGAAACGGTTGAAACAATACATTTGTCTATTGATACGATGAAGAAAGAGAACACCCAAAAGAACTTATGTTCAAATGTGTTGTCATAACTAGAGGTCAAGTACTTGGTAAAGAACAGAAAAGAGTTGCGTTTACTTCACCAACAAGAGTGTAAATGTGCTCTTAAATTGATGATTTAATTAATTTCCAACAAGTCCATGAGATTTATATTCTGAATAAAAATTACAAAAGAGGGTGAAGAATAATTGGGTGCTCCTGCTGGTACAAGTACCTACATAATAATACAATTTTCAATTAAAAATCTAAACTTTCCAAATAATAGTGATACCTATATTTAATATTTTCGAAGAAAGAGACAGACGACGAAATATTTAGTCTAGTTTCATGGACTGATGTATGGTTTCAAACACAAAGCAAGTTAAAAAATCACAAATGTTTGCCCTGGGTGAAATTTCAATCTACGATCCAGTACTTATAACCACGATATAAGCTCCAGAGCCGATAATTAATACAAGTATTAAAGAAGATGGTAAAAATTAATCTAATAAATACGCTCATTTTCTCACACTCGTCAAGATCAATGCAAACAATGAGTTGTAAATTGCAATCTAATAATCATTTCAACCTGTAATCACCTCTTGTGAAGGCAGCCGTCGTGCTGTCACGCTTTTTGTCGTAACGGCTACAATACAATGACTCAGTTACAATCATGTCGTCCGCAAAGCAGCTCATTTAAAATGTTACTCGAATTAGTGCTAGTCGTTTCAAGTATTTTGCACAACGTCAGTGCTGAAGGAGAGGTTACCAAACCCTACATATTCCCTATCCCGTTCGAACTGCCAAACAGGAACGAAAAATCGAACCAGTGCTGGTTGAGAGTCGAAGATGTAGAACTGATAGAAACCATTTCAATTTACTGCTATCTGGCGTACGAGTTCTTAAATGCGTACATGGTGGATTACAATTCAAGGAAGATGCTGGAAGACGGCGTGGATGTCAGCCTGTGGAGTGACAAAAGAGACCAAGAGGAAGACCTGCCGAAGCCACCAGATACTGTTTCTGATACGGGACAGAAACTCAAGGATTGGAAAATTGCTACAGTGGTGGACCCGATCACACATGTCAGGATATACGTTACTAAGAACGCGGACTGTAGTATTATATTGTATAGTAGGGATGGAACGTCAAACCACAAGGTGGAGTGTGCAAAAATATTATATTTTCTAAATATCCGTGGTGGGGATTCTGTTGTTTGTGCTCAGGCAAGTTTAATTGCAGCTACATACCTAGTGATTTTTATTTTAAATTATTCGTGGTGATAAGTGTATTTATATTTACTAATAAAACTATTTTACAACTATGTCTTTAGCCATTAAAACTGTTTTATTTGCTATGTTTAACTATGAGCAGTCGCGATTAAGACATTGTTACATTAATTTGCAGAAACATCACATTCATTTACATTCAGTGATATGATTCTATATCTTTTTCGCAAATTGATTTATTGATAATTTTAATTAAGTTATTTAGAAGTAACTAAGAAGTGGTTTGTTTCGGACTAAAGGCAGTGTCGGCATCTGTCTCTGAAGGCCACCAGAACAATTAGTTCCAATTCATTCACTCCAGACCATTTATTACACGGAAAATTAGATTGAACTGAAGTGATAAAAAACGAGTAAATGAGTATTATTGATGCAAGAAATTTAATTCCTGCATCGAGTTAATTTAGTTTCATTGAGTCACCACATCGTAAAAAAATAAAGCGACATAGGATATTTTTTCTTAATCATTAAAAGCCTCGTTTCTTCGGCGGGTTCTTCTCCACTCCACAGTAGTGCACACATTGCGCGAACCCGCAACATAACAAACTGTTATCGCATCGCCTCTTTTAGAATATTTGATCTCTTTTTTTATTGCTTAGACTTGTACATACATTCGTTTAAGACGAGAGCTGGTCTTGGTTTAAGCAAAGCTTCTTAACTTCTTGACGTCATTCGCCGATGCACCTGTGTCCACATTTTCAGTATTTTTCAGTAAGATGTGAATAATTACTAAACAAAGACTGCATTTAGCTTCACATCTTATAAAATTAATAGTAAAGTGCTCTGTTCTTTTCGTTATTATTTAGTAAAATATGGTAACTAAGAAATTTTTCTTTATTACTATGTATCAGTCATCGAGACGAAATATTTCCATACGAAGAAAAATACTCTGCCTGTATTTATTGTGATTGTGTTGTTTAATTCAATATTTTTTTGAAGAACCTTTAAATACCATGCATAATATTGTTTTCATACGTATTTACATCAATAATTTTCAGTTTGTTATTTACATGGTTCAATGCTACTGTTTACAATTATGTAGATTTTTAATAGCAACTGCAATGACACGATGATGGATAATTATAATGACAGCCTCAGATAATATGTTTTTTTGTAAAAATAGCGAGCACAAGAAAAATAAATCCAATTTCTTTACCTAGTATTCAAAAGAAGAGGATATTTTTTTATTATTTACTAATTTTTACAATTAGTAAACTATTTACTAATAGGACTAGAAGCTCGCTATATCTATTCTGTGAAAATCAATTTAGTAAGTCTCCTTATCACTTTATTTATATTTATCAGTCACCCATCGGCAAATAAGCTAGCGATTTGGGAACTATCTGAGACGCATGTCAATAGAAATTTATCTACGGAGATGCTCATTTGTCACGTTCTGTTATTATGCTTAGAATAGAACTACCATAGTCACAAATCCACCATGATCGACAAATTATTTATAGAATTTAATAAAATACACTTTATTACACGCAGAGAAAGAAACAAAGAAGAGGATGGACAAGAAGGCTGTTTATTTTTTATTTTCCTACGCTTTTGTCGTAGAAATCGACGTATGTCTTTACCGGACCTACGGAAGGAGAGCTCTACCAAAAATAATCATGTACCGACGCATCTAAGGGCGTTTCAAGGGTACCCAGGACCTCGGTCTGGCTCTTTCATATGATAAAGATCATGGAGACGTCGTCGCTTGAGGTAGAGGGCGGTAGACGGCATTATTGCCATGGTACTTAGTAATATCTCCCAGGTTTACAAAGAAACCTCTGTATAGCATATCGCCTTTTCCTGGGGTGGTAGCCAGTAGACGGCGTTATTGCTAAGATAGCGATATCTTTCAGGTTCACAAATAACCACCGGTATAGTCAATCGCCTTTTCCCAGAAAGAACTTCCAATGTAGGGCAACTTTTTATGAAGTATAAAGCAACCTACTCTAAATTCAGAACATCATTAGACAGACTTGTAAATTGGGTTTAGAATATCTGCAAGAATCACCTCTATTAAGTTGTAGTAGGCACCAAGATTAAATAACTAGAACCGCATAATATATAAAAGTACTAGCGTCTAGAACTCAGAAAACAACAGATGTCTAGCGAACAATGCTTAATAAAGGCAATCATGTTTTTGTGGCGTGTTTCGAGGCAACAATGTTATAAAGGCCTTTAAAGTCATGTAAATGGTGCACACAAGAGCATTGTTTTCGACCTCTACGCGACACTACAGCGCCTTGTATAAATAAACCTTTGAAGCAATGTTTTTGGTATTTTTTGCTCTCTTTAATGAATGAAAGATGAGATTTCGTCAACCCATATCTATCTATACTATAGTCGACTTGAGTTTGATATGTTGTTGTAATTAAAACTTGTTATGATTTTATATTAAAAAATAAAACAGATCTTGCTTGACTGCATTGTTCTTTATTAATGGCAACTTTTTTAAACATAGTCTCACCCCATTCTGAAATAAACCAGTGAAATATTAAATAAGAACATTTCATATTATTTATTTATTTATTTTATTTTATTAATTGTGTTTTGATTACTGTTGATCAGTTAATTCAATGTTTATTTATTTATATTTGTGTTTTCTTGGCGATTTCGAATTTTTTACTAATAAAGTCATCCACCTAAATAGCATACCATACTACATATGCGCTGGCTACTGTACAACTAAGTTTAAGTTAATAGATAACGTTTTTGATTAAACAACTTATTCTCTTAAGTTCATTCACTATTTAACCGATCAAGGCTTTAGAAATGTTACTAGCAATGTTTCATTCAGAATTTGCTTTATAATAATGCGTAGGCTCTCTACCATTGTGAGCGATGATCAGCGATTGTTATGAAAGTAATGTTTCCTTTTTTTTTTAATTGACCTAGGCTTGAGTCGAAAAGGTACGACGGATTAAGCTTCACCGGACTTGCGGGGGAGCGGAAGACTCTACCCCACAAAAAAGTCATATACCAACGCGTCTCGGACCACGGCCTAGCGCGTTGATATTGAAAAACATCGTAAAGGAGACGACGCCTGAGGGGCTCCGTCTCTGATTATAAATTCTGATTTTGGTAGAAAGTAATGTGTCATCATATATTTAGAAATGAATCAGATATGAAGGAAGAAAACAATTTACGCGCCCAGACGGAGTAGTAATCAAAACGTACTATGGGTGCCAGCTGTGATACAATTTTGTAACTCACACACACATTCACACTTATCTTTCAAATAGTCGTTCATTACGAGGATGTTATAAGTAGGAACTACCGTTGTACATTAGTACTTATACATCCTTGGTGTTTACTCGTCTCTCTTTTTTACATCCTACAATAATGCGCATTTTTCACATTTTATAAGATAGTCTTAACGTTATTCCCCTTTGCCCCTACTCTCCCTGTACATGAATAAAAGACAAGGCCACACGTGGTACGTGAATCAACGGCCTACACACAGTATGCTATATTAAATTAGAGGCAGAGCACGTGTATTCACAGATTTAGTAACGAAAGTGGACTACCCTTTATACTCTCTCAGAATCAACTTCACAAAAATAATATTTTCTTAAATTGGCCTACGCTTGTGGCTTGTGTTGTAAAGTCGATCGGATTTGCAAAGGAACACGCAAAAAGGATGTACCTACCCATACAACTGAATTACAGACTATTGTACGGATCCTTACTTACTTATATTACAAAATAAAATACGTAAGTAATAGGTATCGCTTTCACATTTTATTTTATTTTTATATACTTTTATCGCTGCTTTTAGAAGCTGACCTTCTTTCCATCCGCTAAATACTATAAATCGCAGCAGGTTGGACAATGGACATAGTATTAGAGAATTGTCTATGTGAGATAAAGTATAAGGAAAGTTAGATAATAAACAGCAATAAGCAGTAATATTTATACAATAACATTTTTTGTAGCCACTAAAGCAACGAATAACAAAACTGAAAATAAATAAACAAACCAACCACCAACCAATAACAAACATCGCTCAAATAACGTAAACTTATATTTGTTTTAGCCATCGAATTAAAAAAAAGCTCTTTTGCTCTACCGTGTACCTCTAGATCTTTAATAGCTAGAAACATGATAAGTAGTCAAAAAGTAATCATACTGACTGGTTTTTATACAGTAAAGCGCAATCCTTCAAGTTTGTTAGTTGGTATTGAAATGTAAACAAACAACATTGATTGAAAATCACATTCATACAGAAAAGGAAGTAAAAACAGCTCTACGAGTAGCAATCGATGGGCGGCCGTGTTTATGCAGACACACCGTTCAAGGTACAGTATAGAGCAAATCGAGCTGAACACACGTATCGCAACCCTGTCCCTAAAATCAACAGATATAAGAACAGCATAAAGTTAAAAATGTTTAGATTGATTTGCTCTTGATTGTACAAGCGTCGTAATCAAAAATCATCGTGCTTTTATTGAGGTCACTCGATACGTATTTAAACCTCCCCACTAAACAAAATCGGATAACCGGAGTTACAGTGTATAGCAATGAAAACTTATAATTAAGAACGAAAAAATTTAGAATCGGTAATATGGTGTAATTAGTAACTATTTATTAATGTGTGGTAATATGTATACTATTTAATACTTTGTACGTAATACGTATGTAAATAACCAAAGAGTCAGATTGCTTTAATCAACGTTATCAAGGTGAAGGAAATGATCATTTTCACGGGTCATTTACGCGATAATTTTAAACAGGTAAGGAAAGAATAAATATGTGTAAGAAAATGATCGTTAGGAAACCAGCATGCTCGTGTAAAGAAATAAATATCTACAGCGGGTAGGTACCTAATTTGGTTCACACAATCCAATATTTGGTATGATGTACAGAAATTGTGAGAAAATATCACTTGGTATTCGACTTCGTTGATTTCACTTCAACAGGCAAACACCTGTCAGTGTCACCGCAACCCGAAAGCTTCTTCTAGGAACTTTCCTCTTCGATGCCCTTTCCCATCTTTACAGCTTTGGTATACGCCCTTGCTTCTTACTAGACGAAACGAAAATAAATTTTGATTGACCCAGAACTCAACGCATGACTTTCGGCCAGCACATCCCTTTTGTAAGCACGTTGTACAGAATAAATATTTTCCTTCTACGGCTATAGGTACTCGCGTTGTTTTTATTTTTTTCCTGTGGCAAAAAGATGTTTACACTTTAATATTTATTTAGGCCCATATCGTCTTAATTACATCAAACTCAGTCGTGGCACGTTGCCGTCGCCGCGCCGCGCCGTGAAGTCGTGAAGTTCTTATGGCAGAGCAGACATTTATAGTATGTGGGTATTAAACCTTATACAGAATTAAGTAAGTACTATTTTTGCAACTCTTTTCGTTTTCATGGGGTACAGTATTTATTATTTATTTATTTATTATGGCCACCAACAGAATACACATCAATAAATATTAAACAAGGTATGATGATAACAATAAGTTGTTAACTAAATGGTAATCCAATTTATAGGTGGCTACCGCTTTCAAAGGGATGACAGTTAAACATAAAAGGGAAAAAATTAGGGTATAGAACTTAGAACTATAAATAAACCATTTTATGCAGTATTAGGATTTAAAATTAGGAGGCTAGAATAAGGTTAAGAAAAATTTTTTTGAATTTATGATATTTGTGAGCTAAAACATCACAGTTTGCACGTCCAGTATAAATTACTTTGACTTGAAATATTTCAGAAATAAATATTTTTCTTTTATTTGTATTATACTCCCTCTATATTTACGCCCAATATTCTATAACCTGGACGGGAAAGTTTTACCAAAATTAAAGTTATACGAAGCAATTTAATTAAATCAGACCCTAAGGTATTTTAGCTTTATTCAAGAACAAGAACATAAATTCTTTTATAACTTTCTGTATTACTCCCAAGGGAATGCGTGCTTAAGAATTTCTTTTCAGGCTATAAGAAACAACATTATTACAAGTATTGCGTTCTTAATAAGCTACATAGCCACACAACCAACCACAGACTAGTTTATTAAATATTTAAATTAAGAGCAAGAAATATTACATAACAAATAAATAGACCGCGACTTCATTTGTTTGTTGTGGTAATCTAAAGCCTGCGTGGTCGAGTGGTCAAATGCTCGCCTGACGTTACGGAAACTCCAGGTTCGAATCCCGGTGGGGCAAATATCACTTTGTGAGACTTTCCCTAATTGGTTAGGACATTGTAGGCTGAATCACCTGATTGTCCGAAAAGAAAGATGATTCAGTGCTTCGGAACAAAATAAAAGATTATGTCTACATATAAGTTAGTATGTATAAATTTGGCAACTTACGTATGCACGCATGTATATCCTGGTTGATTAGCGTTGGTGTCTCTCCCCAAACCATGGCCCATTTATTGTGCTGCCAAGCGTGTCCCAACAGCTGAACACGCGAGGACCTTTACAATGCTACGGACAATGCCGTAGCCGTGGCGGAGTATTGGTCCTCTTATATCTAGTCGCCGAATCGACACGAAAAGAAGAAGAAGCGTTCTCATTTTTCAGATGTGTACAACTTGACACCGACTGACATCACTTGACGAGATTGTGAGTAGACGCGAGCCTTATTTGCGCAAGAGCATTAATTCCCTGCTGCCGATGTCACGGGTCGGCGAGACTGCTCCCAGAGGCACTTGACAGGTGCGGCGGTAATCCATCAGCGGACTACAAGCTATCGAAGCCAAGTAAAGATTGATAAACATCTCGTTGATGAAGAAGGTTGGTCTTAATGTTTAGTCTTTTGACCTTTTTGAATTTACCTCGATTGTGTTTTATCCATTTGTAATTATTTTTTAAGTGATTGGTTCTATCGATAAATGTCTATTGCAATTTTGATATAATATACGTAATCACCAACGAAAGAAACATATTAAATCAGAATAAATATTACCCCCACTCCCTTGACACTTTTAATACAGCATGGCCGTGTTCACTCATTATTAGAAAAATCTAACGTGCTGACAATTAGAACGTCGTCACATTAACCTATGCAAGGAAAACTAAATATACTTACATGAAATTATATTTGACTAGCTGTCCGCCCATGGCTAAGCCCGCGTTGTTTTTTTTATTTCCCGTGGTAAATAAGTATCTAAGATGTTGACCGGGGATATAAGCTACCACCATGCAAAAATCCATTTAAATCGATTTAACGGTTTAAGAGATTAGCGTGTACAAATAGACAGACAGACGTAATTTTTTTTCAAAACTTGTATTTGTGTTTCCCTTTATCACCTACAATCAGTTTTTTGAAAACCAATTTAATGTACAGACGGTACGCCGGTTCTTCAGTTTCATTATAGTATAGATAGAACAAAAAGAAAATAGAAATTGAGTTGAGTTAATTGAGTAAATCTGTGCACAACATTTTTTACTAGTTAAATTTGGAGACAACGATCAATGAACTGAAGTATTTTTTTACAAGAAAAACAATTGTAGCAATATATATTTTTAATAAGTGAATAATGGGCTCAATTCTGCAGTGGCCGCTAAAATATCTAAATTTACGTTATTGGTCTCTGTCATTCCATATGGGAACCGAAAAAGATGGGGAGATGAATTAATTAATTTAATTTTGAATGAATTATATCTAAAATAAGCAGTGCAGCTGTCAAATTCAGCTTAATTTAGTCGGGATGTTTTTAAATTCCTGCTAAATTACGCGTAAAATCAATTTTTGACGTGTCTAAATGTAGGTTGGCAATCACCTGTCCCTTTTCGTTCTTAAGAACGTGAAAAAGACATAACAACTTAAATTTAGATATTTTAGTGGCCATGCGGAATTGAGCCCATTATGTAGGTTATTTTATTTTAATACACTATAGTAGGATCATCTCAGCCGAAAGACGTCCACTGCTGGACAAAGGCCTGCTCCAAGGATCTCCACAATGATCGGTCCTGCGCTGCCCGCATCCAGCGGCTTCCCGCGACCCTCACCAGATCGTCGGTCCACCTCGTGGGGGGCCTGCCCACACTATGTCTTCCGGCGCGCTATAGTAGGTTACTATGTGAGATTGCATCGAAGCTAATTTTTGGTCAGGAAGGTCAACTTGAGCTATTAATTATAGCTAGCTAGGTATATTTATTCTGTGCTAAGTTAATCGGTTGCAATTGTTACCCGTGCGTGCCGCAACATAATGTGATGGATAGCATAAAGTACATTACTGGAATTGTTTCCTGGAACAACTAAGGCGCGGTAAGTAAGTACACTAATCAGGTAATCAGTCATTAAGGTAACTTATTTGTAAAAAAAATCCTTATTGCCTTTATTCAGAGAACTTAACCGTTTTTGAAAAAGTAACAATAACATCACTCAGTATTTCGTAAAGAAAAGAAAATTAATAAGTATTCCGTTTGTAATTTAAAATACAAAACACATATATCTTATGAAAATAAAATATATTATATCTTTATTATAATAGCGTTATTTTTTTAGGTTTCTTTTTTCTGTATTATAGAAAAAGATCTTTTATTTTGATTAATTATGTTCAACAAACAAGCTTAAGTCATATACTGCTCAGAAAAGTTAGTTTACAACAAACACTTATCCCAAAAATAAAAGACAGAAAAATAGTGTTATTCTCACGAACGCGAGCCACCATAAAAATAAAACTAAAAGTGGTTACAATCCTAGGTGCCAAATAAAAAGGGAATAAGTAGGGCAGAGGGCTGTATCATAATGCGACCTTGCGCCCTCTTGAAGGTCACGCCTGTAAAGCCACCCTGGATAAACTACAGCTGGGAAGCAAGGAACCGAGCTGATGTTTTGTGAGTCGTATGACGTACGTGGAAACTTCGTGTTAGTTTCATAAGACTATGAAAAGTTTTAAGAGAATGGTTATATTTCATCATATTGTGTTTTTAATAAAATATTTATAGAGAACGTCTTCGTTCAGTTTTTAAATACTCGAACAGACATTAGTAAAGCAATAAACATTTCAGAAGAATGGAAACTATATTGATCAAGTTAAACATGAAATTCAGTGTTAATAGAGTATATTGTGTATTCACATTATTTTCTAACAATTCAATTCACGATCGTGTTATCTTGCATAAGCACGCATGTGTAACAATAAAATTATGCACAAACAATAAAATTAGAGATAAAGAGTTTTTGTTGATTAAATTGTATTATTCATGCGTTATTGTAAATTAACAAATATTTTCAGAAATCAACTGTTATTTTAATAAGATAAAGCATAGTTAAGCCCCAAAAATTTGAAATGAATATCGAATTAAAAGAGCTTTTAGGTATTAAAGCTTTTAAGATCGAGGTATAAAAGCGTTGACGTATAGCTTTTAGCATCGAGGTATAAAGGCATCAAAATTTATAGCTTTTATACTTCGATGGAAACTAATTACTAAATACCCGTAGAATGACCACAATAATTTCGTAGCCGTAGCAGTTCGTAGCAATTCTCGTAGCACCAGGGTCGTAGGCCCTGAAGTGTCAGTCGCAAATCTTAGTCACGGGTTACGATCTGATAGCTTATAGGATGCCTTTATTTCCTGAAATACTGTATTCGTACCTATCTAACAAAGGGTGAGGTTCAAGTTGCAAGTAGCCTCAACAAAAAACATTATCAACTTGCTGTAATAAATTTCAACTTATATTGAGACATTTTAGAGAAGGTGCAGTTTTCCCCGCCATACCTTAAGCCTACTTCCTACCTACTTGCTCATACCTCATATTTTGAGTAAAATAGAAGATTTTTCTATCTGGAGGTTTTATAGATATTATTAAAATGCTATTAAATAGTGGCAATTTTTCAAAATATACGATTACTTCCCTTCTTTATATGTTTTACTAAAATTACAAGTTGTATTCCAACAGAGGACTATTATAAGCTATTGTAGTGGGACAACAGATGTTTTCTACTACTTTAGCTGAAAAATACGGAATCTCGCCTTGAATATAATCAATATAGTATAATTCATTGAATAATAACTACAATATTACATCATTATTCCTGGAACCAAAATGTGGTAATTTCTGATAACCGCCACTTAGAATATGAGTTCCAAGTGGCAGTTATCACTTCCGCGTCAATACAATATCAGAGCTTATCGATATTTTATCTATACTACTTCTATTTAAATCCTACTAATATTATTATAAACACGAAAGTTTGTGAGGATAGATGTATGTATGGATGGATGGATGTTTGTTACTTTTTCACGCAAAAACTACTGGAATGGATTTTAATAAAACTTTACAATAATGTAGCTTATACATCAGAATAACACAGGCTATAAATTATAAATATATTGTGTAAATTGTCCAAAATATATCACGTTACTACATTCTCTTTACAATGTTGATTTCTCTTATGCACTGGCAGTAAGAGTCCAGTAAGCAATTTTTTTACCGTGCGCGGAGTAGCGGGGCGGAATGCTTGTTAACTATTATGATAAAATCAATTCCGGTCTATGAACAACAGAATTTCAGATCTTTGAAAAGGCTTTTGTCGGTTTAAGGAATTTTTATTGTATTAACTAACGTAAATAATTTTATCTCGTTTTACAAAGTCTAAATAAAATATAGGTAGGTAGGTACCTTTTAACTTCTGCATATTTTATTGTTCTTAATTAACTCTTTAAAGCCTGACCAAAGAAATAGCTCTGGCACTGTATATTTTTACGACTATGGCAACATAATATTTTCTTATAAAATTGATTCCATCGAAACTCCGCAATATTGCGAGGTTTTTATTTTTCTGGTCAGAGAAATAAAAATTGCAATTGCAATTTCTTTTGTAGAGATTAACTCGCCAAAATTAATCAAAATAAAATAAAATAATAAAGTTTTATTTAAGAATCACCATTAACCTATCATTAAACATGTTACAATAAATTTTATTTGTATTACCACTTTGGATATGCATTTTCAAACAATTGCTACGATATGCAAATATGTAAATTAGACCTCGCCACACACTAGATTAAAGGTCAGTGTCGAAGCGACAAAATCGATATCAGGGTTTATAGTCCTGCTCACGTCACAACCGAACGGTATGGCTGGATACCAGAATGTACTGTGAGTAGGCATTGTTATGTACGAGACAAATAAAAAATATATTCTTTATTGACACCAGCTAGAAATACAGACAAATAACACAAACAAAAAAAACATTAGGTTTCAACAGGCGGCTTTATTGCTAATGTAACAATCTCTTCCAGGCAACCCATTTGAGTTGCCTATGTGAGTGTACAGCTAGGCTCGCCACGCTATGTTTTATTTGGACTGTCACAGATAGAAACACGCGATCTTATCTGGTCAGACTCTGAATAGGACTACATATTCAGATGCACTTTAGTGAGCAACTGACAAATTTAATTTTGAATTAATTTGAAACAATTTCGCCCCTCAAAATGTATTGTGAGTGTTGTAATCTGATTTTAATTTGAAAATTGAATGGAAAACAATATTTACCGCGGAAAAATCTTGCTTCCATTCCCATGATAAAACTGAAATCAGTGCTAACGATGCAAATCGACAGAATACCGTAATATTATAAGCGATGATCTAACACTGACTTCTGTAATTCCACCATAATAATTTTATCTTTGTACCCTAAATTTAAGGTCTATAATGCACGTCTTTTGTAAATTTGACTCATGAAGGGTTAAATAATAACAAAATACAACTGAATAAATATAATTAAGAGTTTATTCAATTATACATTACGTTATTCGTTGGTGTCAATAAAGAATATTTGTATTGTATTGTATTGTATTCACAGCTATATAAAGCTGATCGGATTCACCTAGAATCGTCTTCAATTTGACATGTTTCTCGATAAAATAATCTGAAATCTCAATTTCCTTGAGGGTGGCAAAGAAAATTCTATTCAGACACATTCAATTTCGCGGAAAAAATTACCATAGGGGAATCGAACAGAATTTATACCTAGTAAGTATTCGTGTGGAAACATCGACTCCATAGATTTTTATTTGTAATCATTATCAATTCACATGTTTATATTTTCATCGAGGAATTCGAAGCATATACAGTTGGGTGAGTTTTCTTTAATGGTCCATGCTGCAAACCCAATGGGGTTTGTTCACACACACATTGAATTTAGTGGCGATGTTTTCTGCTAATCGAAGTCATACTAGGCGGAGAAGATTGAAAATCAACACCCCCTGACACGTAACTGATAATAATCTATTGAGTTTTCTAGAAACTTCACTATTTCTGTTAAATTTTTTAGCGATTTTCAGTATCATTTTGTGACTAAAAAATATTTTTCAGGTGGTATAAAAGAGACAAACAAAATAGACTTACTTACTCATCGGAAAAATAATTTTGGGTATTCAAACTCATGTATTTATTTACTTTATATTTACTGTATTTTTTGATATCCTTACTTTATTTAAAGTAAAAAAAATACTGAAAGATAAGAAAGATATGAACATGCATTTAAAATCATTATAATGATATGCAGATGGTATTTCTAGGCTGTATCGATATGCTCACATTTCCTCCCGAAGGATCAAGGGGATATTTACCCAACGACCTCTCTGCAGAATTCTGCTAGGCTTGCTGTAAAAACTAAGTAAGACATGACGTCATATTTACTGATCACTATTTAACTGCTACCGCAAAAAAACAACTACCTATATTCGTGTTGTTCGTTTATATTTCCAATGGGTCTAAGTAATAATAACTCATTAATTTAAGATATAAATAAGTAGATAATAAACAAAATTTTGTGTATTCATGTTATGTAACATTATTTAATCTCAGGGCAACATGCGCTAGCTAGACCTTTGGAAGGCGTACATACTCGTAGAGCCGAAGCCATAATATTACTGACATTTTAACTTCTATAATATTATAAATCTTATTATTCCGATGTTAAAGTAGTTTTTGCCTCACTACACAGGCTTGTCTACCGTATGAGAAAAAATATTCTGTCGTTGTTGGAAGAAACAGAATTTCCATAGAAATGGTAAGTGCCGGAGCTTTATACACAAACTCAAAAAAACCTAGATTACGCATGATCCCTAAAATCTAGACTATATCATCACGCACATAGTGCTAAAAATTCATATCACGTTGACTCCGAGATACATCTGTAAATTATGTAGCTAATAAAACGTAATATCTACGAGGAAGAGCAACCTTTTTCACACCAAACGAAAAAAGACCGTCAGTTCTATTATATATAACATATTTTCATGTGAAAATTCGCGTAAATCTCTTATGTACTGAGGTCCTCAACTAGCACTCAGACCAGAATGAACCACAAAGTAACAGAGACCGTAGGATCTTGAAAAATTACGTTTACTTACACCACTTTTCATGAATACGAGTATTCTACTGCAAGCAAAGTTAAAGCGGCAAATTTATCAAACAAAAACAACATGACCTGATTCAATTCTATACGAATCGCATTGTACATGTTAGTGCCTACTGCATGGCTTAAGACTATCTGAAATAGTTAACCACGCAGATTAAATGTGGATATTTATTTCCTTCTTATATTATCCAGGTCTCTTCGCGATACCTTTCTACACAGTAATAAGATTCCTTCTTATATTGTCTAAGTTTTCTCGCGATATTTTCCTAAAAAGTATAAGAATTTGAAAAAAATGCATTCCGGTTAGAAAATGTGTTAAAATATACCTGCGAGTGAAAACGAGAGACAAACACAAAAAATAAAAACACGAAAAAAGTTATACTTTATTGCACACCAGTAATGAATTACAAGAAATACATTTCACAACAAGAAACGTGTACAAATAGGTGGCTTTATTGTTAAGGTAGCAATTTCTACCAGGCAACCTGTAGAAATAAGAACTTAGGTAAATAAAACTAACATACAAACACAATACAAGTCTTTGTATTTGAAAAATTTGTGGGTAATCATCAGGCTTGTGAAAATAAAACAACAGTTTATTTACACCGCCTGCTACAAGATTTATATTAAGTACACGAAGATTGCGACTTTTAATTAAGGTTACGGCTGAGTGCTGGGGTAGTATTTAGATTATTATTCTTCAGTATCTTTTTTTTTAAATTATTTGAAAGCTGTAATCATAAATTGGAATAAATTCATCACCAATTGATCAAGGTTTAACTTATTGGCAGGCATTTTAGCAAATAGTAAATCAGAAATCAGAAATCAGAAAACTTTATATGTAGGACATCACAACACATAAAACAACAACTTACTACTACTACTACTACTACTACTACTACTATTACTACTATTACTATTTATTTTAATGCAGATACCTACCTGATAGGTATTACTGAAGATTTTCTATAAGCATTTTTTCAATTAATGTATAGACTTAAAATGAATTTAAATACCCAACCAACTGACCCATAACTATTATCAAAATGTAACTAATGGGTTCAGAACTTAAAAAGCGAATAGTACAATTACTTGTGACCCCTCTTTATACATATTATAACGTCTCAGTGCTTGCTTGCTTGCTTAGCGTGTGGGTTTCGAGGTTAACCTACCTCACAAACCCTGGTGTCAGAATCATTGAGCCGCCTAAGGCTTCTGACACGGCTCATGTAACAACTACATGTGTAGATAGTAACCGGGACCAACGGCTTTACGTGCCTTCCGAAGCACGGAATCATCTTTCTTTTCGGACAATCATGTGATTCAGCCTGCAATGTCCTAACCAAACTGGTGAAAGTCTCACAAAGTGATATTTGTTCGACGTGTCCCCACCGGGATTCGAACCCGGAACCTCCTTAACGTGAGAAAAGTAGTTGACCACTCGACCATAGAGGCTTACGTGTTATGTTCAGTTTATATTTTATATACTTTAATATACTCACAGTGAGTGCAAGCACCGTTGCATTACTGCATTGGAAACGCTTGCATAAGAGCGCTCTATGTTCTTCAAAGACCATTGCATGCAGGATGTTCGCCACAGTTGAGCTTACTCTCTTAAGTGAATTGAGTAGGAAGCTTTCTAAGTCTACTTTGCATGGAATTTCAAGACCTGGACACGATCTTAGTCCCACTTTGCATAGAACTAAAGATCCTGAATCCGACCCTGAAGCTTCCTTCATGAATATGCACATGAGTGCGAACCTCTACAAACACTTTGTTTAGCGGTGAGAAATTTTAATCTTAGGTAAAAGTTGATCAAACAAATTTTCTGAAAAAGCTCACCTGGAGTTTTTTTATTTGGTTGAGTTTGTATTTTTCGCTTAACGGCAGTTTTTTTTAATATCTTGGTTGTATCTCGAAATGTTTTTGCTAAAGCCGTCTTTTTTACTTTTAGCCATATAAACAGGAAAATCTTAAGTTATAAGCTTTTCTAAGAACCCAAATGATGTTTCGAAACGAGTTTTTGTAGAGTTCCACAAACTTTTGATTAAGAAATATTAACAGTAATGGCAACATTTTAAGTAATACGGTAGGCTACAAAAAAGCGGCTGTGAAATGGAAAATTGCGTTTTCTTAAAATATTTATAAAATTTCTGATAACATTTATTAAAATATACACGTTTAAATAAAACAGAAGTCGTTTAATAACACATGAATTAAGAAACAGGTGACTTCAATCCAGAAGTCCTTAATAGTCACGGAGTCACGGAGTCATGAACATTAATTCACACGAACACTATAAATTATGCACGTTCCGCTTATTAATCCTAATTAGTATTATGTAACTGACAGCTTGTTTACTTAGGTAACTATTTCAGGATGAAATTTGCATACAAATGTATGAAAATTTGCTTATATTTTAGGAATAGACCCGCCCACGGGTCCTCGGGGGATTGAGATATTTTCCCGCAGTAAAAAGTAGTCTATGTGTTATTCTGATGTAAGTACCTATAAGCTACTCGTATATTCTTAGAGTATAAATAGAAAATTTTCGCTATATTATTATAAAATGAATGACATTAAAATCGTTTCAGAAGTTTTTGCGTAAAAGAGTAACAAACATCTATCCATTCATACTCGCTCGTACTATCCTCACAAACTTTTGCGTCAAAATATTAGTACGAGTAGTTCAGGATTGTGTCCATTTATTTGTTAGGTTTTGTTATTTTCAAATTTCAGTAAACAATGCTTGACTTTATTTTGTTTTCCGCAGTGAATTAAGTGTACTTGAAACTAAATAATAATAAAGTTGATATCATAAGAAGTAATGGTATAGTTTCGTTTCCGTCCGAACTCCATTTCTGGGAAAAGGGACACGTAATGCGTAACATCACAAAATCTTCAAACTTTTCCAAACTTATAATACGCCGCTGAATAACAACTTCTAATGTAAACACAGAATTAATTTATACTTGCGATTGTTGGCGCTTGTATTGTATAGCATTTTCTTTTGTCATAACATAACTGAAAACATTTGCTAGAGTAGTAAAGGAATATTACCTAAGTTTTATGAACAACTTACATATTAATATTGTTTCAGAAATGTTTGTGGATCCTCTGTATACTGTATACAACCACAACTACTTAGTTTTAAGTCAGGGATGTTTAGTCATTTTCCGTGAAACAAAATCCCGATAATATCTAACATAAATAATGTTTACATCCAAATCCGTTTCAGTTTTTATATAACTTTGAAGAAGAGATGTTTATATAAAATGTTACCTATTATTTATTTCGATTCTTTTTGGCGACAATAAAGCGCAATAGCCTCAAATAAACTTCAGATGTCTGTTTAGTTGCTAATCACCCGTTCAACATTTGCAAAGAATATCCATCTTAACTAACAGTCCCCAACTCAATTTCAGCTTGTTGAAGGCTGTCCAACTGTCCAAGGCTCGAACCTATTGGCCCAAAATGTTACCAACTTGGCCACTTAACAACTCATACTTTGTTCGATACTCAGCCGACGAGTTGCCAACTAATAAAGTGACTTTGCCACACTCTGCGACATATGTGCCGAAATCCAACATTGCCCAGAAGTAGGCCACAAGGCCTACTTCTGTTTATGCCTAGACAAATATTGCGGGTGCGTAGGTGACGATATTAATTGCTGCGGAATATTTTGTATTCATCCTACACACCCAGTTTCTAGAATGATGAATGGTATTTCATGTTATCTTACAATCAGCGGCTTTAAGTGAATTTGTATTTCATTAGACAACAATTAACGTCAAGATGCGGTATTTATGATTTAGGTACCTATATTTTGTAATATCTGGTGTCGTGAGTACCTATAGCAAAATATCTATTAAATAGAATTGATGTTAAATAAACAAATAACGGATTTCCAATCAATAACTTAAGCACTTAAAAAATGAGAATGGCGAACAAAAGATAAAGTCAAATATCTATAAAGAGTCGATAGTAATCCAATACGTAATACTCCTGAAAATTACTTAGATAAATGAATGAACAATTAGAAGATAAAGTATATTTGTGACGTTCCACGTGCAAAGGTAACTTATGGTCTTTATTGAGTTACGCATATCCGTGTAATCAGCCCCTTTTTCGTTAAATGGCAGATTCTGGAAACGGTTGGATTTTCGTTATTGAAGAAGTTATTTAATTTTAAGAATTCTTTAATTTGATTTTAAGTTATATTTTAATTGTAAATATTTATTAATAAATAATGTATAGAATTACGACGTTGTTTGGTACTGTACTTCTGCCGTTTCCAGAATTTGCCGTTTATAGAATCTGCCATTTACAGAATCTGCCGTTTCCAGAATCTGCCATTTAACGAAAAAGGGTAATCAGCAACTAATAAGCTATTCAAATCCAAAAAGATTATCTTTATACTAAAACCCGCCAAAAGGTACCTTTGCACTTGGAACGTCACATTTGTTCAGATTATATTGTCCATAGATAGTTAGTAACAAAAAAAAAACAAATTTATTCAAATTACTAGCTTTCCGCCGCGGCTCCACCCGCGTTAACAGTTTTTCCCGTGGGAATGAGGCATTTTCCCGCAGTAAAAGGTAGTCTATGTCACTCGGGGTAAATGTAGCTTTCTAATGTTGAAAAATATTTTGGAATTGGTTCAGTAGGTTTTGTGTTTATTCATTACAAACACAAAAATACAAATCTTTCCTCTTTATAATATTAGTATGATATAGCACAAAAACTCTCTTCCTTGTTCTATAAAAGTGAAGTAGGGGTGTATCAGAGCATTAATCGGGACACGTCCGAGTTTCAATTCGCGTCGGCGATGGCAGTGACGGCGCCAGCGCAACTCCCTGCGTGACGGGAATTATTAAACAATTGAGCGACGACGAACTCGCTGAACGATACACTTTATGAACCCAAATTGAGGTATATTAAGGGAATGGTTTCTTTGATGCATGAAGTTATTTTGTTTTAGTTCTTACTTATGCTAATATAAACAAACTATCTCTTTATCATAAAGAGGAAAGATCTGTATTTTTGTGTGTATGTTTGTAATGAATAACCTCAAAAACTACTTAACCAATTTCAAAAATTCTTTCACCATTAGAAATCTACATTCACCCTGAGTAACGTAGGCTACCTTTTACCGCGGGGAAATGCATCATTCCCACGGGAAAATCTGTTAACGCGTTTTTTTACAATACAATATTTTTATATAGTAATAACACAAAAGAGGCAAAATCCTGCCTCAAGTTTTATTGCAGGTAAAAAGTCGTATAAGTTCCTCTTCTTCTTTTATCTTCTTCAATACCATAATAAAATGAAGAATCGGCGTATCTGTACATTGATTTGTTTTTCAGAAAACTGATTGTAGGTGATAAATTGAGTGTAACTGAACTCAAAAATACAAGTTATGAAAAAAAATTCTGTCTGTCTGTTTGTACACGCTAATCTCCGAAACTACTGGACGGATTTTAATGAAACTTTACAATAATATAGCTTATACGTCCAAATAATACATAGGCTACTTTTTACCGCGGGAAAATACTTCTTTCCCACGGGAAAACCTGTTAACACGGGCGGAGCTGCGGGGCGATAAGCTAGTTAGTAAATAATCCCCACGCTTGGCAGACGGGTTGGATGGTACACAAGTCCGGTGAAATTTGATTGGTCGTCCTTATCGACACAAGAGTAGGTCAATAAAAAAAACTAATACACTTATTTAAAACACGCGATAACACTGATGCACATTCCCTATATTTTGTACTCTTAACAAACACACAGAGCCAAAGTTTAAACAATTATGACTTGACATTGATACGCACAAGTCCATTCTCTAAATAACATCCTAATAATATAGTGATACGCACGAGTTCATTATCTATCATAACATCATCCTAATAAGAATTACACCCTGCAGAAATGTACCCAGCTAATTACAAAGAAATGATCACGGCAGGGACAGGGATGTCACCGCAGTATTTTCTAATTATCTCTTGCTTTGCGATAAACTTGTGCGGTAACAGATATAAAAGTCACCCTAACAAGCCGGAGCCAGACAAATTGATCCCGTTACGCCACGGAGTACAGTTACGCCAGTTGCGCGGGTTACGCCGCATTTTGTAACATAACTTCACCTTTTGAAATGCGAAACCAAACTGTCATCATTACTTTTTGAACAGGCGCCTAGGCGGGGAAAACGGCGAACTTGAATCAAAATCTTCTAGTGAAAATGATCAAAGCCCAGTTACACAGTCTATCAGCTACATAGGTTATTCCGTCAGTAGGAAATAAAGGAGATAATATTATATTTATTTAGCACAAAATTTCAAAACAAACAACATTTACAACTAAACAAATATTACAAAATTTAAAACTATCTAATAACTATATTTAAAACTGTATAATATTCGATACGCCGCCATTATACTGGCCTCTGCATTATCATTAATACTATTAATTTGCCTAAATTGTATGAAACTAAGATGAAACTATTCCACAAACCTTTAAAAAAACTTGCTACGAATGACAACTACGAGAAGGCTACAACGCTACGAATGCATCATACATATATTCATAGCATAGACATTACATACATAAATTCTATGTTTACTAAATACACACACACACACACACACACGCATAGGTGGCAATACGAACAGCAGCTTCGCTTTGTATTTGAACTATAATACTATACTTCTAGCATTACTATTTTAGTTAAATAAGTTAAGGATAGAATAGATTATATTTTACTAAGGTGTGCTGGGGCCGCCAAAAATATATATCTATAAGAAATAGAATAATATTTTAAGCATTGTCAATTAACAAAATATGTCAAATTAATACACAAGAGCAATGATTAAACTTATGATTTCAGTTTTGAAATATTAATTGTTTTTTTTTTTATTTGACTTTTGCTTGTGTCTAAAAGGTACCAATCAAGCTTCACCGGACTTACGGGGGGCGGAAGGGTCTACCCCAGAATAGAGAATATACCAACACGTCTAGGGCGGCTCGAGAGAGCCTCGAACCTAGGCCTAGTGCGTTGATAGAAAAACATTGTAAAGGAGACATCGAGTGAGGGACTCTGTCACTAATTACTATTTTGATTTTGGCCGCGCCCCCGCCGGCGGGTACGGGCATTGTTACCTGAAAGATAATTATTACCAGAAGGGTATTCACTACCTTAAGGTCAATCTATAAGGTGTAATCTAAATTATTTGGCTGCTTTAACTGCATCTGTGGTTTGGAAAGGAATTTTTTTCAAAGTTTATTTAAATGTATCCTATTCTTAAAGGGAACTGAATTAATTCAACTAATATTTAATTCAAAGGCTTTCCAAAACGCCCTTCACGTTCTTTTTTGTAGCAAAATACCACAATAGGCCATTATTATTAAGTACTTCATAAAGCGATGCTTTTGTGTCGAAGTCATACTAATGGCAGTAATTCTGACCCGGTTCAGAACACTTTGCGACGCTGTTTCTGCTTGAAGGAACTGTTTCTGCTTGAAGGAACTGTTTCTGCTGGAAGTTTCATTTTTTACCAACTATGTGACGTCACTCATATATTTTATTTTAGATAACTAAGCCAGTACTGATATTAAGAACATTTTTTAGAGCACACGGTCTTTTTAAAAGACACATCATGTTTGATAAAAATAAAATGTATTTATTTCATTCATAAATTACAGTCTCCTCGATGGATCGTGAAAACGTGGTAAGTCTTTAACTATGCGTCTGTTTACCAGATTTTTCCGTAGGAATAAGAAATTTCCCGATGTAATAAATAGCCCAATTACTATATACTGAATTTCATTCAAAGTCACTGTTTACCCCGATTCAGTTGTTTTTGAATTAGCAGCAAAACATGTTCACGTCAAACAGTTAATAAAGTCAGTGGGTTAATCGTCTAGATATATTTATTTATCTAATACTCGTAGTCGTCTAGTCACGGCAGACCGCGTAGGCTAGTCGTGGTCGTAAAAACGTAGGAATTAATGGACGGACGCAGATGTCACCACCCAATGAACTTGTAAACTCCAATTTGACGTTTATGAAGTCATATTTTTATAAAAAGAAATTAGCTATCGGCCACAGAACTCAGAAGTAATAGAACAGGTATATTATGTACAGCAGCCAGCATTGCCGCGTGTCACTTTGACATTGAAAGCGCCGTCATTTCCATCAGTAGAGGTAATTTTTTGTAATGCGAAGTAGATAACAGCGTAAAAAATAATTAAATCGTTTTAACGCAAATGATTTTAATGTTTGTGACGCTGCTGTATCAAAAATAACAATAAAAATTTTGAAAAAATGAATGTCAAAGTCGAGTGGTGCACTCTTATTATGATGTAGGTATTCATTTATTACCATGCTGATTTCGTTGTGATTATATTAATACCTAGGTAGGTACTTGAATTTGAGTTTCATAACCTAAAAAACTGTTAGCAAGAACGTCTAACCTATGTAGGTAGTATTTTATATTTCAAATCTTTAAAAATACTTTGAAACATCGCAACATTTCTGTTTTGAGATAAATCTGTCAAAAATAGTTATGTCCATTTTGCATACGTCAATTATTTTTAAAAAAGTGTCTTCCGTGGCAAATGTGGCAGGAAAAAAACTGCGACATTTCCGAATATCATCGCTTGCGTAGTTAATATTAGTTAATGTGCTTTTAAATTTAGTATAGGGCGATGAAAAATTTAAATATACATTATAACAGAAAGTACTGCAAGATCAGAGACGCTATTTGTCAAAACACAAAGCTATATCATTAATCAAACTATTTTCAGGTAATCAACAATGTCAGGTTTCTTTGATGTTTCGTTTCTCTATAGCCACTTCATTAGAATGTACTTTTTGATTTGTATTATGCCACTTTATAACAAAACAAACTAATGCGAGGAGTTCAAAGTGACAGACTTATAGTACACATAAATCATATGGGTCACGCACATCATGAATAAACAACTACCGCAGCTAAATACAAAATAATAGTTCAGGTTGGCATCGGAAAATCGTCAAGTATTTTATTGCTACGGCCCCAGAGCTTTTCAGATTTTTCCAGCGAGAACCATACTGAATACTCTAGCGTTCTTAGAGAAAAAGTCCGGTGAAGCTTGATTGTTCGTACCTTTTTGAAAGAAGCATAAGTGAATGAAAATAATAAGTTCTTACAGAACGGGCAGCTGTTGGGGCAGAAAGGTTCTTGAATAGCAGCCGTGAGCCAGAAGGCGTAGCGTGGGCAGGTCAACCATAAGGTGGACCGTCGATCTGATGAGGGTCGCGGGAAGCCGCTGGATGCGGGCAGCGCAGGACCGATCGTTGTGGAGATCTTTGGGGGAGGCCTTTGCCCAGCAGTGAACGTCTTTCGGCTGGAATGTTGATTATGTAACTTATGAAAGAGAAAGCATGCGCGATTATTCAAATGGGCCCTACGGTGTTGAATGATGGATTAGATGGTGATGCTGTGATGCTGCGAGTAAAGTACAGTAGTATTCCAATGGTGAGAAGAAGAGTTTTCGGCAACAAGGAGTAGCCCATATCACTCTTGACTTCAATGTGAAAGAATAGCAAACAAATATCTTTTACAATTAATATTTCAAGGCAATAAGTAGCATTGAAAATTACAAAACAAAAACCCACAAAACTAATTACATTTCCTTTTCTTCCCGTTTAAAGTAAACCAATCAACCGGGGAAACTCAAGGGGATGAATAAGGATGAGGGCGGTTCTTTTATAAATATTTTTCCGTAACTTAGGGGCTTCATTCCGTCTAATTGTTTTTCAAAACACAATCTGTTTTGTTTGGTCATACATTTTACGCAGTATTTTGTTCCAACAACGGCAAAGTTCGAGGGTGCAATGCCAGATATGCGTATAATTTGCCTTTGTGGTCCTTTTATGATATTTATTAGAGTGAAAATTTGTTTTGTTTTTCTTATTTACGGAATTCAAAATTATATTTCGTATATAAAGTCAAGTAACTCTTAGCTAGTAGGTAGTAGCTACACAAATTAGAAGAACGGAAGCATTACAGCTACTAAACTTCTACCACAAGGATATTCCTCATTCTACGCAAAAATACTAGATAAGGACGAGGCTGCGGTATTTGAAAATGTTTGTGGAGGGAGGAAATCTATTTGTTCCTACTGATATTTAATAAACTAAAATACAGAGATACAGTGGTATGTCATTGTACTTTTTGTTATTGATAAGTAGTCCTAGCAATTTGTTACTTTAAAAGGGACGGCCTTAGTGGCAATGTTATTAATGTTGTTATTATATGTTATTATATTCGCAATGTTATAGCTTAAAACTCCTTTGGTTTAACAAATCTAACACTTAATCTAGTTATCTCTACAATCCTAACCAGTTTCTTTATGCTTATAATATTATATTGCATTTAAATTCTTGATTATGGTACTATCTTGTTTCGAGTATTGTATGAAAACATAAAATTAAAAAAGTTGAATATTATTTTACGTTTTATATTAATTTTCACAAAATGAAACTCTATATATTCATCATCATAATTTCGAGCATCATGACACGAGACGAGATATCCGCTACTCTTATATAAAAATGAATACTGATAAATACTATACGCAATTTTATTTAAAAGGGAATTCTAAAGGGTTCAATATGAAAAGTACAAAGGCTTCAATATAAAGGGAAGACTTATAATGATTGATGTCAGATCGAAAACCCGATCGTTTTAATAATCTCCTATTATAAAATATGTCGGATATGTCACGAATAAAATGCCGAATCATTTATATTACTCCGGAATGCTCATCACTTTTGGTTCATCAATTAATAGGCCTTTCTCAAAGTTCACGAGTTATTTATTACTTGAAAATTTTGCTCTTGTATAAGTTCTTGTTATCTCCTTAATAACACGAAAATCAATTAATAATAGTAATATTTAACATAAAAACTCCATAGCGTGTCGGTGTATAATATCAAATATAAAGCTCTCATACAAAATCAAACGCATAAGCACCGCGTCAACTATTAACTTATACATGCGTATACAAATATCGTACCCTTTATACTATGTGCAAATTATTATTATCATTTTAATTTACTTAACTCTCACTTCAAGATCAAATCAACCTGCGCTGTCGATTAGCGATTATGACAGAAACAATGCCATGCTGGATTCTGGCATAGTTTTCACTGTGCCGTTTTTTGAGCGGCGATCATATATCTGTTACTATTAATTAATCAAAGGACATATATCTATTAAGGATATCCTTATCTAAGTGACTACACGACTAACTTCTATTGAACATGAGCTTTTACGAAATTAATATAGCTTACGAAAATAAGAAACACTATTTAAAATTATAATAAGAATATAAAAGAAACTAAACATGTGTAAGCAACTAGGGTCGTGTTCTTATCTTTTCAACTTTCAACGATATTTGACAGCGGGTCTTGTCAGGAACCCGTTCAAGTGAGAGGCTTCTTCATATTATATTGCAACCCTCATCACTTCTCAAATATTGATATGAATGTTTTTAATACAGAATAAACATACATGTTACAAGTTTATAGCAGAGTATTCTTTGGAAATTACAATTTGAATCAAGACAGTAATATAACATGCATAAGAGAAGAAGGATTAACAAAATTGTTGCCAGTCAACCCATAAGCACAAATAATATTATAATACTAGTAAATACATACGTTTTAAAAATTCAAAAATTATAACTTGCAATTTTTGTCGTATGAAAATAAGTTTTATAATTTTATCTATAAGTGCTTACTAGGTACTTAACCTAGTCACTATCTCTCTCCTTCTCTCTTCAGTCTGTCTAAAAAAGAGAAAACGTCTAGATATTTGTACATATTATTATGTATTCAAACTGAGTAAAAATATGAGAGTGTAAAAACATAAATTAAAAAATGTCGGTGGTGGTAAAATGTTACATACGATTTTAAAGTTCCACTTTGCACTAAAACAAATTAATTTCAACACAAAGAAAAAGCTTTGCGCACAAGTAAACAAATACAATGATTTATAAATACATAGAGACTAAACATTTATGACTCACTCACAAACGAATTCTAAAAGGTAATAAAAGGAAATAATAATACATAGTTTAAAAAACTAAAAAACACGCTTCCTGTCCGCCATCTTGGACGTCCGCTTTATTGGATTTAAGTCACGTGACTGTTTTTTTCGTATTCCTGACAGCAAACCCTTTCATTTGATACCCATATCATGGGGGTGGATTCCAAACAGCCAGTTCGCCATCTTAGGGAGGCCGCCATATTGGATTTGTAATGACATTTCTTAGCTAGTCATGTATTGTCATCTGAACTCAAAGCGTGTGCAAAATTTCATCCTAATCGAAGACCGGGAAGTGGGTCAAATTAAGATTTCAAGATTTTTTACATACATATAATGGGGAGGCCGCCATATTGGATTTGTAATGACGTTTCTTAGCTAGTCATGTATTGTCATCAAAACTCAGAGCTTGTGCAAAATTTCAACCTAATCGAATACCGGGAAGTGGGTCAAATTAAGATTCCAATATTTGTTACATACATATAATGGGGAGGCCGCCATATTGGATTTGTAATGATGTTTCTTAACTAGTCATGGATTGTCATCAGAACTCAGACTGTGTGCAAAATTTCATCCTAATCGAAGACCGGGAAGTGGGTCAAATTAAGATTCCAAGATTTTCTTACATACATAGTTACTTACAAGTGAAGCTAATATAAAATACATAGTTTAAAAAACTATAAAACAAACTTTCTGTCCGCCATATTGGATTTAAGTCCCGTGACTGTTCTTTTCGTATTCCTGACAGCAAACCCTTTCATTTGATACCCATATCATGGGGGTGGATTTCAAACAGCCAGTTCGCCATCTTAGGGAGGCCGCCATATTGGATTTGTAATGACGTTTCTTAGCTAGTCATGTATTGTCATCAGAACTCAGAGCGTGTGCAAAATGTCATCCTAATCGAAGACCGGGAAGTGGGTCAAATTAAGATTCCAAGATTTTTTACGTACATGTAATGGGGAGGCCGCCATATTGGATTTGTAATGACGTTTCTTAGGTAGTCATGTATTGTCATCAGAACTCAGAGCGTGTGCAAAATTTCATCCTAATCGAAGACCGGGAAGTGGGTCAAATTAAGATTCCAAGATTTTCTTACATACATAGTTACTTACAAGTGAAGCTAATATAAAGAAAGCGTGTAATAAAAGGTAGGTAAAGGTAAAGGAAAAGGTAAGTGATCTCACACCTAATATCAAAATTACATTTTATTTTTATTTTTTAGCTCTTTTCTACAAAATATACTTTAATTGCTTAACTGAGTGCCGAGTGCGAGTTTTGCAACCAAAGTAAACGCGCTCGATAGCGAGAGCGTAAACGCGATTTTGTATGGAATTGAAACTACGCCATCTGCGGACAGTTCGCTGAACTAAAATTCCTCCATACTAAATGCACGTTTACGTTGTAGTTATCGAGCGCGTTTCGTGAGTAAAAAACTCGCACTTGGCACTCTGATGAAGACTAACGCAAAGTTTGAATCTGAGAGAGCTCCCGGGCTAGTATAAGTACTGATACCTAATACGAATTGTGTGTATGCCTTTAGCTCTAAACAACCATGAATTGCTAAATCTGTAAACTACACATAACGCATAGGATACTGAGATAGTAGGTTAATTAAACAGTTTTCCGCACACTTTTTATTTTTAACGCATTTCAGCTTCTATTTACGACCTAAAAATAAAAAATGAATAAATGATTTCTGATTTCTGATTTCCTCGGTACATATTTTTAAACCCCATTATTGCGCCTCTACTTTGATCCTTACTCAGTGTAACTTGCCCTTTTCTCAAATGTTCATTAGTATTCGTCCATTGTTCCTCCGAGTTGAGTGAGGACTTCGAGTTCTGTAGCTGAACTCCTCAAAGGAGATGCCTACTGTTACCGTAAGAACTCGTTTTGAGTATGACCTTTTATAAAGCTAAACAAAATCAAAGTTATAATGTGTCCTAGAAACTTATCGAAACAGAGAGGAAAAGCACGGTACCGTATACATGGACTTAGTAATATTTATAGTTACACTATCGTCACAGAAGAAAATAATAGTACAAAACCGTACTATCGTATAATAATACGACCACAAAAAAGAGCCACAGAAAAAATACCCGTCATATACACAATACTGGCATGGGTGTAATAAATGGTAGAACTTATTAAATTATTGATGCTCATGCTCTGTAAGCTTCAAGTTGAAGTAAAACATTTACTGAAAATTTAATAAAAGTACCCTCAAAGAACCGTCAGCATTGTTTTCCTAGTGTAAGTTCTCAATGGAGTGGAAATTATAGAAATGAAATACATTTGAAGGAAAATGGTTCTGCTATAAAATGTAACATTGCATGAAACAGAAATCCTCCCGCAATAGAGGTAGTTACGCGTTATTGTACGGTTCATTGCATCGGTGTACGAACAATATTAAAAAGATAATGTTTTTTCATTTGTGTTGCAGAGATACGTTTTCTTTTGCTGAAATATTAACAAATAACTAATTGTACAAATTTTTAATTAATGTAAATATAAAGTAATGTAAATTTATAATTTGGGCTCTAGACTTGAAATTAATTGTTTTTAATGTAATTTTGATTTGTAATCGTAATTTTACATTTTTAACCGATAAAAAAATCATTATGATTATTTTGTTTGTGTTGACTCGATCAAATTTTGAACGTAAAAAATACATTAACTACTGATCATGTTCACTGAACACCTTTTTCAAAAGAAAAATCTGAAGACACTTTTAATTTTGCACATTTTATTCAAACAGACTTAGCGTTTATATTCAGACCATTTTAGGAAACTTCATACACTTACTGTTTTTGTGTGCAATTATATATTAAATCACCCAGTAATATTAACGTGAATGCGTATTTAGTGTTAACAAGTGAAAGCAATCAACGATGCTGAATGTGGAAGTTCATGGAACTTTATTTCCAACTCTCGTTTGGATAGCGAGCACCACACGAACTTCAAATTGATGTGGTTTTGCAATTCTCCAAAAGGAATTCTTTGTTTTGCTAAAAGCTTTTCACCAATGTATAAAGCGACGACGAATGGGATATTATAAACTAATACTCTGCACTTTAAATACTTCTAGCATTGATACTCGTAGTTACGGCGGGAGGGATGGCCCTTGGACGACCTCTAAGCCGCCAACATTGTTTCAAAAAAATAGTTGCATTATTAATTAAAAACATGTTAAATTATAACTATTTTGCATTCATTAAAGTACATTATTGACTAATAAAATAAATGTTAAAAATTATTTTATTGCTTTACTATGACTTTAAAGTGCTTTAGATTAATTTTAAAATGTGTTTGCTTATATTCAAAGTAGCTTTAAATGCATCCCAAATTTTATAAAATTCTTCGTCATTCAATAAATAGTTTTATTCGAATTGATTTTATAATGCTTTCTATGAACACCATTTTTCTCTCCTTGTCGTAATGCAAGCAGATACAAATTCAAACTATGTATGTCAGTATTTTTTTAAAGAAATAAATGTAACATGTCACATAACTCGCAATGGGTCCTCTTAATATGACATAATATTTATATTAGTTTCTATTAATATTGCCCTTGATTCTGAGATATAATATTAATCTGACGGAAAACGACGACAACAGACTGTGGCAGACATCCAATTTTGCTCATTTCGTTTTAGTTCAATATTGTTTATTACAAGTAAACTTCTGGAACAGTATCTTCTCGATATTGATGTGGCTATTAAAAGTACATCAGGTCATTCCTGAGAAAGTCTTAATAATATTAATTACCAACTTACAGAAAATGAGCCTGGGTAACAGGGTGGCCCCAATGTAAATACACTGATTTTACACACAAATCCCTTTTATGTAAATAACAAAATATATTAGTCACAAGAAAAAAGAATAATTCAAAAAGCCACGAGTAAAAGTGAATAATAAACGTACTTTACAAGTGACGTATGGTTGTACGCGTATGCTCTTAACGTCTTTTAAAGGGCACACATGGGCATTACTGAGCTTAGTAGATTTAGCGGTGTCGTAAATAAAACGTTCCGAACGAGCAATAAGTCCTTATTTGCTAACTTAATAACTATGTCATACATTATGTGTCTCTTGTGACTTTTTAGGAGAAAACAATTTAAAGGAAGTATTTTTCGAGGGAGCTGTAGATGATTTTAAGCGTGGCCCGCGATCGTATATTTCTTAGATTTTTATTCAGACAGTAATTTTAGGTATTCAATGAATTAATTTTGATGAAGTTCGTCAAATAAAATAGGTATGAACGACCGCGCCAAATATGTTTGAAATGTTCTTATCTTACCGTTAAATTTATTTTCTCTGCACGTCGACTGTTTTACAGCTTTCAAGGTGCTTTACGACCCAAGGTCATAAATCTAACCGATCATTATGATTCGTATGATCTTGCAGTAAATCTTTGATTAACTTACACATTCTAAGCATTTTTAAGAAGCTTTAATACTAATAAGCGTATACTGTAAATACCAACCGCCTAATTGAAACTAACTAAATAATACAAAGTATGTTCACAATTACACTATTAGTACCATAACGCTAGCAAATAATAGTTTTTTTTTTCTTTTCTTACAAATACAAATACAAAATACAAAATCATTTATTTGCTAGAATACACAATTTTTGCTAGCTATTAATCTAGATTGAGACTCTACTTCCAAGGTTGTATTATTATTTTTATTTTGTTTCCCAGCTATTAGACCTGAAATATAACAAGAACTTTATGAAATTGGAACATAAAAGGAAAACCTACTTTTGTAGTTGTAACACGAATAGCGTTAACTACCCTATAAAATGATTATGGTGTCGTACGTGACAACGCCCACGTAACACAAAACAAAACCACATATTTTCAGACACATTGCAAACTGTCAAGTAGCCATATTGTGTATTTTTGTGTTCTTGTATGATTATAAATTACATCATTCCGGATGCTTAATTTGTACCATTGGTAGCACTAGCTAGGTTAACCTCGAAACCCACTTAATAAGCAAGCAAGCACGGAATGTTTTTCTTTTCTTTCATACGAACATCGAATCGAGAACTTTCTATATTATTAACCTAAAATTGTTACCTGAAGGGTATTCGCTACCAGAAGGGCATTCTGTTAGGTGTAATCTAAATTGTTTAGCTGCTTTAACAGTGTAAAATATGCCAATTTACATTCCAGAAAGGCGAACCGAATTCATTAGTTCTGTTACTACAGTATAAACAATGGGGACCGCAAAATACAATTCAAATGAGATTTGCCTCAAGATAGGGAAGGCTTAGTCAGAAATGGATACAACTTGTGGTTACCTACCTGGCTCTTCACAAGAGATGGGCTATATAGCAACGAAACGCAAACCGGATAATTTTATTGTATAGTATTCAAATTTATTATGTTTTAAGATTTTAGTGTTTATTCACTGAATTTAATTACTATTGTAAACCTTGTAGACTATGTAAAAAATATTTTTAATTAGGTTTACATAATTTCCCGCGACTTCTGAAATTAGACAAAAAATAATTTAAATTCGACCTTAATGCTGAAGTAGATTCTCAATTTTTTAATGTTCAATAACAATATCGAAGAGCCGCAGGGCAATCAGCTTATAAATTATTAGAGAGAGTGAGACAAGAATTAAAAACAATAGGAGGTACTCATTTTAACTGTATCCATGGTCTAACAAAACAAGGTGTTCTTCGACGCTGGACTGGACCTAGACAAAGAAAGTATATAAATTACTGCATGTGTAAGTAGGATAGTCAGACTGTCAATATCAAAGGTAGAGCATCATTAACAGCCCATATATGTGCAAAGGTAGCTAGTTTTTTTTTTGTTGTTAGACTCGTACATTCGTACTTGTACATTCTTAAACCTACCTCACAAACCCTGGTGTTAGAATTATAGAACCGCCTTAGGCTTCCAACATGGCTCCAATAACGACTACATCCGTAGATAGTAGCCGGGACCAACGGCTTTACGTGCCTTCCGAAGCACAATCGGAATCAGGTTATTCAGCCTGCAATGTCCTAACCAAACTGAGGAAAGTCTCACATGTTACATTGGTTTGAGACAAGAGATGGCCTTTGCCCAAAGCTTTTTAAACTTCTGATATGACGTCATTAAGTGTTTTACAAAAACCTATAAAGAATAAATACATTTGACTTTGATGACTAATAGGCGCATCTGTATATTATTATTATACTATACCATAATAATTTAGTCATATAATCCAAAACAAGTCAAATACTACTCACTCAACGACAATTTAACGATATTGTAGTCCATTATGTCGGTATGAAACTATACTAGGCGCCGGCTAGAGGTAGTAAAATTTACGACTCATTCAAAACACATGGCTTATATTGTGTTGAAACCATAGAAGTCGGGCCACCATGGAAGCATTAGGTCAAGATGTCCACTCAAGATTGTCGCTTGATCACGGGTCTGATGATATGACACATATAATAACCTAGGTTACGATTTTCTTAAACTTAGGTTGCCTGGTAGAGATTGCTACCTTAGCAATAAGGCCGCCTATTGACCCAACTTTGTTTATGTACTGTAATATTTTTGTGTTTTCTGTTTTGGTGTCTAATATTTGTATTGTATTGTATTACATACCTATTACTTATATTAATTCTTCTCTATTATAATAAAACTGTAGAGGTCGAATGTCTATACATAAAAAAAAAACTAAAAACCGAGTCAGAGGGACGAAAGAAGTGAAATAGAACATATCCAGATATATAATTTTTTTTTGTTTGTCTGTTTGTACGGGCTAGGTAATAATATCCAGAACTGTTGGACCGATTTAACTGAAATTTTGCATAGTGGTACCTTATGTCCCCGGTCAACATCTTAGATATTTTTTACTAGAAGAAAGTATATCATTCCTTCGGAAAACTTAAAAAACAACGCAGGCGTAGCCGCGGGCGGACAGCTAGTAAATAATAAATTAAAAAATATATCGCGTAAAGCAGTGGACGTCTACTGGCTGAAATGATGATGATGATGATGATCGCGTAAAGACCTTTAAAAATACATGATAATAAACAAATACTGTATTACTTTTATTGTGATTTAATCTAGACTATAACTTGACATAATTATCATAAATTAACGCTTACAGTTATCCGATTGTTATCTAAACATATGCACACCTCAAAATAGATGGACTAAAGCGCGCAGTGGATTCGTTTGACACCTCTAACTGTAAATATTACCATGTTTTTTTTGTAAATAAAACTATTATAATTACGAAATATGTACTTTATTTCATTCCTTCATTATTTTTACGTTGATAATAAAATAAATGATTAGAATTAGCTAGTTCGTATAATTACTAGATCTTCTTATTAGCGGAAAACGCTTTTAACTAAACTCCGGCATTTGCGAGAACAGAAGATTTACTGCTTGGACCACCGCCAGACAGTGATTTGGAAGTTTGGCCAAATATCTTCGTTATCATCATGCTAAAATATTAGCTTCTAACTTATAATAATAATAATAATAATAAATTTATGAGAGTAATCTTCTGGGAGCAATTAAAACTGTATAGTAAAATGAAGGCAGGTCAATGCAAATTGCAAATCTATAGTTCCTTACGTTCCGTACTAATAACTAATGTGTAAGAGTACTTGTTTAATTGTCCTTCTTTCGCACTGAAAACAAGGAACGGATTGACAGAGATATATTGGGGGCTGGAGAGCAAAATATGCAAAATAATAATAAAATAGGTAAAAATGTCTCATACTCTAGTCTAGTACTTAATATACTTTTCAATAAACTAATATTGAAGATCAGCGATCTATTATTTCAATACATTTTTACATGTTTCATTTCATTTTGTCGTATTTAAACGAACACGAAAATTAAAATCAGGCTCTTTTATTTACATGGAAATATGAAAACATTTAGAACAAAAGACAATTTTATTAGAAATATAGCTTTGTATTGAAAACTAAACTCTTAAGTTACAGCAATTTAATCTTTTAAAAGTAACTAACATCAAAAATTTCTTATTACTCTTCTTAAGAGTGCACATCAATCATCACATTGACCAAGCTTCTAGACGATCAATCAAACTCGAAGCTTTGGAATATGTTATGCAATTATTGATACTGCATTTGCTCTGTCACAGAGTACAGTTCCAAGATGACAGCTCGTCATACTTCCCAGCATGTTTTAAAGCACTCTTCCTACCAATTTCATAAATGTGAAAGTACCTATTTTTAATCGGAACCAACACGCCTAAACTACTAAACAAACTTGGACGTTTACTATGAAAGTACTTCGTTATCTACTTTGGATTAGCCCAAAGGGATTAACGCAAGAAAATACTTTAATCCCTCGGGAAAAATCTTACCGGGAGTGAAGCGGCGAGGCCGAAAGCGGCAAGAAAAAAAAACACCACTAGCCTTCCATACAAGAAGCAAGCATTATTTTGTATATTTACGGGTCTTAATATAATTTTAAATAGGTATGTTTTACGATACGATACCTTATATTGCCCGACGTTGCAAGAAGCAAGCATTCATCAATTTAGTCCAAACGCGTCCACTACAGGGCAAAGGGGAGGTTCTTAAGACCTCCATAACTACTGATCCTGCTTGGCCCTCATCCAGCCACTCCGACCGCGACCTTCACCAAATCGTGTCTGCTTTGTGACGTCACTTGCCTCCGCTGCGCATGTGATATGTTTCAAGACGGTACAACATAAATATTTTTTATTGTCACCAGTGATTTAATAAACAAAGATAGCCAAAATGCAAAAAAAAAAGTTAAATCAAGAAATATGTTTAAAAATTCTTAAATATTCTAGTTTGTTCGAAGCTCTAATTTGATGTTAGGCACAAAATAAAAAGTTATCTTCAATCAGAAAACCTAATAAATAGCCTATTGACCAGACTCACATGCTTACAAAAGAAAATTCAACTCACCTACCTCTATTCTATTCTATCTAACCAAACTGATTGCTGCTGTAAGCTTCAGAAGACAAGTTTTAAGTTATTAAAACCCCAGAGCCCTTACTCAGATACGTTCAACGACGCGGCGGTATCGTTGTCAGAAGGAAAACTCTCTTCGGGCTCTTAGAAGAGTACCGAATTTGTTCTAGAATAGAACAAAATATACTTTATTGCAATTGTGCAATAAAGTATATTTTGTTCTATTCTAGAACAAATTCCTATTGAGGAATGACAAGAAATACAGTCCACAAAAGTGTACAAATAGGCGCCCCTAAGGTAGCAAGCAATTTCTACCAGCCAACCAAAGTCAAAGGAGAAGCATCGATAAAAGCAGCGGGGCAATGCATTTACGAGAAAAACAAATAAAACAAAAAGAAACAAACACAAAGAAAATCAAAACATTCAAAATTACTCATAATTCTACTTTCATTCAATATTTTAAGTCTAGATAATAATAATAATAATAATATGTGGGACAACTCACACACGGCCATCTGACCCCAAACAAGGCAGAGCCTTTACTATGGGTGCCAGACAGCTGATATACATACATATGAATATACAACATCCAGACACAGGGCAAACACAAATGCTCATCAGTCGAATGTTTGCCCTGGGCGGGATTCGAACCCTCGACCCTGTGCTCAGTAGGCAGACGTACTACCACGGGGTCGGGGTCATCAAAGTCGTCTAGATGAGAAGTAACTCTTGATCCTACCCCCACTTTCCATATTGCAAGACAATGTTAACCAAATTAACACGCCTTTGTCATCCGCAGACCCATTCTGCTAATTGCGTCATTTGCGTCACAAATGCTGTTAAGGACGTTAGCTATTTGTGCTTAAGGCAGAGATAAATAGAACAGCTTATTGAGATAATCATAAAAAAATCCACGCTTAAATCGGGATTCTGAGGACTCTATTCTTAGTAGAACGTTAATTTCATTCAATTGCCTTTAAGATGAAGTCAATCTTCAAATTGATTCCATTTTCCGCGATGACCATTAGCAAGAGAAAGGCCATTGTATTGAATACAATATTATTGTAATTTCTGTTTAATAATTAGTACTTCATGTAGTACCTAATACATGAAAATTTGGTGTCTATTTTACATAATGTAAATGTGCTCTTGTAAAACATATCACACCAATTTTGGGTATTTCCTTGATATGTATAATAAATATTATTAATGCAGCTAGGTATTTTCGTACTAAGTCATCTGACCTTAATACCAAAATGGAAAATGTAAACAAGCAAACAAATATTTTTAAAGTTAATCACATATTCACACTGCCGACGAAAAGATAGAGTTATCGGGCGTTGAGATTGGCTAGTAACTAGACATTGATTATCTTTTTTAAGAGTCTATTTAATATGATTTTGGTATATTCAGGCACAGATATAATAAGGCTGATAGATAAATAGGCACAGATATAAAAACTACTGATATATAAAAAGTCTGGCAAAACAACACTTTCATAACATGATGGCGGGGCTTTGGATTGATAATAAACTATATTAAGTACAAAGTACCAACTTCTATCACTATGTGCCCGTAGTATCAAACGTGCTCTGTATCTTCTATAATATAAAAATGAATCGCAAAATATGTTGGTAAGCGCATAACTCAACAACGCCTGGACCAATTTTACCAATCCTTGAAGTCCAGAGATGGATTTTTGCGGAGAGAAATTAAATAATAAAAAAATCTCATTCGCACTGGATTTTTTTAACGCGGGCGGAGACGCACGGCTGACAGCTACTAATATAATATACATAAATTATTATTTATACTAGCGGAACTACCAGTAGTTTTTCGGTGACAAGCATGCTTTCAAAGAAAAGGGTCGCGGGTTCGATTTGAACACCGCGTAGGTATAGCAACTTTCGTGTGATCAGCCCTTTCTTTGTATCCAGACACTTCTATATTTATATCAATACTAGCTTTCCGCCGCGGCTCCGCCCGCGTTAACAGTTTTTCTCGTAGGAATGAGGCATTTTCCCGCGGTAAAAAGTAGCCTATATTACTCAAGGTGCATTAGCTTTCTAATGGTGAAAGATTTTTTGAAATCGGTTCAGTAGTTTTTGAGTTTATTCATTACAAACATACACACACACACAAAAATACAAATCTTTCCTCTTTATAATATTAGTATGATGATAATATATTGACATAAATATATGATTTACATCAGCTGTCTGACACCCATGGCTGCCTAAACTCGTTTGCGATCAGTTATCCGAGCACATAATTACTTATCAAAAATATCCAATTTGAATGTTTTAAATTCTAGTGATTAATTGATAAGTATGAATATTATTGGTCTTATCTTTAAACTAGAGCTTTACGAATACGCACTAAATAATTACCATAATAAAGGTTTTAGGAAGTATTTTGTCTTTTAATGCTTATTAATATTAATCAAATTGTATAAAAAAATTACATGTCAGAAAATAATATAGTCAAAATAAAAACATCACAGTCAAACTTAATTAAATATATCATTCAGTGCGTCTCCGCAAGACATAGTACCCAACATACTGGCGGCGTTCCCCCTCTGAATGGCCAAACTAATTCGTTGGCCGAGGAAAGCGCCGGCCCTGCGGTCACCAGTAGCCTTGCAAAGACGAAGTTAGGAAGTTAGTTTAGTAATACTTGTTTTTTTAGTATTTTGACGAAATAAGTCAAACCTATGCTTTATTTATTAGAAGATAGCTTGTCCATTCAGTTCCTACTAAGCCATTATGTACATTCTGTATACTACTTCATCATAAGTATTAAATCAAGGTCATGTAGAGTTAATATACGGATACTCTACCCATATCGAGTGATAGTTACTGTTAGTTAATTTGCGATATGCGAGCCAGCATATTAATCAATGTCTAGTTACTAGCCAATCTCAACGCCCGATATAAAATCAATTAAGGACTCTGTATTTTCGTCGGCAGTATTAATATTTATATTTTTGGAAATAGACTGTCTTCGTCGTCACCACTTCGAACTGCATCGCTGTCTTTGTGCAATGACTGGCAGTTTGCACATAATATATAGTCAAGTCTACGCGTCCTTCAAATTAAAGGATTGCTAACTTGTTTCCTTGTACAACCACCGACGCCACCTAATATTATTGTGTATCCAATGGAATGAGATATAACCGACGACAGCAACATGTGCCTTCTTCATCCTGCCATCTATGACCCTGCTAATCACAATCGGATGATCCATTTAGGTGCAAAAGCGTAACAAATATTGACAGTTTTATTTTTGCATTTGTAGTTTTAGTTGGTACCTATAGAAGGTAAATCCAAAGAATAACCGACATCAGGAAAACTCCTAAAGCGCGCTTTTTTCATCCGAGTCCTTTTCTCACCACCTCTCTGTTACTGTCAGAAGCTCTATATATACAAAAGCGAATTACAAAGAAAGCGAGAGAATCTAAAATATCTAAACCAAACACATAGTATGTAATCGAATGAAAGAAAATATATATATCAAAAATATTCATGTTCATTTTCACAAATTGATACAGCTTCGTTAAACTTCGTACAGGCAGCGTTTCATTCACATAATAAGAATCATATTCAAAGATTCTGCCGTTTTCGTTCTAACAATGAACTTGAAAATAATTTTAATTTCGAAGGTTCTGAGCTTTGGTGACGTCAAAGGCTTTCAAACAATATTAAGTAGACGGCCTTGGGGTGATGAGATTCTGACATGCGCTTGATTTCCCAAAAGGCGTGATCCTTATTTAACTTCTGAGGATAAGAAAACTATATGGTCTAAACTTTACGACAGGTACTCCGAATTCCTGTATATTCGAAACAGGTTGTAAAAATGCAAGATACTAGATACAGTATCTTGCATTTGAAAAATAGTGAATAATATATTACTCATTATTTTCTTTTGTTCAGATATTGATCTGAGGGTGTGACAAACGAGTGTAAAAATTTAGGTAAATACTATAAATATAAATAAATAAACATGTGGGACATCTCACACACGGTCATCTGACCCCAAACTAGGCAGAGCCAATACTATGGGTGTCAGCCAGTTGATATAAATATATATATAAATATAAAACATCCAGACACAAGGCAAACACAAGGGTTCATCATACGAATGTTTGCCCTGAGCGGGATTCGGACCCGCGACCTTGTGCTTCGTAGGTAGACTTACAACCAATTAGGCTACGAGGCGGACACACTGTTCGTATTTTTTTTTCATGCTGTTCATTCATACTGTTATTTTTTTACATTTCACCTTTAGTTTCCTTATTGCAGAGTAAATAAACTTCACACGAGAATTATTTATTGGAATTCTATTCCGTAAACAAGGCGAGAACCATCGAGCTATTCCGTTGATTATTTTCGTAGAGTTAAATTCCACAGGTATCGTTTTAAGGTGAATCATGCGATACATAAAACATTTACAATAGACCAGAAATACAGATTGTACAGTAGCCAATCCAATAGCCAGTAGTGCGAGTGTCCAACCCAATAAATGCTGGTTTGCTAATTCTGTGTTAGGTTTACGAACAAAAGATTTTCTTACTGAAAAATCTTACGTTCAGTTGGATGTTAGTTAAATAATCTTACAATCAGTTGGAAGATAGGTAATAGATTTAAATGGTATTTTATAAATAGGTAGATTAGGTACTACTTTACAGGTTTAAAACCACTTCAAGACTAGTCGAGTAATAGTCCAATCGCCTAATATACTAGTCGTATAATAGTCCTATTGCATTATAGACCAGTTACGATTTATAGCAGTAGACCAGTCGCATTTTAGACCAAGTGATACTAACCCATTTCTCACTATTAAAAATATCTAATTTATAACCGCGAGTATAGCGAATTAAACAATCACTCTGGCCATGGCTACACCGCATTGGTCGATTTTTCCATGGGGAATAAAATTCTTTACGAACGTAGTCCGTGTTATCTTAATCCAACACTAGGTAAATCTAGCCTATGTATGCCGCCGCGCGATTCCGCCCGCGCTAACAGATTTTCCCGTGGGAACGAGGTATTTTCCCGCGGTAAAAAGTAGCCTATGTTACTCTCCATCCTTTCAACTAACTCTATGACGAAAATCAAGCCGATTGGTTGTTTAGTTACGACGTGAAGGAAGGACAAACAAACAAACATACTTTCGCATTTATAATATTAGTATGGATAATGTGTATTAGAACACAGATGAAATGTATATAGGTAAGTATAGTATATTTAAATGTAATGTAATCCAGATATTCTGTTTTTTCACACCTGCTATTTCTTCCTCTTTCTAAACGCCTACTCCTGTCGCCCAATGGTTGCCTGGACTGGAAGAAATCGCTTATAGCGATAAAATCGCCACTTGCCTTCTTCCCTTTCTATATTGTACTATACTTCTTCTTGTTTTATGCAATAAAGTATATTTTTGACTTATTGAAGTTTTATTTGAATCCGTTGGAACTGTGGAGAGTAAAACCGGTTTTTGTTTACGAATCAGAGAGGTTAATACAATAGAGACTGTGGCATATAATTGCAATGCAATTCAATATCGAACACCAATTAGGGTCAGTTAGCAAACAAAGGGGTGTCTCATTCGTTAAATACAATTCACTCCCGCAGAGCTGCTTTGTCGATCTTTCTTTGTATTGCTTGTTTGAGTTTTTACAATTTTTAAGTACTTGTTACTATAATTGTACCTTGTCAACTACACAATGTACACAGATTGAGCTGCATGTTATGAGCCCTTGCTCGTTTTTTGATCATAGTGATAGGAACATCACTTTTATTTAAATTTCTTGTCTCTTTCCAATTTCGAAAATTCCGAATTCAATACAACGTTGAATTTTGTAGTTATTTAAAAACTAGTTCTCTTTTTTTTAATTTTCCTGCGGTTTGCTTGTTTATCGTGTGAGTTTTGAGGTTAACCTACCTCACAACCCGTCGGAATTATAAAACCGCCTTAGACTACCAACATGGCTCCAATAACGACTACATCCGTAGATAGTAAGTTAACCAACGGCTTTACGTGCCTTCCAAAACACGAAATTATCTTTCTTTTCGGACAATCACACTTGATTGTCAGGACATTCAGCCTGCAATCTTCTTCTTCTTTTCGAGTCGACAGCAAACTCAGACAGTCTCGGCCCAAAAACCAGCCACACGAATAGCGTCGTCAGTGGCCTTCATCAAGACCTCTCGCGTGCAGGTGACAGGACAAGATGGGCAGCTAATGAGATGGTCCATTTTCTGGGGAACCATACCACACCTACACTCCAAGTTAGAGTCCCCTATGAAACCCCATCGGTATAAGTTATCCCTAGTCCGACCCACCTGGGTCCGGAGTCTGTTGAGGGATTTCCAGATAGACCATGGCTGTTTATAACCAGGGGGGAGACCCTCAGCTATCGGGACAAATGGGTTAGGGAGGGAGACACTATTCCGCCAAAGCTCAACTCTCGCCTCTGCAGGGTCGACTGTTAAGGGAACGACACACTTAGAAAAGTTTTTGCGACTTTTCAGCCTTTGCGGAACGGACGAATGTTCATTCATAGGGTGTCGCGTGTCGCTCTCCATTTTGGTTCTTTCCAGGGAGCTTGCCACATCTCTGCGGACCTCTGGTGGTGATATTCCAGCCAGTGGATAAAGCACTTGTACAGGTGTCGGCCTGCAATGTCCTAACCAAACTGAGGAAAGTCTTACAAAGTGATATTTGTTCGACGAGCCCCACCGGGATTCGAACCCGGAACCTCCGTAACGTCGGGCGATCTTTTGACCACTCGACCACGGAGACTGTTTCCCGCTGTAATAATTAATCCATACGTAGATTCAAGTTTCTATATTTTATCTAAATCCGTTCATTGGTTTCGTCATAAAAGTAAAACAGATAGACCGGTGCAAAAATAAGTTGCAGGCGTAGTGGCAAGAGACATTTATCGTACTAGCGAGAAGTGAGATGAGTTGGGTCGAGATGAGACTATAATTCCATTTATTTAATGATTTATGAACGAAGAAACAAAAGTAACATTGTATTAGCATTCTGCACGTACACATGAACAGCAGATGCGAAATGTTTGTAAATGTCATTCGCAAATAGACCACTTGCAAATAGACTCAGACTAGACGAATAAGCACTAGCATGGTTTAGAATTTAAGCGTGGTAAATTAAATGTCGTATTTACGAAATTATGCAAAAGATAATCCACTTCGTGGCGCCTGCGGCACGCGCCTAGTGTTCGAATATAGAATTTGAATTATATTAAATACTTTTTATTTTAATGTTTTCTATTTTTATTCATATGTGCATGATTTCCGGCACAGTGGTAAATGTTTTTTAATGGAATAAATAAATATGAATATGAAAAGCTGTCACTTTTCTAGGTCAATCAATTCTGTCGCATTTATTTATTTTGACAAGTCCGTTAATATAATTTTATACGTCGACAACAGCATAGCCCTGGCCTCGATATGTTATTTACCTCAATAATGTTTTCTTTATAGAACATCTTGCATCTGGTTGTCAAAATTATAGAATTGGATCGATTGGATCATTATTCATAGTCATGCTGGACAGTAAAACATCCTGTTAGTGTTATTATAAAATGTTTATTGAATTTTATCTTGTAAAAAACGATTACAGAATTTTCTTAATCTAAAATGTGATGCCAAAAAGAGCAGCAGTCCGACTAAATTAAATTTTGCTACTTTTTATAACTTAGATTATTTTTGGGGTAAACATTTCCATACATAGTCTAAAATTAAACTTATGATTAGTAATTTTATCTCTACTGACATAGAACAGTTACTTAGATAAACGGCCCATATGATTATATAAAAGTTTTAGGCACCTATTGTGTTTACTCTAGTTTTGCCATTAATAATCAGTCACCTTTGTAAATTCATGCAAAACTAGTGTTATAGTGACGTCACAGTCGCACCCGTTGCTAGAAATATAAAGATGCGTCATCAGTCGTAGTAGGTGCTCGCTCGCCGACCATTCATAGCGGTACAGAGGGCAACGAACTTAGTTTTGCTACGAGGTGCTACGAGCTACGGCTGCTACGCCGTAGTTTTCGTTGTAGCGTTGTTTCTACTTAATATTATACTGCTTATACGTAGCACAAACATAAAGCGAATTACATTATATTTAACCTAATAATGAACACGTACTACAGCAAATATACTCCTCGTAATATTGACGGTTTGACACGAAACGCAAGCTACACATCAGTACGAGTATCATTTGGTGTTCAGGGTGTAAATGGCAGCTTGTCAAATCACTACATAGTATAAAACAAAGTCGCTTTCTCCGTCCCTATGTCCCTATGTCCCTATGTCCCTTTGTACGCTTAAATCTTTAAAACTACGCAACGGATTTTGATGCGGTTTTTTTTAATAGATAGAGTGATTCAAGAGGAAGGTTTATATGTATAATACATGCATAATATACTGAAGGATAACCCACAATAACCATTTTCCCGTGCGGAGCCGGGGCGGGTCGCTAGTACTAAAATAAATTTTAAAAAATACTTTTTCATACATACTGACGAAATAAAATAAGTATTTAGTATGGAATAATAGAAGTGTCTAATTTTTAATTTGTTGTTGAGAAAGTTACTCAAATCGAAACCATTGACCAAACATTTCTTTTAGTATTTCAATTAGGTATACTTACATCCTGTATACTTATATATAGTTTTAATGATTACAATTAAGCAAGTAGCCTTCGACAGCAGCTTGGTGATGAGGCGCGTCTTCTTTAAACTCCTTCTTCTTTCTGTAACAGTTCTGACAACAGACAGCGATGGCTATGACCACGCCGATAGTCGTTGGCAGCCATACGTAGACCGGCACCCCCGCAGGCTTCATGGTATCAGCATATTGCTTCAGTAAAGTACAAGGCATCGCGTATCTCTTACTATCACCCGTCGTATTATGCCATACAACACATTCCTGCTCCCTATTCACCGATATAGGCGAACCTGTTGGTGTACTTTGCAAGAAAGGCTTCACGTTAATCTGAGCTTTAGTTATGTCAAACGACTCTTGTCCGCTTAATTCGGGTTTGTCTATAAAAGTGGACAACATGAAACACGGAACCGTCGTCTCTTCGAAGTGCGACCGGTCGATAACTTGCAGCGAACATTTCTCGTCGGCTCGAACGGTGTAGTGTTGCGACCGCATATTCCAGTTCTCCGTCGATCTACCCAAATTGTACAACGCCAGTCCGGTTAGCAACGCACCGAACCGAGTCTCCGATTCCCTGTATTTGTACACGTACGTTGGAGGTAGGCCATGGAAGACGGGATATGTTGTCATGGAAGTGCAGTACCGACATATGTAGTTGATGTGGCTCGGCGGGTGGTAGGAGTAGTGAGTGTGATGCGCGGTGACGTGGTGTGACGGGATTTTTCTCGTGGGTTGGTCGAATCGGCCCCGCGGCCCGCCGTGGATCTTGGCGTGGACGAGTGCGAGAGTGAGACAGATGATGAGGCCGAGGAGCGCGGCAGGGGGCCCCATGATGCGCGGCGCGAGGGTCGGGCCCGACTGCGGTCGTGCGGCCGCGGTGGCGGGACGGCCGGGAGCGCCGCCCGACTGACGCCTATGCAAGGGACGCTATTGTGTGTACGCTTTCAGGCTTTAGCGGGAAAATAAACAGGCGAAACAAACATTTAGTTTGACGGCCTCGTAGCCTAGTTGGTAGTACGTCTGCCTACGAAGCACAAGGTCGCGGGTTCGAATCCCGCCCAGGGCAACATTCGTGTGATGAGTACTTGTGTTTGCCTTGTGTCTGGATGTTGTATATTTATATATGTATGTAATTTATTTATTTATTTCCACTGCAATTGAATACAACCCAAGCAGGAGAAACTGACTGTTAAAAGAGGCATTCTATAATTTATAAGGGTGATGTTATTTTTGAGCTGTTAACGACGACGACGATGTTATTTTCCTATGCAAATGAATCTTGTTTTTTATGATGTCTTTGGACTCATTTAGTGCGAGACCTTGGATATTTGTTATTTTTTAATAAATACTTTTTTTATTTATTTCTATGCTTGAATGAGAAACAAAATATACTGACAACGAATTTAGGTAGATTTTATTAACAAAATTTTTTAATCATACGCAGCAGTGAATTTATACATAAGTACCTAATTTTCTGCAAACTTCTTTGACATTACAATTTACTTTATTGACACCAAGTAGGTCAATAGGCATGAAAACAACTTATTATAAATTAAAGTCCATTGTGCTGTGCATACATATTACAGTGCTGAAAAACTCTATCTATTAATTTGTCTACTCAGCCGAATATAGTATGTAGATATATTCTTGCATGCTCATAGAACAGATATTTATAGCTTTTCCGAAGTCAACTGGTATCGACATTCCAAGTAACAAATTTTAACGAAGACCACTACAATTATCACCATTCCTACAACCATAGGCAGCCACAGGTACACCGGCACATTGGCATAAATCACGGACTCAACATTGGACCTCAATGGAGGATACTGAACTGTCTTGTTGTCATTCATTTTAGTTGGATCATCAGTGGCGTTATGCTCTGATTCTTTAGGATGTCCATCTTTAGCCTTATCTTCCTTGCCATTTTTATTGTCAGAATCTTTTGCAGCTAACTTTGGATCTTGATTTTTAGGATCTGGTTCGCTATTTTTTTTGATCCCAGAAGTTTCTTCACTTTTTGTACACACTACAAACACTATGAGAACGATGGAAAGTATTGCAAATAGCTTCATAGTGTAGCTTGAGAGACGAGAATCCCTAGACTGCCGGCTACGAAAAGATTTGACGCACATAGACGGGACGCAGACGGTCAGGCGCCAGCCTTACCGAACCAAAACTAGATCTCTCTTTCGTAATTACGTAAACAGAAAAAATATATATTGATGTATGAAACTTCTTTATCCAAAACCTTCTTAAAATAAATAAAATACATTTGTTACTAGACATTTGAAACTAGTAAAAATAACAGTATAATAATGGCAACAAAATAATTGGAATTTTAAATAAACTAATTGTATTTAATTATTTCTATCAATTTAGAAAATACTTGCGCACTTATCACCTTTCCCGAGAAAGTAAGATTTTTCAAGCATTACAAGTAAAATTTATATTTTCGTATTTACAATATTAGAATAGAGAGATCACATCAGCCTAGCCGTAAACAAGTATGACGTTCCCATTATTATATCTAACCCACATACGTACATTGCACGCTATCTTATCAACCAAGATGCGTCATCAGTAGAAAAAGCTGATCGAAGTCATTCATGATTCCACGTCTATTTATAAAATGACACCTTCCACAGCAGTGCCTCGCTCAGATTTTTCTTTACAGCAACTTAGAGCGCAACAAAACAAAATAACGATTATTCCTAAAACCACTGGCACCCAAATATACGCTGGCACACCTGCTGCAAAGGGAACTACACCTAATGGCTTTAAAGTATAAGAGTATTCATCTAACAATACACATGGCATGACATTTCTTTCTCTATTATCTGTTGTATTGTGCCATAAAACACATTCCGCGTCCTTAGTCAGCTCAACATGATGTGGTACAGATCTATCTTCTTCAAATGATTTCAAATTAATATCAGCTGTGGTCACGTCAAAAGTAATAACGTCAGGTCCTCTTATATCAGGTCGCTCTATGAATGAAGCCATGACGAAACACGGGAAAGCAGTCTCTTGGAAAAATGGCTTGTCTAATATTTGCAGTGAACACTTTTCATCAGCGCGAATGGTGTAGTAATGTGTGCGGTCCCAATACTCCATTGACCTTCCCAAGTTGTAGAGTGCCAGTCCAGTGAGTAAAGGCCCTGTAGCCGCTAATTTTGAGCTTGTTTCCCGATATTTGTACACGTACGTTGGTAGAGTGCCCTGATAAACGGGGTATTTCGTCATAGCAAAACATGTTGAACACAAAAAGTCGATGTCAATGTATTTAGGCGGATGGTAGGAGTAGTACACATGACGCGCCGAGACGTAAAGCTCGTCTAAAGTCTGGGTTGAATCGTCCATTATTTTCGCGTAAGTTGTAGAGATATTGATAAGAATGTAAACAATCGCGGCGGAAAATTTCATGGTTACTATGGTGTATCGAGGGTGACGCCTGCCGGCAGACTGCCGACAGGAGTGAAGACAGAGGGAGATGGGATGGGATTTGGCTTACTGGCGCCTTCGTGTCGCTCAACCCAACACAAACTTAAAAGGTCACAACTAAAACACACATTTGTCATTCTTATCTATTGAAGCGGTCAGTGAAATCCTAATTGAGTGGGAAACTCGAAAGTTTAAACGCGCTGTAAACATGACAAAAACTCATTAGACGATAACTAAATTCGAAATAAGAACACTATTGTTTTTACTACAAAAACGTTGATATTTTCCGTTCATTCAAGAATAAATCAGGTTCAAATGTTTGTTAAATATATTTGCATACAGACTCTTTAGGGTCAAAGTTAGAATTATTTAAATTTATAATTATACTCGTAGAAGTAATTTTTTTACGTAATTATTGAAGACTGCTGGCATTCTTTCTTTACTATAATAATCTTTACTAAATACATCGTGTTACTAAAAATCGAATAGCAAATAAAAAGGGATGGGAGACCACAAAAACTTTAAACGCTTGCCTAAAAAGTTTTTAACCAAAAAATTTTTTGACACGAGCTCAACTTGTGTTGGTCTTTTTAAGTGATTCTCCTTTGTCAAAGCCTTTGTCTGGAAGTTACCACTTCAGTACTAAACACGTAGGAGCGAATCACGGAAGCGCGACACCACCGCATCGCGAATCTGTATATAAAGCCCGCATTGGTGTACAATAAACTGTTAAATAAATAATAAAACCAACGATCACTTGCACTAGTAAATGGCCGAGAGTATACGTGTCATGCCACACGTTAGTCAGACAATGCAGTTAGATCCCTTACGCGTAATGGCGATCCAGTCATCTAATGACTCCATTCAAATCTACCTACTCAATAGATTAGCCAACTAGCCAGCACGACTGCGGGAGGTACACTGTATTTCATATTAGGTAAGAGCATATTTTAGAGCAAAATACAGAATTTAAACGCTAGTTTTTTCCTTATATAATTTCCTTCTTGTCTAACTCGTAAGGTTTACGACCGATCATATCTTTAAAACATAGCGCTTGAAACAACAGATATTGGGCTCAATTCTGGCGTGGCGCTAAAATCTCTAAATTTAAGTTGTTGGTCTCTTTCATTAATATGGGAATCGAAAAGGATGGGAGATGAATTAATTTAACTTTAAATGAAATAAACTTAACTTTAAATAAAAACTACGCGTAAAATCAATCACCTGTCCGTTTTCGAACTTATGAATGTGAAAGGGACTATGGTTTTTAAATTTAAATTAGAGCTTAATATATAAATATAAGTGCTCGAGTCCGTTGAAGATAACCTACTAGAATTTTAATGAAAAAAAAGTAAAGCTTGAAACAAAGATCTTAGGACAATATAGTTTAGTGCTGGGTATCCGTAAGTGAAACACTGGAATATAGCGTTTTCTTGCTTCCTAAGGCATACAAAGAAGGTCTATGTTATGAACTTTGAACCTTTTCATAGAGGGTTAGGGTTTAAATCATTTCCAAAGTGATGACTTAGCAAAACTAAACTTCATGCTCAGCCAATGGATCTGACCAACTAAAAAGATTTTTTTCTCGGAAATGATAAAATTAAGATTTTGCATTCAAACCATATACAATATTGTAAAGAAGAAAGATTTAGTTGTTTGTTTGTTTGCATCGAGTAGGCTCCGAAACTACTGAACCGATTTTTATAAAACTTGGTATAAAGATAGAATAGACTTTGGGGAGTAACATAGGCTACCTTTTACCGCGGGAAAATTCCTCATTCCCATGTGAAAAACTGTTAACGTGGGCGGAGCCTAGAAAGCTAGTTTTATCATATACCTACCTATACAAGTCAGTTTATTCAATTTAATCGGATAAAATGACTATTACTATTTTGACTATTTTACTTTTTTTCTTTTTTTTTTATTCTATTCTATTTTGCATGGGAGATCGAGTATATCACTTCCAAGATAATATTTTTTAGGAAAGTTGCTCAAAACAATTGACTGAGTATATATTATATCCTTTCAGTATTTTCTTAACCGTATGTTGCCTTTTGTCATCTCTGTGAATTAAATAAATATGTGGGACATCTCACACACGGCCATCTGACCCCAAACGAGGCATAACCTGTACTATGAGTGTCAGACAGCTGATATACAACATCCAGACAAGGCAAACACAAATGCTCATCACACGAATGTTTGCCCTGGGCGGGATTCGAACCCGTGCTTCGTAGGCACCAACCAACCAACCACGTAACAACTGAGGTACGGGGTCGTGGAAGATTCGTAGTAGTTTCCTCAATAATTTCATCCATTCTTTATGTTTAACAATGCTTTTTTTTTTTAATTGACCTATGCTTGTGTCGAAAAGGTACGACCAATCAAGCTTCACCGGACTTATCAAGGCGTGAATAGTTCAATCGCATGCTGTATAATGGAATGAAATCATTTAAACCCCGGTTAATGCAAGACACTCGTAAATTATGTAGGTGGTTGGTTAGTCTTAATTTAGGGTTAGCTCGGATTAGGTATATCAAAATTATTTCATTTATCTACACCACAAAATATTTTAATTCAACTCAAAACCTTAAGTGAACGGTTATTACACGATACCACACGATACGCTATTTTCCTTTACATATTTTGACAATTTTCCTTATATTCAGTTTGTTATGCTTAATATTTAGTTTCATTATTGTACACAAAATTTAAATGAAATACACATAAATTGCTTGCTTATCGTGTGGGTTTAGAGGTTAACATTAATAAATCTCCACTAAGAATTTCCAGCGAAGTAGAGATCCTTCCAACTAATCCATCCCAAAAGATAATTATGAACCTAGACAAAATTCACTTACTTGTTTATGTAAAAAGCGAGAAAAATAAAAAAAAAGGTTTGGGGCCATTGTAGTCAAGCAAGTATATTGACCTAGATCAGAATAAAGGCCCCTGATTGGCGGAGCAACAGCTCTAATCTCGATATATCGGTGTTGTGGATCGCGCGGTGTCGTGTCAGCAGACAATGCGCGCACGCAAAGCGGCTCCTTCCGCCAGATAGCAGATGGGTCGCTTCCTGAGCATTGTCGCGGGCGTCGCGGCCGCCTTGAGCAATGACCACTTTGCACTGACGACCCTGACTGATACATAAAACGAATTTTGATAAAATCATAAAGAGAGTAACCCTGATTTCAGGGTTGGCTCGAGCCCCTCAGTGGGGACTTATGTGAGCTGTTAACGGCGATAAATAAAGTTAGTACGTTTGTAAGAGGTTGCCACTTTAGCATTAAAGTCACCATTTGACTCTCTTATTGTGCCGTGTTTAACTGATTGTTTATCCGAAAGAATAAACTATAGATTTACATATTCTCAACGATTTCATCGTGTGATGATATCCAAATTAAATTCTTTTTCAAATCGGAAGAATTTTGATCTGTTCCATTTTCAGACCTTTCAATTTAAATTAAAATGGCATATAACTTACACTGTCGGTACTTTAAACTAACTTAGGAATTCAAAGTAAAAGGACTAACCTGTGGGACTAACATAAAAGAACGCAAGAACACGGGACGCTGGATGAACTCTGTTTTAATAAACTTGTACCCATCTGGAATAAACTTCTTGTTTTAATGAAGAAGTATAAAGAATTCACTTTATTACATACCCGTTGTTTGTAAAGTAGGTAGAGTTTGCCAAGTCCACATCGCCGTAAATTACTTACTTAACTGGATCAAGAGTGTTTGGTACATTTCAAACAATAAACGTCGATATTGTATTTTTTAGTCTTTCAATTATTAGCCAACTTCGTCTTCGAATATAAATAGATTGGTAGATATAACGTTTTTTGCAGTACATAAAACACACATGGACATGTCACAAAAATTTATCACTACAGATAAATTACACTTAACTAACATACAGACAGACATGCACGCACATGTGTGTGCAATGCAGAAGCAGAAGGGTTAAGGATCAGCGATTTACTCGCCCAGAACCACGCGATAAATACAGTATTGTATGTGTGCAGATGTTAAAAATTAAAAAAAGGAAGGTAGTACATTTTTTACCAGAACAAACTTAGGTCCTAAAAATGGGAAATAATGGAATGCAATGAAGTGTAAGGCCAAGCCATTTGTCTAGCTTGTCGACAGAACCGGGGTAAGCCTTCAACATATCGCTTCTACAAGAAAATTGCTCCGCTGTCAACGTTTGGGAACCCTCTTTTCGTATTATTTATTAGTCGGGTAAAGTCATGTGAAATAAATTATATTTGGAATCATTATATATTTAAAAATAGCTTGCAGATATTTCCATCAAAACTGTTTTTTTTATTTATCCCCTTCTTTAATTTATTGTTTTTCCCAATCGGAGATCCAGAGTCTCTGCCGAATATCGAGTGCTTTAAATCAATTATTTCACTTTGACGGTTGTTAACCACGGTAAATACCCTGTTTTTAATAATAATAATAATAATATAACAAATAATAAAAACTTTATTTAACGCAAAAATCTTACAATGTCGCTATCGATGTTCACAATATTGTGTAAAATATTTGTAAAATACAAGCCAACACAATCGGGTTTCGATAGTTTGCACTGTATGTCAGTAGACCTCTATTCCTATTAATATGACTAAGTAGTTACAAATGAACATAATGAAGTACAGTTCTCTGCTCATTTCTTAAAATTAAATAACATAATGGCATATGAAATAGTCATGAGATTGTTTACCTAACATTTTACTATCTATAGTAATTAGTATAGTAACTAAACAAAACAAACAACTTCATGATTTTGAAAAATAAAGATACAAAAATTAAGTAAAGCAGTTTTAACTGAATATTTTGTATGAAATATGTTAATATGGTCGCCTATGTTTGAAATATTACGTGGGAGTTGATATGTATGTAATAAATTAATAATGATTCATATATTTTTATTTTATTTTATAAACTTCGTAATAATTGCTCAAAATATATAAGTAGTGAAAATAACTTTATTATACTCGAAGTGTTTCCTTCCAAATTATTATTTAGACCTCTATGGATTACCTAACCGCGATCGGTAGAAAATTTTGCAGACAGAAACCTCCTAACAGCATTTACATAACAGGAAATAATCACGTTGTCCACCGTAATAATGGACCAGCAATCGATATTCGAAAGCCCTTTGAACTAAAGGAAACATTTGATATGCTAAATAGTTGTATAATTTGATATTGTAAGTATTCTGTTCTGGAACTACGCATTGCCCTGAATTCAAATACATTACGCCACAATTTTCTTTGAAATATTTTCGAATTAAGCTGATGTTTTTCCTGAATAGGTAATTCTACCGCTGGTCTTGTTGACAAGCTTTTCCTTTTGAAAATTTGTTTACTTCTTTCACCTTTGTGGAGTACGACTGAAGCTATTAAACATTCACAATTAAGAGAAAGTTAGCAATACTGAAACTGCGTCATTACTTTATTTTTCTAAAAAAGATGTTAGATGACCAGTCGTTGTGGGAAAATCCTAACGGAATTTTTTAACTTTATCAAGATAGAAGACATTTGGATGAGGCTTCTGGTCAACAGAGCACTGCTTTTGGTTGAAATGACACAGAATTTAGCTAGATATAAAGATGTAAAAGTTAAATAGGTTTATCAATACGGTATATCAGTATAGTACGAGTATATTCTATTCTAACAATAAAGTGTGTGAATAGAGGAGAGACTGAAACAAGGCGTTTTCCCTTCGTTGGATTCAGTCTATGTCCCAGAAATGCAAATATTGGCTGTATTAATCAGAAATCTGGGTCTATTGACTGTCTTCAGTCATGCTGAGACATGACAAAACGCGAGAGGCGTGAAGATGTATTCGTCAGTTTAGTATCAAAGTCACGCAAGCTAGAATCACCTACAAAATATTTAGCAAAAAGGACATCCGGCAAATTCCATACAATGACTGTCCAAAAAAAAGTATACGGCCAGACCCAAGATTTTTCAATTGCTAGTTCAAAATAATATTATATTATGCACTTAACCCTGTAACTGCATTTTTTGAGTAGGATGAAATCCGCGAAAGCTATTGAAATCTTCAGTACAAAAACTTAAATAACTATTCAGAAATCGCAATTACAGGGTTAGATCCATAGTAGAACTTTAATGACCTTATTATCTAACTATTAAAAATATTCCTAGGTCTAAAGGATTCTTTTTTGGACCGTAATGCCTGATTGGATGTCCTTCTTTCTTTGAATTAAAACTAACGAATTATTATAAGCATTATTTATATTCTAATAACTCGTTGTGAAAAAGTCGTAAATATTTTATTCTTCATGCTTAATTAATATCAGCTGTAGCAAAATTTAGGTCGTATGTATAAATTTCCATGGGTTATACTGTCTACTATATTGAAATGTAAACTTCTATTCATTCAATCACACCATGATTGAATAATTGAATTACAAAGCATGAAAACACAAAGAAACATGACATAGTACGTACACATGTAAATCAATACATTTTACTTATATATATTATTATTATACATTTTACTTATCAATACATTATTTTATTCAAACGTACATAATCCTATATGATATTATTATGATTTATTCATAAAATTCCGCCTAAGAAATAGGTTACGAAAAGGCGACGTGTGATTCGGTCATTGTTCTGTAAGCTCAATACGTAACGCGCGATATCTCGAGGAGGTGCGACATAATGAAAAACTACTATGACTCTTATGTCGCGTTTGACACCTTCTCGAGCATCTCGCGCGTTACATATTGGTGAACCTATTGTTATTAAAAAGAAGAAAAGGGCGAATTAGCGGCCTTATTGCTAAGGTAAAAATCTTTTCCAAACGTTTATCTTTAACAATTGAAAGAATGCTTAAAAGGATCGAATATAATGATTGCGAAATATATTTTAGATATAGGTGTTTACAGGACTGTAACTAGGTAAAAGATCAGTAATGACAGTCAACAACATAAAACAAGGTCTGTCAAGTCATTCTAATTTAGTGTGAGTCAATAAAATATACTGTAGTTAAAGCTGTAGTTTATTTTTGGTGTCACGTAATTGATGATGCATTCAATCAAAGAATGTTTTTTTTACTATGTTAATTCAAATCTTTTCAGGCGAGTTCAAAAATGGAACTTTGGCTGTTGCATTTAAAATAGCACAAGGCCTAATTTTTTACCTCGGGAAAATAAAATCGTTCGCACGGAAAAAATACTATCGCAAGCACAATGTGGGGTAAAACTAGTAGTATTTAAAGCCAATAAAGAATACGGACCAAAAGGCAATTGAATTTAAGCGATCACACACACCCTAGAAGACGTACAAAAGCCATTACAATTAATGAAATTGGCGACGGAGGCTAGTCCGGATGGGCTACTACGAGTACGTCTCGTATTTCTGACATTAACACGCGAGGTATGGTCGGCTGTTCGATAACACATAATAATAGACTAGACATTACAAAGACAAAAAGAAACGATAACCATGGATTTAAGATGGCGTATTTAACAAAATTTTGGACTATTGAGTGAAATAAAATCGCCAAGCACTTGACTGTATATTATAGGTATATCTATCTAGAGATTTGATAGATATTCTTCTAGTTCACGCGACGCAGGCCGCCACGTCTACGCCACATTCGATTAAAAAAAAAAACATACTCAATCAACGATTTTGTACTCGTATTTGAGTAACTTTCCCAAGGAAACTTTACAGGGTAGGCTCGAGCCCCTCGGTGGGGACATAATAACGAGCTGTTAACGATGTAAAAATTAATAGTTTAATATGACATAATGAAAGGTATAGATTATACCAAATTCTAAAAGGTCTTGAAATCACTGAAAAACTTAAAGTATGATTAGTCGTACCTTTTCACAAGACCGGTGAAGCTTGATCGGTCCTTTTCGAAAAAAGAGTAGGTCAATTAAAAAATATAATATTTAAAAAAATACTCCAATCTAGGTAGAGCCTAGATACTATGGGTATCAGACAGCTGATATATACATACATACATACAACATATATAAGTAAACAACATACGAATAGGTAATAAACTATCTCTGCGGGTATTATATACCGGACTTAATCACTCCGGAATATTCCAGACCATGGCCTATGGAGGCTAAACCATTATACGATTTATTGTTATTGTTTAAGTACTTGTAATGAGAAACTTAAATTATATGACCGACCAGTAATTAACAGTTTGTAGTTACAAGGTCAAGCTTTATGTTTTCGGAAACCCTTGTTATGTTCGATTTAACATTATGTAAGGTACAGTCAAGAACTGTCAGTCTATTCACTTTGGAATCTACACATTCGTTAAATCCGAAAAGGACAAAATCACGAGGAGTAGCCTAAGCTGCTTTTTATTACTGTAATAATATAATAATTCCGTCCTCTCCGCCATTGAGTGATAGTTACTTTCGCTTTTGCATTATATGTATTAGTATAGATAATAAGTCATAACAGAAAAGAAAAACAATATTTAATGAGGATTGCGATGTAATAAAAATAGTTTAAAATATGAAAATGTCGTAAGCACCTCTGCCACAAGTCAATAAAAATCTTGTCACGTATAGTTAATGTCGCATTATGTCATCGATTGTACTATACTATACTACCTACCATATTGTTAGACCACAGCACCTGTACAAACTAAACAGTGCAGTGATAAACTCCAAAACAATTTAGTTTAGAGAACGTGTGTTAATATCATTATCCTATAAAACAAGGTATTTATTTACTATGATTTCTGTCGGGAAGTAAAATCAAATGAAATTTCGAGGAAATTTGCTGAGATGGAACGGAATTTTGTAACAACGGGCGGACGGTCGGACAGACATAAGAAGTGATCATGAGTTTTCGATTTTTGGGGTACGAAACAAACCATATGATGTAGATATTTACTATCAAAGCCACAAAAGTATACCATGGTGAATACCATGGTCCAAGAAAACAAGGTCTTGCAATTAGACCACGTGACTGACACAAGCCTACGTCATTTTGCGCTGTTCGTCCTTGTCTATTACAACAAGGATGAATAGGCAAAATGACGTAGAAATGACGTAGGCTTGTGGCAGTCACGTGGTCTAATTGCAAGACCTTGTTTTCTTGGACCATGGTGAATACCCTGTTTTTCAATCATGATGATCGATCACGTTAGGGAGCGTGAAATCTTTTGTAAATTTAACACGTAGTGCTTAGTATAATAGTTTTATTATACGGAGGGTGAATTGGACAACAAAGTAGATACCTTGTTCGTTCACGCTCCATAGCTCCTTAGACCCATATCATTCTTAATGGTTGCTTAATCAGTATGTTCCAGGAAACTATTAAAAGATTTCCTTTAGGTTAGGTTTGCTGATAAAATAATATAAATCAACTAGCGACCCGCCCCGGCTCCGCACGGGAAAATGGTTATTGTGGCTTATCCTTAAGTATATTACGCATGTATTATACATATAAACCTTCCTCTTGAATCACTCTATCTATTAAAAAAAACCGCATCAAAATCCGTTGCGTAGTTTTAAAGATTTAAGCGCACAAAGGGACATAGGGACATAGGGACATAGGGACATAGGGACATAGGGACGGAGAAACCGACTTTGTTTTATAATATGTAGTGATGATAGTGATAGTGATAGTGATATCAAATCGACCGCTGTCAATCTATAATATGTAGATAGATAAACAATTTATTTAGCAATTGACACACACTCTCTTTTCTTTTTTTTACACTTCTTGTCGGTTTAGTCTATTCCATTCGGTTCTGTTTTCCGTCACACACAGTACATAAAAAATACATTTAATGATAAATTATAATTATAATAAAGCACGTCAAATAATACCGGATTATCTTTAAATTACAAGAGCAGTTAGGTATTATATGGCGATGATAATAATAATGATGTAGGTGTTTTATTAAATACATAGGTACATTAAAATTAAAATGGTCTATGATGATGATAATTACATTTTTATATTGTTACATAAAATAAATGATGATAATACATAAATAAGAGGGTGCATAAGAAAGCAAGAGATTCGAGTAGGAAAAAGAACACAGAGAGTCTGCAGAGCATGGAAAAAGGAAACACATAAGTTTGACGTATGTGTCTGTCTGTCTGTGGCATCGTAGCTCCTAAACAGATGCGCCGATTTTGATCTAGTTTTTTATTGCAACGTGTCACAATTGAAAGTTCTCAGCTATGATCCAAGAAAATATCTTCAGCCATTTGAAGATTATCAGCTCTTTTCTAGTTGTTTGAAAGGATCACCACACTTTGTGGCGAGCGTTTTTATTTTTTAATTTAATTTATTTTCAAAGACTAGTACTTAGTCGTCACAAATAATATTCACTTCTCTTATCAATATGCAAACTAGCCTTCCTCGTTCCTCCTTGCGTACAATCTTCTGCGAGAATTCCAAAGAGCTGGAAACATAGGAAATGAATTTAAGTGCGCCGTTCTGTCTGTCAAGCCGGGGTGAATGTTGTGGGCGGAACGAAAGAAAAAGTACTGGGCAGAGTGAAACAAGAAATGTTAAGCAGGACGAAAGATGTAAATGAGGGTAACTACTCCACGAACAGTTTCATTGAAAGGCGGTACAAGTTCAATTGTGTGGAACGTCTTAGCTTAGGGCTATTTCAGATGTTGGTATTTAGATTTAATTTTTGATAAGTCAATTTATGTACTTTATCCCTCAAAACTGAACGGAACATTAACGCCTGGCTCTCACTCAAGGCAGTAAATTATTAACGGTTTTAGGATCAATGTTTATAATCCAACCTTACGACGTTTCGCCGATAATTATTCATTAACTCTGAAAGAACACTGCTTCACTGAAAAAATACTAATAAGAAACACACACTTCCATTTTAATTTACCATCTCTAACTTGTTTCACATATTATTACGATGAAAAATTAACAAGTACATTTTCTATTAAAAAACACCCCATACTGCTACGAGCTACGAAATTGCTACACCACCCGCTACGCGGATACTTGCTACGCGGACCCCTGCCTTTTCTACGTGTTTTGATACCACACGTAGAAAAGGCAGGACCCGTAGCAAGTACTTAAAACTTAAAAGATTTCCACAAAATTCGGTATGTTTTAGTATCAACAGATAACTTAACTTACTTACCACGTGCTTGTAGTACAGTATGTTACTATGACAATATATTAAAACCACAAGTTAGTGATCTCGTAGAAGGCTGTGGTGTAGTATTACCTGCTATAAATAGTAAATTAAAAGTTGTACCGCTAATAAAGTTTTTTATATTTTGTTAATATCAATAAAATCTAAATTTTCATGTATATATTAACATCAAACGTTTGATTACAAAATTCCATTCCATGTTGCAAGCAGGAGTCCGAGGAATGCTTTGAGAACAGTGTATTTTGTTTGATACTGTACACATTCTAACGAAATTATTCAAATAAAAAATGATGTACCTAAGTAAGATTAAGCAAATAAAATATAGCCTATATTCTTCTGCAAGGTCTATTCTATCTTTGTGCCAACTCCGCCCGCTTCAATATTTTTCCCATGGGAATGAGAAAGAAGACTAGCGACCCGGAAAATGGTTATTGTGGTTTATCCTTAAGTATATTATGCATGTATTATACATATAAACCTTCCTCTTGAATATATATCTATTTTAAAAAAGTGCATCTAAATCCGTAAAGTAGTTTTTGAGAGTTAAGCTTACATAGGGATATAGGGACAGAGAAAGCGACTTTGTTTTATACTATGTAGTGAAGTATATTACTTATAAAAGCGTTTGTCCCGATTGCCTTTTAACCAATAGTCATCTACAGGTTTATTTTTTATCGTCAAAGAAGATTTCGTATAATTCCCAAGAGAAACGTAAGAATTCGCATTACCAAGAGACACGAGCTGCGAATACTTTATAAAACAGATTTTGCAGTGAATAGTATTTCCTCGTAAAATTAAACTACTTTCCCGAACAAATAACATTCTGGCGACACTTTTTTTCTTCCACTTTCCATGCAAAATAGTCGGGTAAATAAACACCAAGGTAACTCGTCGGTAACACGTCGACCTTCTTCGTGATTTTGAACCAAAGTTTGATTTTAATAGTAAGACAAACTTGGTTCAACTTAACTTACCTACGTAAGAATCCGATACAAACTGTAATCTCTACAAACACGTTATTTGTTATCCTATACAAATTTTCCTTAAAAACTAATCATAGTCCCACAAAACTGCACAGCAGTTTATTATAATATATATTATATAGTATATAATTAATCCGCCTAGGTACTTTGGAATAGGTACTTACATTGTGGCATAACGTTTACTAACAAAAAGAGCCGAAATAACTTATTTACGTGTAATTTCGTTAACTTTTTAATCGCTAATTTAAATTGCCGCGGAAATGGCTGTGAAAGTCCCACGGGGAGCCATTACAGAGGAGATAGCTGAAAGAGACGAGGAGGCGAGCCGTTCATTCAGACTTATAGCCTGAACGTTGCTTATCTTCGTATTCAAGTTTTCTTACAAGAGTATGACATCGATATCGGGTGAAGGGTGAACTCCAAAATTTGTTAGATCGTTTAAAATTATTATGATAAAATAAATGTTAGCGTTAGCCATGGACTTAGTAACAGCACAGAATATAATAATAGTTGGATTAAAATAAATGCTAGAGTAAGTACGAGTACCTAACTAGCTCTGTCTGTCCGAAGTGGCTGAACAGATTGCGGTATTGGTGATTGTGATTGGCGCATGGCGATAGATGACGACTGCGTTCCTCCAAAACGCCATTATCTCGGGAAATGAGAGGCGCAGTCGAAAGGAAGAAAGCTAGTATTATTTAGTATGATGTTTCATTACTCCTTCTGCTTTAAATTTTAAATGCCATGACGAAATTTGGTAAAGGATAGATCATTATCTGAATCACAATACTATTTCATACAGCGAACAACGCTTTTGGTATTTGCAAAATTAAGCTGCGTGTACGGTATCAGACTATCAAAGCATTTGTATCCTAGATTCTGTTCCATTCTAGGTAAATTGCGAGTTGAATGAGGCAGTCAATTACTGACAGAGGGCGAAACCCTTCACATGCCAATCTGACCACTACATTAGCACAGTAGTATATTATAGTACTACCCACATTAGCAAGGGTTGTCCTCTCAATCAGCCAGCCTACAGAATGTGGCCGCTAGGATGACTATCTGGAATGATCCTACCCCGACGAAAAAGGGGGTGTTATAAGTTTGACGTGTGTATCTTTCTGTCTGTCTGTCTGTCTATGGCATCGTGGCTCCTAAACGCATGCTCCGATTTTGATCTAGTTTTTTTTTATTGCAAGTTGTCACAATCGAGTGTTCGCTGTCCTGAAAATCTTGACCAGACCCTAAACCATATTTTCTTCCAATGTTCAGCTTTCCATATTCAACGCCTATCATTCTCTGCAAACTTATTATCTGTCTACCGAAGTCCTGAAAATGTCCCGCGCTGTATTGAAGACATACTCAAGACTCCAGACACATATCATTATGTCTTTGAGTATATTCGAAGCACTATAAATGACATATAAACAAGAATCACACGGATTATTATTTGGATTACACGGATTTGACGCCTCTGGATTTAGGACACGATTTTCTCGGCTTTGACATGTTTTTCTTGGATTTGACATGATTTTCTTGGATTGACTATTTGAAGACTTGGCTTCGGCCTTTATGAATGACATAAAGAAAAAATAAATAAATTCCTGACGAGGCAGTATGGGCTAAGTTTCCCTTCGCCTGTCCAGAATGGAATAAAGAGAACAAAAAAAAAATTTTTGCTATGAACCAAGAAAATATCTTCAACCATTTATAGATTATCAGCTCAGTTTTGCTCAAATCAAGGCTAGCTCTCGTCTCACACTATTTTATGTCAAATGCTTGAAAGGTTTTAAATTAATTTAAGATTAGATGATGATTTACAATAATAACTTTATCAAAGTCGATCGCAAGATTACCTGTTTTAGAGTGTCACGGAGTAAGTCGGTAATTTGCTGAGATTAAACTAGTTTTGTGCTATTATAAATAACATAAATTAGAAAAATGGAACGGATATATATCTATATTCTGTTATAATCGACAAGCAATTACTCATGAATACATCATATCATAGGGGATTTCCAGAGACATATCCTTCCTTTTATTTTATTCTATGATATTAGCTGAGCTGGCAAACAACATCCCGCCACAATTTTTATACATAAAAGTTATTTTTGTTTTTTTTGCCGGTATCGCTCTCGCGGGATCTTCAGATGGACCTAGAAAAATTTTACTATAATCTGATCAATGGATTTTGTTTGAAGGCAAAGAAGACACATACAAAATATAGATGACATAGACGTTGATAATGATGATAGACGAAGAATCAGCTGAACCTATGCATGTAAGGAATGTATTGAATCTTAATTGATTAAATATCTATTGTGTTCACTCACATAACAAATCTCAATAATAATTAATAGGTATTATGTGGGTGCTTTAAAACCGGAGACTGACCGCTGATGATATCTTAGTATCTTATGTAATACATAGATAATTGTGTTATTTTTATATCATTACCGAATTGTTGATGACGACGGTCAGTTTTAAGTGCGAAAATATTGTGCCAAAATTACATATTGCAAATATAGGTATTGGAAATTACACCTATGTAAAAATACGTAGAAGCTGAAATGTTACACGAGAAAGATACAACATAAAACTTCAGTAAAGTATTTATTAACGTGTGTGCTAAAAAATATTTCATAACTTACTAATATTATAAATGCGAAAGTTTTTGAGTATGGATGTATTTGTTACTCATTCACGCAAAAACTACTACCGGCCTCGTAGCCTAGTTGGTAGTACGTCTGCCTACAAAGCACAAAGTCGCGGGTTCGAATCCCGCCCAGGGCAAACATTCGTGTGATGTGCACTTGTGTTTGCCCTGTGTCTGGATGTTGTATATTTATATATGTATGTATATCAGCTGTCTGACAACCATAGTACAGGCTCTGCCTAGTTTGGGGTCAGATGGCCGTGTGTGAGATGTCCCACATATTTATTTATTTATTTACTGAATGGATTTTAATAATAATATAGCCTATACATCAGAATAACACAGGCTACTTTTTACCGCGGGAAAATACTTCTTTCCCACGGGCGGAGCCGCGGGGTGGAAAGCTACTCGTAGTAAATTATATATCACGGTCAGTGCTTATACCGCAGTTATTTTATATTTCGTAAGTATTACCGCGCATAATAGAAATATAGGACACTCACCTATAGCAGTCTTAGTGCGCACATTTCTGGAATAACACATCGGGTGCAGGATAGCCCAGTAGCGGTCCACCGACACGGCCACCAGACAGAAGATGCTAATGGTACACAGCATCACGAGCAGTGACACCGTGAACAGACACGCGTGCAGATTCCTCGGGAGCCCCACCGACGCCAGAATAGCGAAAGGAATCCCAAGCAGTCCGACTAGAAAATCCGCCGAGGCTAAAGACACTATGTAATAGTTCGTCCGCCGCCTCAGCCGGCGATCGCGGCGGAATACGTGGATCACCATAAGATTTCCCACTATAGCGACTATGGCTACCAAGAGTTCGAGGGTGGTGTAAACCGCGTGAAGCTCCGGCGTCGGCGACCGGTGCGGTGCCGGCGCCGTCGTCGACGTCTCCGTAACATTCTCCTTATCCATATTTAAACTATCACTTCAACCCATAGTTCAATGTCAAGCGACAAACATTCCTTTAAACTTAACCACACAGCCATTATTTACTTAAACTATTCACTTGTAAAGTGCCTACACTGTATTCAATGAGTCAATTCCGCATTCGTTCCTGTTTAGTAAATTCATTTTAACTATTTTAATTTTTCTTATGTGTTCGTATAAGCGGCATATTTAAATACTATGTGGCGAATTCTTTATTTTTTTATCCATGATATTTGAAATTGGAATACATATTTTTTTAAGTAGGAGGAAGTTCGAACGTTCCGAGTTTCGCGGCATGTGCCGCAGCGGGCGTAGTGCGTGGCTCGCGAGTTTCCCGGCACTGGCGGATTGGCACGGCGGACGAGGCCTCCCGACGTAGCTAACACGCGCGCGCGCCTTTTCTCGGGCACTTGTTGCGGCCACGACATTGCACCCTTGAAAACCAAGCTGCTACTCCCATAGCTATCAGCTACACCACGTAACTAGGGTTTCCATAATTCGTGTAACTGCCGGCCGGAACTTGACAGAAATGGAATTGCTCTATTTAAATATCATGGAAATATCTTCAGACTAATTGACTTAGTTTTTGTGGGTTATAAGATCATCAACCAAACTCAAGGTTACAATTTAACTGATAAAATAGTATAGAAAAATATACAAATAATTTTTTGAATGCTACACTTTCAATTTTTTTCTTATTTTTTTTTTATTTAATAGCCAGTCAACGAATGAATTAAATATTTAAACAAGAAATACTGAAGACAAATTAAAAAGACTACAATAATTTTAAAATGGTATTATAATGCAGTTACGGCAGTCAAATACATTGGATGTTATATTACAATTAAAGTATAATGACTTAAATAAAATTATGCTCTATAATAGTTAATTATAAATTACAGTTTTGTTTGGTTACAAGAACACAGTATTGCCTAATATCCAAACATACCTAATAAATGTATTATGTTTACTTTGGGTATATTCTATCAACCATATGAGAAGGGATTCCGATATTTAAAAGAGTTCTTCTATCTACCTGGTCTAAATGTGGATGGAAATGAAGCATCGCTTCCCAACAAATCTCACTCAACTTAGGTATGCACAACCACACTTTATATAAAATATTGTTTCTGCTAGCTGGCTGTTCCTTTGGCTCAATTCCCCCAAACACATACATGCACCCATCGGATGTAACAGTTGAAGAATGAAAATACAAAGGATTTGGCAACACAGTCTTTTGCATAAGATTCCACTGTAATGTTGAAAGGTTTAATCTCCACACATCTTCAAAAACTGACTGTCCATCGGAACCACCTGCAACAAACACTTGCGAACCAGTAGGGGTATCAATTTGGACTGCGCTGTGGCACTTTCTTGGTAACGGGCCTAATGTTTCTTTTAATGTGTCATCTGGTTTAGGGGTCAGTGATGACCAGGTCCTGGTTTCGAGGTCAAACATAGGTATTTCCATAAGTTCAAATGCCCATTCTCCTGTTCCTCCTCCAATGATGTATAGTTTGTTTCCAACCCTTGCCAGTTCGTGCCGGTATCTCCCTATTGGCTCACCTTCTTGTCCAGTTCCTATGAAAACTGGCTCCCATTTTAAAGTGCGTAAGTCCAATCTAAAAGTAAAAAAATATGTATTTTTTATCATGCATGGAAAAAATCTTTTCAATCTTTTCGTTTTTCTTTTGTCTTACAAATAAATACTATTTTATTCAAAAAAACTTGCTCAAACTTGTAGGATATAATTCATTAAAATCAACGTGCTCTGTACTGTGACTGAGTAGTCCATAAGAGGAACACAATTATAATATAGGTAGTCTTATTTATCACCAGAAATTTCAATACATTCTTCAAAGACCACTGTTTTACGTAAATGATTAACAAAAAAATTTTGATTGAAAACAACAAAAATCTCACATGATAAATAAGCAATCAAGATTAAGTCTTATCTAAATAAAATAAAAAGTTATAAATCTGTTATAACTGACCTATAAATATCACAGTTATATGCGAATCCGTTGGTTCCACCAACTGTATAAAAATATCCATTGTAACATAAGATGGACTGCCCATACTGGCCAGGTGGTCTTATGCCTGTGGCGTCTAGGATCTGTAGCTTAGCATCGCCAGGGCAAGTCCTCCAGGTGATCACATCATTGCTGCATTTGTTCCCGAATGGGGCACCTGTTCCCCCAAATATCTGGAACAGAGTTCATTATTTACGATTTGACGAAGATAATTTTCTTATAGACAATATTTTGCTACATCACAACCATCTAAAACTAGTCACCAAATAGTCAAAATTTCGATCTAACTATTATTGAAAATATGAGGAAAGAACCAATTCCAAATTCTCTTCGCTAATCAGAACCAACTTGTTTCGTTAAATAATATTGTGCTATCTGCTTACCATTAAATAGCGGCCATTCATGCACATAGCATTTGAAGCAAGTTCTTCGGGCATATTCTCCACCACCCTGTGCTGTTTCCACCGCCTACTGGCAATAGAGAAGCTCCACAATTCACGAAAAAGTGGCCGAGCCGGCGTCCACGTCGGGTTCTCCTGTACCCCAGTATCCGGCAAAGAGGAAGTTGGGTTGTACCCACCGAAGCAGTATATATTCACATCATCACACGATATCCTATGACCACTACGGGGTCTTGGAACCGCTGAACCACGATACTTAACTTCTACAACCTTAAACGGTAAGAAAACGAAATCCTCCTGTGAAGAATCCATACCGACGAATAACGAGGCACATATATTAATACCGAATATAGTAAATAGGTAATACACGTAAACTCAGTTTACACAGGTGATTTTCAGTAATTTTACTCCACAATTTCAACAATTTCCCGATCAAATTCTCTTTTTTTTTTTTTTTTAGTTTCTTTCTCCCTTATGGGAAAGGCAAAGGGATCTAAGCCCATACAGCCTAGTCTTTAGTAGTTTTTTGCATTATCGAAGTTTAATGTCTTCATCTTCAGTCATTATTTCTTTAGTTTCATTTCGTCGTCTTTAGTCATTTCTTGCATCTATGTTAAACTTCTTCAGTAGTTTCATTTTTTGTTACGGGATCATTGGAATGCAAGGGTGGTTCTTACATTCCAATGATACTGAAGTTTAACGCGGGGTATCAAACCAGAAACAGCTAACCACTTATTATTTCTCACTTTCATTGAATAGTTCTTCTTTAACGGCACATTATCGCACTAATTCCACCATATTAACACCACAATTACCATGAAAAACAATTTTTAAAAAGGACGAAACAATAAACCCGCCATTTCCTCTCGATTCCCGCGTCTCAAATTCTCTATTTTTGACAGATCAGTACAGAAATCGTTTTTTTATTTTAAATTTATTTATCCCTTATGGGAAAAGCTAAGGGTTTAAAGCCCATACAGCCTAGTCTCGAAACATCGAACGAATGTGAGGAAGGAAGGAAGGAAAGGAATCAACGGAATCACGGGAATCAAGGAATATTAATTTTGATTTGACATTGGGCTCAATTCTGCCGTGGCCGCTAAAATCTCTAAATTTAAGTTGTTGGTCTCTTTCATTCATATGGGAATCGAAAAGGATGGGGAGATGAATGAATTTAATTTTTAATGAATGATCACCTGTCCCTTTTCGTCAAAAATAGATTGAAGGATTTTATAGCCCATTTTCATTTTGATTAACTCTTTAGTTTAGTTAGAGTGACTTAATTTAAATCTACTTTCTTTTTTATATGGGAAAATGGATTAAAGTTAAGTACCTAATATTAGAGCCTACAGACAAACTGCTGTGCAGTTTTGTGGGACGTGCTTATTTTAAAAGGTTATATAGGTATATTGTAATGCATAATAATAATAAATAAATTTTGACACCAAATGTATCCGAATTAGAACTCAATCGTGGCTCCATGTACTCATGGCTGGTTTACACGTATTAAGTTGTTAAGTAGTTAACTAAATTTGAAGTTAAAATTAACTTAATTTTAAGTAACCGATCGTTTACACGCTTGTCTAACTTATGCACTCTTTAGTTCACTGTACTACTTAAGTACTTCACTAAATTGTTGAGTTCACACATAACTAAATGACAGTTTAGTAGAAAGCCACGCCTACCGGGGAATGCAAGCGGTGCGGGGGAGGCGCGGCTACTTAATCAAAAATAGACTAGATTCTATTTCACTTGTTCACTTAACCACTAAATCGTTTACTTACCACTTGTGATGTGACTAAAGAGCTCTTAAGTGGTTGTTTACACGCAAGAATTAAGTTAAAAGGACAGGAAAAAAATCGTATGGGGCCCGGTCTTTTATTCACAGAAAAATCTAACCACTATAAAGAAAAAATATATAGATTCTAGACATAAAACTGAGTCCACATGTCCAGTTGTGGAATTTAAGTGCCCCCCATTTAGGAGATATTAATTTTTTTCAATGTGAAAAAGTTGTACACTCAGCAAGTCTATAAAACGCACCTGCCACTACCTATCTCTTTCTAACACCTAGCTAAGGCTACTCTTGTCTTCTCTTTCTTACAAGGTTATTAAAATAGTTAACTAAACCGCGAAAACGATTTTCAGTGACATTATGCGAGACATTTACAGCACATGCTATGCTCATTTTTGAAGTTTTGAATACAGAATAAATCGTTTTCGCGGTTTAGTAACTATTTTGTAAGAAAGAGAAGACAAGAGTAGCCTTAGCTAGGTGTTAGAAAGAGATAGGTAGTGGCAGGTGCGTTTTATAGACTTGCTGAGTGGACAACTTTTTCACATTGAAAAAAATTAATATCTCCTAAATGGGGGGCACTTAAATTCCACAACTGGACATGTGGACTCAGTTTTATGTCTAGAATCTATATATTTTTTCTATATAGTGGTTAGATTTTTCTGTGAATAAAAGACCAAAAAAAGCCATGTCCTTTAGTTAATTACTTCGTCACTTAATACGTGTAAACCAGCCATAAATCACAGTATAAATATGTATGTAACTCAATCAAGGTACAGCGCCATCAATGATTACAAGTGGAAGTTAATCATGTCCTATACATAGATGGCAGTCTATAATTCTAATCTCGAGTTTCGTACCCACCTATGAAAAAAATATATTTGGCCTCTCCCCAAACATTTGAGCTGTTAACAACAACAAGCGGAGTTTATGTACTCTGCATCAAATAAATAAGCACACGTCCTGAGCTGAACCAGTCTGTGCTTCAGTAAAACGAGTACCCATGTAAACTTCACGGAACCAATAAAAATAATCCTTGGTGCTTTTTTATCTTTGGAAAAACAGTGTAAATAAAACTGGCATTTATTATTTCAATTCCATTGATTTATTCCACCAAAAAAATTTTATAATGGAGAAGAAATACAACTAGTCATACATAAATTGTAATTTTTATATGTTACCTATCTCTATTATGTAGGATTTATATTATAACATTTTTAAGATGCTAGAACCATGCTAGAACCCATTGGAGCATGTGACGCTCCTTAAATTAAAATGCAATCCAAACCTAACAAAAACCGATAATGCAATATAACATACGATAGACCAATAAAATTAACAAGATGTTTTTATTCTCGCGCTTGGCCATCCGAAAATAATTTATAATTTCCAATGCTTATCAGATTTATCATGTTGCAAGAACAAACCAGAATGTTTTGACATCTAAAAATATATAAAATAAAATAACAAGTACAGAAGCCAGCACATGCGGTTGGGATTTTTCGCATTACAAAATTCACCCTTACCACTACGGAATACGGGCGCCTTTAAGATCAACATGTCCAGCCGCATGTGCTGGCTACTGTAAATATACCTTCATTGATACGATACGGCAGACTACACGTAACATATTTTTTGGTATTTGCTCCGTAATAGATATTACATTAAACACACCAATGTAAAACGTTATGGTAAAAACAATTTAATATTTGCAACAGTTATGTCAAATACTAATATTATAAAGAGAAAAGATTTGTATTTTTGTGTGTATGTTGTAATGAATAAACTCAAAAACTACTGTGCCGATTTCAAAAAATCTTTTGCCATTATAAAGCTACATTCACCCTGAGTAACATACCTTTACCGCGGGAAAATGCATCATTCCCACGGGCACTGATCGGTCACTCCATACAGAAAATGCGTTTAGACAACCTACTTCTTTTTGAATAACAACTGAATATCAACTCTACAAGTCAATGGCGCTAGGCGCTATGTAAAACACCCCCGAACACCCCTGGTAGAGTCCCGCGGCGCCTGCGGAATGCGGGGCGTGCGGCGCTATATCGGGCGGGGAACTCATTTTGGCGCGGGGGGTGAGTGTCCTTTCTGTACGAGTTAGTACTATTATTTTCTTCTGTGCCACGGGGAAAACTGTTACCTAAAAAGTTACTGGAAAGCTAAATCTAAAATAAAAACACTGTTACAATCGGACCCTATTTTTTGTTACTTGATAGGACGAACGAGGGTCGCACACATGTGAAAATAACACAAACAAGTCCTAGAACTTAGTGCAATCTAAACAAGGCTGTCAATAAACGTAGCTGTAGAATGTACCGTAAGTATGAAATTCTTAATTCACAAAGAGCATACGGATTTGAAAAGGATACTCAATCATGGTCAAAACTAAAATTCGCTCCTATCACAAATATTGGGCTACTCTTTCTTGTGATTTCACTGTTCAAGTGTTTCATCTATCAATCACTTTCATTGAGAGCTTTGTATAAATAAGATGTAATCGGCGTCTCAAGTAAAGTCCGTCCAAAAAAAGTAGAAATCAAAAAGAATCAAGACCATAGTGTCGTTCCTTTCCAGGAAGCGGCTCCCACCTCTCTGTTCCTTTCCAACCAAGTAATGGTGAAAATGAGACTACACTACGGTGTTGCTACTTTTTATTTTCTACTCTTTTTGGACAGACTGTAATGATGCGCATGATTACAAATTTATTTGCGCTTGTTGTACTCTTTTTCGGCAGCAAAAACAACTTTGCAAAACAAATATATTTTAGCCGCTTCGATTGTCCAATTTACTTTCGCACTGTTTGAAATGGGTGAGCTCTTGGCTGCAAATAAACTTGGTAATCGTGCGCACCCTTAGGCAGGTATTTCACTGGCGACAGCGACAGAAGACGAAAGGGACGCAGTTATGCGCCACAGTGAGCGCAGTGTATCTGTAACTCATTCTAACGCATAACTGCGTCCCTTTTGTCTTCAGTCGCCAGTGAAATAGGTGCCTTACTTGAGACGCGGCTTAGCCTAGATGATTCTAGTTATCGCGTTGCATGCCGGTAGCGAACAGTAGTTTTTGTTTGTTCTTCTTCTTCTTCTTGCCGGATTGTTGCGGCGCAGGCGCGGCCAGGGCAGCCTCGATGGCGTCGCTCAGGCTGAGTGCTCTTGGGCCTCCGCCCTCCTCTTCATCGGGGGGAGGCGGGGGCGGGGGCGCCGCCGACTTACGCACGCGCCACGTGCCGCTGGTGCTCGCCATCTAAACAACAATAAAAGTAAAACAAATGTGACATGGAAAAAAACATGCATAGGCCAAATAATTATAATACAGAAACCAGGGAAATTTTAAAATTAAAAATGCAAAGTTCATCGTAACGTCCAAGTTTATTATTATTTATGTATAACTATAGAAAATGATAACATGTTATGGAAACTTAATTTAAGCTTATAATGTAAAATTAAATTATTTTTGGAAAGACGACGGTTTTCTCTAGTTCCATAACCCCTTTCTTCATCATCATCATCATCTCAGCCAAAAGACGTCCACAGCTGGACAAGGCCTAACCCTTTTTTTATTATTGCCGAATATCATGCTATACCACCGAGGTAGAGTACAGTGGTACCAGGATAGCATAATGGTCTAAGAAAACAAGGTCTTCTATTCCGACCACGTGACTTGACACAAGCCTACGTCATCATGCTGTTCATTGTTCATCCTTGTCGATTAACAGGCATTCGACAAGAATGAACAGCATGATGACGTAGGCTTGTGTCAAGTCACGTGGTCGGAATAGAAGACCTTGTTATCTTAAAGGCATATTTCATTATACGATATTTAGATTCAATATTCAGACCACATTCAGACTGTCTGAATATTGAATTAGACAACCTTCCTATTACATGCTAAATATCGCGTGCTAAATATCGCATGCTAACTCATTTGCAAGGCGTCCGGCGTCGATGACGGTTGTCTGTCGTGACGTCGTGAGTCATGTGAAGACTTACGAAGACCCAGGAAATCGGCCCAAGCCCCCAAAAAATAAATATGGCATGTCACGGAATCAAAAAATACTAAAAGAACTTCCTTTTCAATACTCAATATTACATATATTTGTATTGCATTTTATAGATTTCCAAAATGTTATTAATACAATACTAAAAATTTCGTCAATTTAAAAAATGTATTGTGTTGTTCATAAATTCATCCACGGTATAGAAACATTTTGTGATTAAATATTGATTTAAATAACATAAAATGCTTTTATTATTTTGTTCGATCTCTACATACTTAGGTATTTCATTTGCATACGCACTTAAGTATGCAAGGCGCTGCTACGCACGACCTCGCTCTGCGGCTGCCGAGCGCGGACTGAACGGTCTAAGCGTGCTAAGTCTTATTACAGGATGCGATGTATCGCATGCTAATTCAGTCAAGGTCATTTAGCACGGTTGAATCCACTCGATCGGTCTAATTAGCCAGGCTACCCTTGCTAAACCGTATTACACGTGTCTAAATATTGAATAGTCTGAATATTGAATGCGATGAATCGCTAGGTGAAATAACTGCTTTAGACCATGGCGCAGAGTATTTACCTTAGCGAATGAAGGTCCAGTGGGCGAGGCCGCAGTGGAAGCGGTAGGAGAACTGGGCTGGGCGAGGGGGTAGTCAGAGGCGGAGGCGGGGGAGGGGGGGCTGTGTGTGTGCGGCGCGGGGAACAGCAGCTCGGAGGACAAGTCCGGCCGCGGCGGGCCCTCCATGGCGCGGCGGTACGCGCGCTCCCGCCGCCGCTCTTCGCGCTCGGTGCGGGCGCGGGTGCGAGCGCGGCGGTCTAGCTCCTCTGAAAGGGGGGAATTGGAAATGTCAATTTAGTGTCAACTTTACAGATTGAATTAAAAAATAAATTAATAAATAAATGTAATGTAATGTGTATTACAAATTTTAATGTTTTCTTTCTTTCTTTCTTTATCTTATTTACTTATTTAGGTATATTTCTTTTAAAAACTGATGTTATAGCACAGAATAAATAATAGTACTAGGTACAGACGGCGCACTCTCTGATAGCAAACGTGCGAATTTAATTCTAGCTACCACGCCACTAACGTTCAAATTATATTGAACGCGTCGAACGTGACCCTGGCTATAATAGCTTACCGTTTGTCGTTGCGCTCGTATTAATACAAAATGTATCTTAAGGCCGCGCCACGAGAGTCCTTATTACCACAGACAATTATAGCGTCTTCACAAGCGCGCGAGTTTTTTCTACTAAATGGCCCTTTTCCTACATTCTGGAGCTCTGGCGCGGAGTGCGCCGGGCCTGGTTATGGCAAATATACGCAGAGTAGAATATAGCTCTAATCATCCAATTAATCATTTCAGCCGACAAATTACAAAGCCGGACTTACAAAGACCTTATCTAAACTCCCCCGTTTTTATTGCAAATGGCGGCTTCTCTTGACCTTCAACAGATTGTCGTCTAATGTTGGTTTTTGTTGTCATTGGATCTCTTTCGAGACCACATCATCACAGTGACTGAATGTTTTGCATCCTTTCAAAGTTCAAAAAGTTTTTATTCAAAGTAAGATTTTACTAAATCATTTTTCGACGTCGAGGCACAAGTGTGTGTGTGTGTGTGTGTGGCTGTCTTCTGTGGAGCCTCGCCTCGCCTGTGCAGTTTATTCGCCTCGCCGGAATAAACAGCACAGGCGTTGCATCTTTTCAAAAATGTTTACATAATTATACATTATTATTTATTATAAATCCTTGTATTGTTATGTATAGATTTATTTAGTAAACTCGACAGTACTCGCCTGCGAAGGTGTTCAAAGCGGCGGCAGTGACGAAGGGGGGCTGGAGGTCGAGCTCCACGATGTCGAACGAGCAGTACAGAGGCAGGTGCGCCGTGTACGGCATGTGCTTGCGCATCTGATACCACAACCATCAATGTTACAATACATAGTATAAAACAAAGTCGCTTTCTCTGTCCCTATGTCCCTCCCTTTGTACGCTTAAATCTTTAAAACTACGCAACGGATTTTGATGCGGTTTTTTTAATAGATAGAGGGATTCAAGAGGAAGGTTTATATCTATAATACATGTATAATATACTCAAGAATAACCCACAATAACCATTTTCCCGTGCGGAGCCGGGGCGGGTCGCTAGTTACAAATAAAATTCAGTTGGTGAGATAAAGAAGGGAACGACTTGTACTTATATGTATTTTAAAAAAAAAACGACAAAAAAGAGGGGTGATATTGACGTGTTTGTCCGTCTGTCTGTGACATCGTAGCTCCTAAACGAATGCGCCGATTTTGATCTAGTTTTTTTTTTTATTGCAAGGACAAGCTTTTGTCGTAGCACTGCATGTTACGGGGGCTGGTCCAGCTGTACATGTATTATTTTTTGTTTCATCATGCACCGACCTGGTCTCCCAAGGAGAGGGTCTCCCGATGCAGGACGCGGCCCCTCAGCACGGGCGGCGCGGCGCACAGCGCGCCCCACGACGCGTTCAGCAGCCGCACGTTCACGCTGTGCAGGAACACCTGTTGCCCGTCATCCGCTGGAAAAAGAACACGACAAATTATATTAATACTATACATTTGCACGACTAATGTCCAAAATACAAACAACAAAGAACTTTGTCCAACACTAATTTTGCCCAACACGAATTTTATCCAACACTAATTTTAAAGAAGATTTGTATTTTTGCGTGTATGTGTGTGTTTGTAATGAATAAACCATAGATATAGTATAGTAGTTATAGATTCGCCACCGTGCGACCGGGCGTAAGAGAAAGACATACATTGAGTCTATCTATGAAGTGTGCCTATAACCCGACCATAAATTAACTAGTATACTATATGATATGAAGTGTGCCTATAACCCGACAATGAAAAAATGCTCGGTCGGTGATAGAGACAAAACATGATGCATCTTTTCTATTTCCTCTTTTAGGAATCGCAATAAGACTATCTTTTTCTGTCAAAGTGTGTCAGGCCCTTGGAATAAACACAAAAACTACTGTCTTATCTTCTTATCTTATTTAGCCTCTGTCCCACTGCTGGGCAAAGCCTCCCTCTTTTTCTTCCACTGCTCCCTGTCATGGCTACTTCTAGCCAGTCTTTTAAGTAGCTATCAAGCTCGTCGTCGTATTAGAAAGCTGTAACAAACCCCAATACCCCAATCAACAAAATCATAGTTCCGGCAGATCTCACAAGATGGCGCTGGTAGTTTTTTTAAAAGTCGGTGATGAAATTTTTTCGACCAAGTTTGATTCCGGCAAATTTTACTAGATGGCGCTGTTGGTTTTTTAAAACTCGATGACGAGATTTTTATAGCAAAGCTAAGAGCAAATTTCAAAATTCTGTTTGTATCAACTTTTCGGGACTTTGGAGCTGCAAAATAATTGCTTCCACCAGGTGGGACAAATATTTGAACGCTTACAAAAATAAAGCGACCCTACCGTTAGTGGCATACCGATCGCTTCCCTAGTTGAACGACGGTTGAAAACCAGAAGGAGCGCCGTACATACTCCTGATTGTACGCCCTCTGCCTGTGTATTTAATAAATCGCTTCGTCACGCAATATTTCGTCTCTAACCCCCCTTATAAAGCTACATTAACCTGAATATAATATTTTTTCTATTTAAAACAGGATACAACTAAAGCATATTGTATTGTTTACTTTTCTTATCTGGATTTAATCTGTTTTAATCTGATACTGTGCACTAAATATTCGATCAGAGCAGAACAGACTAATATATAAATAAGAATCTAGAATACATAAATTTAACATACCCTGATAAAAGTAGAAATATTTAGCTTGGTTTTGCTTATCAATATCAGTAGCTGAAGTATCATCCTTCAGCTCTTCAGCTAGCTCTTCAACTGGACAGTCAATCAGTGGAAATTCTTCCGGTCCGTCGTGATTCAAATCTACACCGAACTCGGGCGCTTCAGGGTTCAAATTGGATTGCGCTAGACTGATAGCCAAGTCTTGTACTTGGTCTTGGATAGTTTCAACCACAGTTGGTCCTTCATCCGTCATATCGAACCAGTCAACTTTGTTCTCATTGATCTCTTGTTTTTCATATACAACTGGAGCTGTATCTAGTTCCTCCATGACAGGTTTTGGTTGTTCGTATTGTGCGTTGATATTTTCTTCCTTGGTTTTGAGCATGGCCAAAGCTTGCTCTAAGTATACAATTTCAGTTGTGTCGATTTCCGCCATGATCTGGTCTTGGATTTCCTTTCTTTCACGCTCGAGGATATCGCGCACCTGTTAATTAAAATACACTACTGTTTAGCTGACAAATAATTGATATTATCGTTCTTTAAAAGTTCTCCATAATGCTTGGCGCGATTGAATGAAGTCCTCTGCACATTTAGGTATAAGTAAACAACAATAACTTTACCAAACTCTAAAAAACCATGTTGTGAAGTGTCAGGTTAGATTTCACGTGATTTTTTCTGGTTTGGCGCTAATTTACCTTTGCGCCAGTGTAGTCGTGGTAATTCTGTTTTCATATTAAAGGAAATATCAATATGGGCGGTAAAGCCCGACCAAAGAAATAAGAAACCTCGCCATATTACGGAATTTCAATGGAACTAATTTTATAAGGAAAAATTGTTGCTATAGTCGTAAAAATATACATGTGGCGCCTCCAGTAGGCCTTAGTCCGGTCTCTTATGGGAAAAGGTATAAATTTTGGGGTTAAGCAATGCCCTTTGGTCCGAATGTTAAACACATCCACCTGAGCTGAAATCGCCCGGTAGCCAGTCATAACTCCGCGACAGGTGGGGGGGAGGGGGGGTCAAAGAACAGAGCCCCTAGCGCTCAGAAAAAAATTTCTGGCCGATTTGTTTGGAGCTTTGAGTCAAGTTTGGTGTCGTTATCAGGTAACTAGATGATGCCCAATTCATTCCCCATACCAGTTTTTTAGGGTTCCGTAGCAAAATATGTCGTAATACTTAAAATTGTAAACTTTTAGTAGTAACGAAATCCAAACAAACCTTCATAATTCATTTTTTTTGTAGTAAACATGGTTTATAAAAAATACTGTCCGAAAGCACATTTAATTCCCATTCTAAAAACATTAACATTAAATATAAATTTGACTATTTTTAATGTACAATTAATTATTTAAAGTTCAGCAATGTTCGTCAGCGCAACGTAATGGACGGCAAAAAAACTCGAAAAATATGCACTACAAAAAAAAACCGTAGGAATATTAGTAAAAGTTATGTTTTTTTTTTAAAACCTCAACGGAGCATTCGAAATATTGAATGCTCTTCCAAGTGCATTCCATCTCCGCAACAGTTGTATTTTTATTAAAGGCTATTTTATTTTTCAAACCTTTTAGAAGTATACACTTGGTATGTCATTATCGTCAAATTTCTGACCTCCCAGGTGCTCCTATAGCCGTAGAAAGAGATAAAACCCACTAGGAGCGAGGTCCGGTGAATAGGGTGGGTGCTCCATCCCTTCAAAGCCAGCATCTTCAATGGCAGCCATGGCAACTTGGGACTTCTGCGCGGAGGCTTTATCTTGATGAAAATAAAAACATCTTCTGCGAGTTTTTCATGCCGTTCCTTGCGTATTTCATCAAGAATTTATATAAGACCCCGTAATAGTGGTTTGGCTTCATGACTGACGTATTTGATCATTACTACCCTTTGGCTATTCCAGAAAAGAGAGCCCATAATTTTGCCGGCGGATTGAATTACCTTAAATTTCTTAGGATTTGGAGAAAACGGTCTCTTCCAGGTCATAGACTGTTGTTTCGTTTCAGGATCGTAATGGTGAAGCCACGTTTCATCCATAGTTACTAATCGAGCCAAAAAGTGGTCAGGATCTTGTAACAGATCTAAACAGCTTTGTGAAATTCTTAGTCTGCACTCGTAACATGCAGTGCTATGATAAAAGCTTGTCGCTCAAGAAACCCGCCATATTGAAATATCCTCCAATAGGATAAGAGAATATGCACGACAAAATTATGTCTGTCACGCGTGGACCGCGCATGTTAGAGGGGGTTTGTTTCTGCGCGTCCGTAAGCATTCTAAGCGTAGGCACCCAGTGCGCTGACACTTTTCATGCCTAAATAGTCGTGTATAATATTATGGACACTTCCTTTATCAGCAATAAAACGAACGTTACACGACGATCGGATAAAATATTTTTTCAATTTTCTTAACCATTTGTTCTGTTACTGCTGTCGCAGAATGTCCCGAGCGTGGGTCGTCGTTGGTGGAAGTTCTACCTTGCTTAAACTCAGCACACCAACGTGCCACTGTAGAATATGGAGAATCATTAACACCTAATGTATCATGCAAGCCATCAAGTCATGATTTATCTTCTCCGTACTGAAATGTTTGATACACACACAGGTATTTAATTATCGCGCGTACTTAAATTTTCTCCATGTGCCACCACAGAACATTTCACTCAGCACATGCTAAGCAGGTGGATGTAGCCTTACACGAGACGTGCCGGATTATCACTGGCTGTTAAGCCGTTTCTGGTTCAAATGCTGCATTGGTTTGCTGGCAAAGCTTCGCCAGATGTCGTAGAAGCGCAGCGAGTGCTATGGAGAGAGCTAAGTTTGAAATGGACCTATGGCACCTAATGTATGATTATTCCCCGTCCAAAAAGGCTGAAAAGCTGTAGGAGCTTCTACAAGTTCATAGCTCCGATCGTTCGAAAGAAATCTCAATTTAAAAGTGACCCCTGGCGGGCGCGGAGCTCGCCGCCTTCCTCCTTTGTCCCACTCTCGGAAAGTCTCCCCCCTACTACCTAAATACTTCCAAGGTCCCTTTGGATATCAACCAAACAAAACCGGTTGACCAGGTTGGTCGAATCAAACGAAATCGGTTAAGGTGGGGTCTTTCTGACGGGACGGAGCTCCAGTACGAGTGCGGCCTGTCGCCGCAAACCATGGATAGGTGGACCATGGTTTATCGTGTTCTGCATGCCCTGAGTCTTACACACCGGAGGAGCTCATAGAGGACACAGAAAGAGCAATCAGCGTGGCAGGGTAGGTATTAGGCAACAAAAATTGAAACTAGCCATCATCGACACGACAGAAGAAGGATTTTGATTTTCTTGCGAGTAGTTTTACGAGTACTTATATTTCTACAGGTTTGTACAAAACCCTCGATCGGCGAGTCCGACTCGCACTTGGCCGGTTGTTTTTTTGTTAGTAGAGCTTGTTTTGCGAAGTTTTTGTAGTCCCCTACGCTGCGCTGACGAACGTTGCTGAACTTTAAATAATTAATTGTACATTAAAAATAGTCAAATTTATATTTACTGTTAATGTTTTTAGAATGGGAATTAAATGGGCTTTCGGACAGTGTTTTTTATAAACCATGTTTACTATAAAAAAAATTAAAATTTTAAGGTTTGTTTGGATTTCGTTACTACTAAAAGTTTACAATTTTAAGTATTACGACATATTTTGCTACGGAACCCTAAAAAACTGGTATGGGGAATGAATTGGGCATCATCTAGTTACCTGATAACGACACCAAACTTGACTCAAAGCTCCAAACAAATCGGCCAGAATTTTTTTTCTGAGCGCTGGGAGCTCTGTTCTTTGACCCCCCCTCCCCCCACCTGTCGCGGGGTTATGACTGGCTACCGGGCGATTTCAGCTCAGGTGGATGTGTATAACATTCGGACCAAAGGGCATTGCTTAACCCCAAAATTTATACCTTTCCATACAAGCATGCCCATAAGAGACCGGACTACCTACTACGTAAGTAGCGACAGGCTCGAGAAGCTGTCAAACGCGACATATTGACAGAACTGCTATGGCTCTAATGTCACTATGACGCGTTTGACAGCTTTTCGCTACTTACATAGTAGGCCTACTGAGCAGGTTTCTTATTTCTTTGGTCAGGCTTTATTTCACAGTATTTTGTGAAATTATCTCTAGTCACAATGCTTCGTTACTGTAACAAGGTGGTCTGTTACCTGCTGCTTGTTAATTGTGAAGAATTTGGTATAGGGCGCGTCATTGATGCTCTCCACAGGCAGGATGTCTGCGGGGGGCGCGTCGTCCCTCTGGCCGCGCGAAGGGGCCACCTCCACAGTGGTGGAACCGCGGAGACGGCGCACTAAACGCATCGTCACCTGCAATACGATTGCACAATAAACATTTTGTCAATATACTTTTTGAAACTTTTACGGTTGTTTTCATAACTATTAAGATTTAAAACGGGATATTTACTTATTTTGTGTGAGTGCCCGATATTGTCAATGTTATTATAATTGTTGTCATTTTGTCAATGTTTGTTTGAGGCTTTCGTGCTTAGTACACATTATTCGCTTTTTTTATCGCGACCCGTAAATATACAAAATAATGTAAACACTTTGCCAGTTCTATTGTGAATTTCACACTTGACTGTAGCGCGTAGTCACCCCTCGGAAACTCCATACAGAAAACGCGTTTTGACAACCTACTACTTTTTGAATAAAAACAATATCAATTACAAGTCAAACACTGACACGCTATGTGAAACACCCGCGGCAGCTGTGGGGCGTGGTGCAGAGCGTCGAGTAAAACTATTATATACTTCTGTAGCGTAGTGCAGAGTGAATCAAGCGCCAGAATCCGTGCGGTGGCTGCTTAAATGTTAAAAAAAACACAATCAAACCTCTTCCGCAGGAGCTGCCCACTGCAGCATCTTGGTGGGGCGCATTTCGGCGACATGCAGCGGCGTGGCGCACACCGGGCAAGGGGGCGGCTGTTTGTCAAGTTTTGCATTAGGGTAACAAAACACAATCAAACCTCTTCAGCAGGCGCTGCCCACTGCAGCATCTTGGTGGGGCGCATTTCGGCCACGTGCAGCGGCGTGGCGCACACCGGGCAAGGGGGCGGCTGTTTGTCAAGTTTTGCATTAGGGTAACAAAACACAATCAAACCTCTTCAGCAGGCGCTGCCCACTGCAGCATCTTGGTGGGGCGCATTTCGGCCACGTGCAGCGGCGTGGCGCACACCGGGCAAGGGGGCGGCTGTTTGTCAAGTTTTGCATTAGGGTAACAAAACACAATCAAACCTCTTCAGCAGGCGCTGCCCACTGCAGCATCTTGGTGGGGCGCATTTCGGCCACGTGCAGCGGCGTGGCGCACACCGGGCAAGGGGGCGGCTGCTTATCATGTTTCGCATTATGGTAACAAAACACAATCAAACCTCTTCAGCAGGCGCTGCCCACTGCAGCATCTTGGTGGGGCGCATTTCGGCGACGTGCAGCGGCGTGGCACACACCGGGCAGGGGGGCGGCTGCTTGTCATGTACCGCATTGGAGTAACAAAACACAATCAAACCTCTTCGGCAGGCGCTGCCCACTGCAGCATCTTGGTGGGGCGCATTTCGGCGACGTGCAGCGGCGTGGCGCACACCGGGCAGGGGGGCGGCTGCTTGTCGTGCGCGGCCGCGTAGTGCAGGGCGCAGGCCCAGCAGTACACGTGCCCGCAGCGCCCCACGCGCGCAGCCGCCGGCGGGCCCAGGCAGATCGGACACTCTGACCGACCAGTGCTGCGTACCACCTGATGACATCACAGTCACTTTTTTTATCCCAGATGTTTTTTTTTTTTTTTTGAAATGACATTTGCTTTTGTCGAAAAAGTACGACCAATCATTCTTCACCGGACTTGAACCCAGATGAAAAAGAGCAGTCACTTTTTTTAACCCCCGACGAAAGAGAGGTCTGTGTGTCATGTGTGTCTGTCTGTCTAGTTTTTATTATTTGCATGTCACAATCAAGTGTTTTTAGCTATGATCCAAGAAAATATCTTCAGCCATTTAAAGATTATCAGCTCTTTTCTAGTTGTTGAAAGGATCAAGTAACAGTTTTGTGTTGGAGGTTATTAATTTTTTTAATTTAACATTATAGTTGAAGATAGTTAACGACTTCTTTGAGAATGGCTCAGTGATGCTCAAGCAACTCAAGAGGTAAATTTTATGTAAAATGAGAGAATGGGCTTAGTTATCCACTAAACTAGATCCGTTTGATTCACAGGGTCTGTACGACACTCTCTCGCCCAATCTCTATTCCAATACGCTCACATAACTCTACTTAGTATGTATAAAAACTTATTCTTCTCTTTCCAAGGACATCTCTTCATTTATATCGACAAATTGTGAGAAATATAGATGCATGCAATACTATAGCACTTATAGACTGGATTTGTTAAACTTACAATCTCTTCAACTTGGTCCCACTTGATAGGCACATCAGGATCCAGCAAGTTTGCTTTATAATCACCATCCTCCCTTACCACAAATTGACAACTGAAAAATGAATTTCAAATGTGAATAAATATTGCATCATACAGCGAACAACTGGTTAAATAAAGAAACAAGTTTTTGTGAAGTTAACTTGAAGCAGCCTTTGGATTTCTTTTACAGGTAGGTAGTGAGTGAGTCATAGCTAGGTATAGTATAGATAGGTACAGTAAAAGCATACTAAGTTGAACATTATGTCAAATAAATAAATAAAGTTTGGAATTAGCACTATTCATAATTATTGTTTAATTTAGAAATGGGTTTTGATATGTTACAGTTAGTCTGTTTAATAAATAAGTAATTGGACTTGGGTAATTTTTTGGAAAATTTAAAAATAGGACTATGCAACTCAATTTTTAAATGGAAATACAGGGATGAAGTCTAGGAGAGGCATTTAAAGTAATGGTTGTGAAATAAAGGATATTTGGCAATGCTAACAGGTAATAACGATTTTAAGTTCATAAATAATGTAAAGTATTCAGGTGCAGATGGTGTGAGTACTTACTTGGCCCGTAAATAAAGATCATGGTCAAGTCGATGCGAAGTCCTTTGCACCGGACGACGAGGGATGGCCCCGCGCCGCTCAGGCCCGCGGTCTTGGCCCCCTCGGCTTGGGTACATGAAATTCAGCAAATGGTTCAGGTTTTGCTTCTTGCTGCCAGGCACAAACACTGAGCCGATTTCCGGCTCCTCATCTTCTTCTATCCTATAATTTCATGCAAATTTTATAGCTAAGTACTTCCTGTTTTAGTTTCTTTTTTTGTGAGTACTACATATATTTTAGTAGCAAATACTGCGTATGTTGTTAATCTCACTAGCAAGAGCTTCACTAATAGCCAAACTCCAGACAGACCACATTTTGAAAAACAACTGCAAGACGAAGAATGTTTGTAAATATAGTTTGTAATATTATGCACAGAATCTTCAAAGAATTATAGCCAATATTTATGATAAAGATAAACATGAGATTCGGCACCCCAATGCGCCTACTTAAAATTTGAATCATATTCTTACCCGGTGTTCTGCGCTCCACCCACAAGGAAATTGGCAGGACCGCCGCGCGTCCGTGGTCTGCGATCAATTTGCCCACGGCCTCCTTGCGCAAGCGCACCTCTCTTGCGATAGGGCTCATTTTTCGGAGTATTGCCAGATCCTTCGCGTTTCTTATTGTTACGTGGCCAAGGCTTACAAGTCGATTCTAAACAAATAAATATGAACACAAACATTAGAATTAAACTGATGATATAACAAGAGAAGATAAACAAACGGTGACTGTCATAACATAACCAAATCACAGGTAATAATGGATGGGTGACCTTCAATCACTTACCAGTGCCTTTTTTACAGTCGATGGCAGATGCCCTCGACTGTGGTATGGATGAGCGGTTCAAAGATTTCTTGTCCATTCTGGATTCCTCCAACATTCACAACAAAAACTGAGCGGGTTACTCCGCGAGGAGATAACGATTTTACGTACAGGGCCGACATTTTAGAAAGCCATGTTTATAATACAAAACAAAGAAAAATATATTTCTCGGTAGAAATACACTTTACCTACTGGTAATTAGGATAATATAACACTTTCAACACAAAAAAGGGAGTACGGTAGACTCCCTTTCGTCGAGGACGACGAATTTTTTAGAAAAAACACCAAGTCAAGCTCGCCCAATATGGCGACCAGCCGGCAGCCAGCCGAATACACGGATCGGATGCGCACTTCCGTTTGTGAAGTTATATAATTAATAAATTAGGATTTCAATTTGAATTTTGCCAATTTTACAAATAATTAAAATTCTTCTTTATTTATTATCAATTTTTGGAGTCAAAAAAGCTTTTTTGTTTTTATAGTACTTGACATGACTTTTTGAATTTACGTCACCAAAATTGACAAAATCATTTCAGAAAATTAAATATAAAACTAATTTCCACGAATTAATAATTTCTGCATTTTATTTCTGTCTGAACATGTAGATAATATAATAATATATAGTAGATAATAATTTAAGGTTATTATTAAAACATTTTTCAAACAATCTCCTTTGCCTTTGCCAGTTTGCAGAAAATAAAAAACAATACAAATGTCCGGTGTGTCCGGTTGTGTGTTCGTTTTATTCTATATTCGTTTAATTTAACAATCAATACCTATAATCTGACAGTTTTTAGGATTTTTAATTTCTTTCTAAACTTACTTTCAATAAGGCCTCAAAGGCCTGTTCAATTTAATTAAAAATGCATTTTTATTTCTATTTACCTGTTTACCACACGGCATGAAAACGAGCATACCTCCTACTTAAGGCGGGAAAATAACGCGGGAAGAGTATGTACGAAAATTACTTTGTGTTTTCTGAAATTTTCTAAATACGCTTCAATAAATTTCGAAGTATATTTGAACTTAACAATTGTCTTTGTCTTCTGTCATATTGAACATGGAAGGCAATTTACCAACAGAAATAGCACAAGAACCTGTGGAAGAAGCTCGTCTTTCACAAGTAAGTATTCTGTGTCATCTTGTATTCTGTTATTCTAATTACTACTAGGTAGTGAAATACCTTATTATTTACCCTACTAATACTTATTTGATGGTACACAAATAAAAATCTTACAAAAGTTCAGGATATTATATTCATTAGCTTATAGTTACGACCCCACTTTGGGGCTCGAGACTATACCGTCCAGTCATAGATCTAGTAATCGTTATAGTATTTGCTATATTAGAAATGTAATTAATAACATTCAGGGTGATGAATTATCTTCGCTATCCATGGGCCCCGTTAGAGTTCGAAAAGGTATAACATTCGCCGAGGGAAGCCAGTCTACTGAAAATGCGTCGCAGACAAGCACGTAAGTATCATTCTCTTTGGAAAAAGAAAATGTTTTGTAAATATGTTGTAAATACCATATAGGTAGGTATATAATTATTCAATAATAGGTGACGTGAGTAAACTTACTACCTATTTAAACTTTGTATGAAATTGGGAAATAAATAAATCAATAAACATACTACCTATTTTAAGTAGGTACTCATACATAAGATAGGTATGTACTCAATCTATTTTATGTAGTCAAGTTGTAAAAGTCCATACAAAACAACCCGCACAAATGTATGAAAAAAGCCGTTCTGTCGGTTTGGCTGAAATTTTGTGTAAGAAAATACAATCCTTATATTAATTATCATATCAATGATCGACTGTGCAAAGTTGCAACGTAAAATAATGAACAGTTTTTATAATATTTAATTTTATGTTACAGCTTATGCAAAATGACTAGGTATTATAAATAAACAAAACATTAAATTAAAAATTTAAATACCTAACCCCCGCCACATCACGTACCGTTACTTAGATCTTTTCAACAAGTAGAAAAGAGCTGATAAATCTTCAAATGGCTGAAGATATTTTCTTGGATCATAGCTAAGAACATTCTCGTCTCGATTTACATGCATACAAAAAAACTAAGATCGCATCGCATCCGTTTAGGAGCTACGATGCCACAGACACACACGGCAAACTTATTGATAATATAACACCCCTCTTTTTCGTCGGGGATTAAAAATGACTATGAGTTTTCTTATAGGTTAAATAAGGTTTGTAGTGTTCCCAGGGCCCAGGGACGAATATTTGTAGTGTTTTTCTAGATACCTAATTCAGAAAAAACATCGTTTTAGAAAAATAAACAAAAAAATAATAAAAAGCCTTAAATATTATTAAAAAAACTGTTCATTATTTTAAGTTGCGACGTTATACAGTTGATTACCGACGTAAAGACTATATTTTCACAAACAGCTAAATCGACCAATCAGCTTTTTTCATACGTTTTGTGCGGGGTTCTTTGCGTGATGCATATTACCTACCAACAAACAACCATGATAATATAAATAAAGTACTATGCGTGCCTAATAAGAATAGGAATAGGACTATCAAGGCGCCATTTTGACAGACCCTTTGCCAAATAAGAAAAGGAGGGACTGTCAAAATGGCGCCTTGATAGTCCTATTCTTATTTGGCACGCATAGTATTGTAAGTGTAGAAATAGCTAAGGTTCACCACAACTATCATATAGAAGCACGTACAAGGACGTCCTGAGCCAGCCGGCGCCAGTTCTGTCGCACAGGCAGCGCTTGCTGTGGCTTCAGAAGCGGCGAAGGCCGGGGCTGTGGGTGCAATGCGACGACTGTGACCGCTGGCGGTTCCTCGCTGATGCCGTGGATGCTCACGAACTGCCCTCTATATGGCGCTGCAACATGAATCCTGGTAATTAAGCCCGACCAAAGAAATAAAAAACCTCGTCGCGGAATTTCAATGGAACTAATTTTATAAGGGAAATTGTTGCCATAGTCGTAAAAATACACGTGGCGCGTTTATTTCTTTGGTCAGGCTTTACCTATGTTAATGCGAAAGTTATTTCGTCTGTCTCATTATTACATTCCTAGAATACAAAATAATTATAGGTTTTTGGTTGACAAGGGAAATATAAGGTACCACCATGCAAAACTTCATTGAAATCGTTCCAACGGTTCTAGAGATTAGCGTTTACAAACAGACAGACAGACAGACAGACGGCTTTTTTTTTTTCAAAACTTGTAATTTTGGGTTCAGCCCCATAGTAACATAGTTTCAATAGTGTAAACTATGGTAATACGTCCAATGGTTCAGCCACTTCCATACAATGAGTTTTTTTGAAAAACGAATTAATGTACAGACAGACACGCCGATTCTTCAGTTTTATGAAGATAGTCAACTTTGCACATAAATAAATAGTAAATAAATCAAGGCATATTATGCCTAGGGCGGGATTAATAAAACTCGCGTGACTACTCCCAACAACGACCATCAAAATCCTATCTACTTATCATACTTAGGCCCCGCCTTTTGACTCCTGTATGTATTTTCAATTTGTTACCCTGTGTTTTTTTTTGGTGTCAATAAAGTGTTTTGTATTGTATTGTATACTTTCAGACAAGACAGCAGCACATTGTTCCGTCCCGGAAGCCCCATTATGCCTCCGAGAGGAAGAGGACTTGATCCATGCGGAATACTCAGCCGGGTCGGTGGTGTGGGCGCGGCTGGCTGGCTGGCCGTGGTGGCCGGCCATGGTGGACGACTGTCCTGACACCGAGCAGTATTACTGGCTGGACGGCTTCTCTGACATTCCTGTAAGTCCTTGTCACTTGGTTTAAAAAATATACTTTTATGACCACAACGGTCGGTGGTGTGGGCGCGGCTGGCTGGCTGGCCGTGGTGGCCGGCCATGGTGGACGACTGTCCTGACACCGAGCAGTATTACTGGCTGGACGGCTTCTCTGACATACCTGTAAGTCCTTGTCACTTGGTTTAAAAAAGATACTCCTATGACCACAACGGTCGGTGGTGTGGGCGCGGCTGGCTGGCTGGCCGTGGTGGCCGGCCATGGTGGACGACTGTCCTGACACCGAGCAGTATTACTGGCTGGACGGCTTCTCCGACATACCTGTAAGTCCTTGTCACTTGGTTTAAAAAAGATACTTCTATGACCACAACGGTCGGTGGTGTGGGCAGGTGGACCGACAATCTGGTGAGGGTCGCGGGAAGCCGCTGGATGCGGGCAGCACAGGACCGATCCTTGGGGGAGGCCTTTGTCCAGCAGTGGACGACATTCGGCTAAGATGATGATGACGGTGATGATGACCACAACGCGGGCACATCGTACAATCGACAAGTTTTTAAAACCGACGCCTTATTGAATAGTACGTAATGGCAAGTCAAAAGTTGATAAAACTGAACACGCAACCTTTTGATTCTGTCCCTTATTCTATGGTAAGAAGAATGTTGCAAAATCTAAAGTATTCAAATTTAACTGCTCTTGACTGTACTACACCCTTGGACGCCTTCGACATAGTTCTTACTTAGGTACTAACTGCTACTAATCCTTTGGAAATGTTCGTATGTTCTATTTATGTATGATAATGTTACGTCTCGTACTTGTTCCTCGGTCGGATACGTCGTACAATCAATGCGTTTGAATATCTGCGCTTACTTGTATGTACCTACTTACAGTTTACAGTCATAGTAGTGGACGGCTTCTCGATATTTCTGTGAGTCCCGCAAGCTCGCCTGTTCATATCTAAATAAAAAGACATCTCATCATCATCATCATAATTTCAGCCAGTAGACGTCCACTGCTGGCCAAAAGCCTCCCCCAAAGATCTCCACAACGATCGGTCCCGCGCTGCCCGCATCCAGCGGCTTCCTGCGATCCTTACCAGATCGTCGGACCACCTTGTAGGGGGCCTGCCCACGCTACGTCTTCCGGCGTGTGGCCGCCATTCAAGAACCATCAAGAAGACATCTTATTACTCGTAAATGATATTTTTATTTTGTTTGCAGACTCACTACAATGTAGTATTCTTCGACGCATTCGACGTGACCCGAGCGTGGATTTCTCCGGAAAATCTGAAACCCTTCAGCAAAACGGTCAAGATGGCCACTGCTAAAAAGTATCGAAAACGGCTGGAAGTTGCTATAGGCCAGGCTGATGAAGCCAGTAAACTATCTGTGGGCAAACGGTTGGCAAACTACAGCTTCATTGCCAGATATCCCGGTACGATTAATCAACCGAGAAAAGTAAACAAAATGGAACTCAAGAAGTTCCAAAAGAAGCTTAAAAGGAAATACGATATTGATTTTCCTGATGAAAGTAGTGACGAAGAAGTGCATCCCATCCAAAGAAATGGATCTACTACAGTCATTCAGAAAAGTGATAGTATTCTGCATGGTGGCGCTCCCAAATCCAAGGGTAGGAAAAGACAACGAACTGAAAATAACATGAAAGAAACTCAAGAAGAAATTAGCAAACTCAACCTTATAAAACATGCTCAGTCACAAGAAACCTTCGCAACTGATACTGAAAATGTAATGAAAGACTCTACTAAAGAAAATAATGATTCCGAGGCCTTTAAACATCCAGATTCTCTGCTAGCACAAGCAGGAAGCAACGTAACTTCAACGGTTGCTGATTTTACTTTTGACAAAGGTAAGAATCTTTATGTAGCCAGGGCAGGGGTCAAGTCTATGAAGTCTATGTTGCTGGGGAAAGAAAGAAAGAACTATGCAAAAAGGAATCATACTAATATTATAAAGAGGAAAGATTTGTATTTGTGTGTGTGTGTGTATGTTTGTATAAATAAACTCAAAAACAACTGAACCGATTTCAAAAATTCTTTCACCGTTAGAAAGCTACATTCACCGAGTAACATAGGCTATTTTTTACCGCGGGAAAATGCCTCATTCTCACGGGAAAAACTGTTAACGCAGTCGAGCCACGGCGGAAAGCTAGTTTGGTGATAAAGTGAAAGTCCTTGCTTATCGAGTGAGTTTCGGGGTTAACATACCTCACAAACGGTGTCGGAATTATTGAACCGCCTTGAAATATTAGATGGAAATTCCAAAGTACTGTCTATCCATTATGTAGGTATGTGTTCCTTCTTTTGTTCTAGATACTTCAGCGACATACGTGCCTGACAGCGACCGCGAGAGTGAAATTCTCCATGAACTTGATTTGTTAGCAAAAGTTCAAGAGCGCGCAGAATTTCCAAGCAGTTGTGATTTTGATTTTTAAGATGGAAGTTACAAACATTTTATGAATTTGATTCTCATTATTTTAATCCACTAAGGACATGCTTACTAATAAATTTCTTAAATATTATGTAGTTTTTCATTTTGAACCTGCGATTCTTAAACAAAGTAGAGTAATTTTTTCTCACCTTGTAAAAATGAGACAGAAGAAAATTTGAACACTACTCGCTTTGTGGCGGGGGTTCTTAAAATTTTTAATTTCATGTTTTTTTGTAAACGAGACCCTTAATTGGTTGGTACCTACCTACTGTATCCATATCTAAAGTAAGGAAAGAATAAAATTATTTATTTAGGAATTAGCGCCATCTTTTATTTGAAAAAGGAACAATACGAACGAAGTGTTTCATGCTAACGCCATCTAGGTACTAAAAATAGAAAAACAACTAACCGTTTCGTTGTACGTAGTAAAAAAATATATTTACTGTAATGAAATTTCATAACCATTATTCCAGAAATTTTATTATAGCGATAAAGATTTTTAATCCTCGATAATCATTACAGGCTCCTTCTGATTCGTTTTGATCACAAAATCGAAAAGAAAGATTTTCGATCGAACTAATCAATCAATCAAACAAATTATTTAATGAGAACGAAACGTAACCGTGCGCATTGAAATGAAATGAAAAGCGAAGCGAGTTTTACGCGGGAATCGAGAGGAAATGGCGGGTTCATTGTTTCGTCCTTTTTAAAAATAGTTTTTCATGGTAATTGTGGTGTTAATATGGTGGATTTAGTGCGATAATGTGCCGTTAAAGAAGAACTATTCAATGAAAGTGAGAAATAATGAGTGGTTAGCTGTTTCTGGTTTGATACCCCGCGTTAAACTTCAATATCATTGGAATGTAAGAACCACCCTTGCATTCCAATGCAAGAAATGAAACTACTGAAGAAGTTTAACATAGATGCAAGAAATGACTAAAGACGACGAAATGAAACTGAAGAAATAATGACTGAAGATGAAGACATTAAACTTGGATAATGCAAGAAACTACTAAAGACTAGGCTGTATGGGCTTAGATCCCTTTGCCTTTCCCATAAGGGAGAAAGAAACTAAAAAAAAAATGAAATGAAAAGCATCTTTTCCTTGGCGGGTTCATTGTTTCGTCCTTTTTAAAAATAGTTTTTCATGGTAATTGTGGTGTTAATATGGTGGAATTAGTGCGATAATGTGCCGTTAAAGAAGAACTATTCAATGAAAGTGAGAAATAATGAGTGGTTAGCTGTTTCTGGTTTGATACCCCGCGTTAAACTTCATTATCATTGGAATGTAAGAACCACCCTTGCATTCCAATGATCCCGTAACAAGAAATGAAACTACTGAAGAAGTTTAACATAGATGCAAGAAATAACTAAAGACGACGAAATGAAACTGAAGAAATAATGACTGAAGATGAAGACATTAAACTTGGATAATGCAAGAAACTACTAAAGACTAGGCTGTATGGGCTTAGATCCCTTTGCCTTTCCCATAAGGGAGAAAGAAACTAAAAAAAAAAAAAAAAAGCATCTTTTCCTTGCGCATTTTCTTCTTTTTCCTCAAATTGTCTTGCAGTTTTCAGGATATATCGTGTTGTGGTACAGCAAACCGGTTCTTCAAGAGAATTTATTGTCTTCATATTGTAATATTTGCTGTGGCTAGCCAGCAACGATGGCTACTATTTCATTTGCCAAGAATTTGGTTAACCCAGGTAAAGTAGCTCCATACAAATTATAACTCTTTTCTTCTTGTTTATAATTATGAAACAAGTGGTTTTCTTACTTGCATGCCTTTGCCAACTATCTGTGAGATATATTCGTTATTTCATGGCACTGGATTTTTTAATAAGATAAATTTGGTTATCTCAGGATTATGTAAAAGACCTCCATTTGTGGCATTCAAACGCTATTAATTTCTACTTTATTATTTGGTGAAATCATAATTTAGTCTATATTCACATCAATAGAAGTTAAAAACATACTATCATTGAAGAATTATATATTTGTCAGTCTGCTGAAATTTTGAGGTTATATTATGCTAGTTATACTATTGAATTTAGCATAGTGTTGAATACAATTTTATTGTGCTTAACCTAGTATAGTAGTAAGTTCTATCGAATCATGGTAGATTAATGAAGAATGAACATTATTTCAGCTGTCAAATTATTACTAAAACAAAATCAGGCTGCACATTTACGAAACACTACAGCTTCTGGACTTTCACCGTTAAGTATTGTACTAAAAAGAAATTATGCTGAAAAGCAAGTATTTGAAAGAACAAAACCCCACTGCAATGTGGGAACGATTGGACATGTTGACCATGGCAAAACCACTTTAACCGCTGCCATTACCAAAGGTAAAGTTATTTGTTGATAAAAAATGAGATTATCAGAAGTTTATGATTAAAAATTTTTGTGAAACTAATGCAGTGACATGTGAAAGAGCCTCATAAATAAATTTTACAAGGAAAGACTGGAAAATATTAAGGAAATGTCATCTAATCTATATTCAATCAATTATAATAATAATAAATAATAATAACTTTGACAAAAAATAAATAATAGCAAATATCAAATTCATATGATGAACAATAGTAAGTAAACTAACAGAAAATATACTGTAATTTTTTTTTTACAGTATTATCGGAGCGTGATTTAGCTCTGTCTAAAGGTTATGCAGACATCGACAATGCCCCTGAAGAGAAGGCCCGAGGAATTACCATTAATGTTGCCCATGTTGAGTATCAGACTGACACACGGCATTATGGCCACACAGATTGCCCAGGACATGCTGATTATATTAAGGTACCCATCTGTTTCTTTCTTTAAAGGTTCTCTCACTCAAATAGATCATGCCTTCACTATTGTAATAGTCATTTTCTTGAATGAATTACCACCAAAACATGAATATAAAATTCCTCATAATTTGTTTCAGGAACAAAATAATTCAGTTTCTCTATCATAGTTCAGTTTCTGCGCATACAAACTTAAATAGAGTATTGTCTCATAACATGATGTTACCGGCTTATTATTATAATTATGTTTGTATACTTATTACTTAATTACCATTGATTCAACACGTAAAATAGGTGCGCTAGTCAAATTGCTGAAAACAGCACTGCACTAAACTAACCAATACCATTGACTCCAAAAGTATTGAAATAATATATTAATGTAAATGTTTGCAGAACATGATCACAGGCACAGCGCAGATGGACGGCGCGATATTAGTGGTAGCAGCTACTGACGGCGTGATGCCGCAGACGCGCGAGCATCTGCTACTGGCCAAGCAGATTGGCATCCAACACATTGTTGTCTTCATCAACAAGGTTAGAAAACTATAATAAGCTGGTATGATTTTCATACTATCATACTAATATTATAAAGAGAAAAGATTTGTATTTTTGTGTGTGTGTGTGTGTATATTATACAAATATGTTTGTAATGAATAAACTCAAAAACTACTAAACTGATTTCAAAAATTCTTTCACGATTAGAAAGCTACATTCACCCTGAGTAACATAGGCTACCTTTTACCGCGGGAAAGTGCCTCATTCCCACGGAAAAACTGTTAACGCGGGCGGAGACGCGGCGGAATGCTAGTTTTCTATAAACTTAGAACACAAAAAAAAACATAATATGATATGAATATTATAAGCAATATGTATAGACATTTTTATTTAAAAAAAAGAAAGACTCCAGAATTGAAACGGAAGTTAAAAGAATTGCTCAATAGCTGAAATCACTCCAGATGATCCTGCTATTCACAATCCAGCAGCGTGGAGCATGAATCATGATCATACTGTTTTTTTTTTTAACTAGGACGGTTCTTGGATCGCGCGAGGCACGTCCATACCGAAGCTCCTGCCGCGCGCGATCATATCGTCCGGTGGTGTGATATTATGAAATACTTTCAGGTGGATGCAGCTGATGAGGAGATGGTGGAACTTGTCGAGATGGAGATCAGAGAACTGATGACAGAAATGGGTTATGATGGTGATAAGATTCCAGTTGTTAAAGGTATAAAAGACAGAAGTTATCTTTTTATACATTTTATGAGTAATGTCCCTCTAACTTTAATTTAATTTGAGAAGGAAAACCATGGAAAAATTTTAAATACAAAAGAAAGAAAAATCAAGACTAAAAAAATATTTTTGTTTAGCTTTATCCTAAGCCATTTTAGCTATCCTGCTGTTAGCTCAGACCAATTAATTATTTAACCAAGAAATGAACCTAAAAACTTGTCCAATTGCCAGGGTCAGCACTATGCGCACTAGAAGGCAAGAGCCCAGAGATAGGCGCTGACGCCGTGAGCAAGCTGCTGAGTGAGGTGGACTCGTTCATCCCCACCCCAGTACGGGAGCTGGACAAGCCGTTCCTGCTGCCCGTGGAGTCCGTCCACTCCATCCCCGGCCGCGGCACCGTCGTCACCGGCAGGCTGCACAGAGGTGAGTATTAGAAGGCAAGAGCCCAGGAATAGGTGCTGACGCCGTGAGCAAGCTGCTGAGCGAGGTGGACTCGTTCATCCCCACCCCAGTACGGGAGCTGGACAAGCCGTTCCTGCTGCCCGTGGAGTCGGTACACTCCATCCCCGGCCGCGGCACCGTCGTCACCGGCAGGCTGCACAGAGGTCAGCGACCATATCCATCTCAAATAATAAAATGAGTTTGTTCTTTACTATTTCTTTGTATTTATTCCTAGCTTTCCGCCGCGGCTCCGCCCGCGTTAACAGTTTTTCCCGTGGGAATGAGGCATTTTCCCGCGGTAAAAGGTTGTGAATGTAGCTTTCATACTGTGAAATATTTTTTTAAATCGGCACAGTAATTTTTTAGTTATTTCATTACAAACATACACCCACATGAAAATACAAATCTTTCCTCTTTATAATATTAATATTATGATTTTGGTTTTTATTTTATCTAACTTATTTTCTACTTTTATTATCTGTACATTGTGCAAGTGAACTACTATACTATCTAACTACCTAGCCCAACTAACTAGCCCAAGCCAAGTGAATCTAAAAAACCATGCCATAACATTAATTCCAGGCGTCCTAAAGAAGGGAACGGACTGCGAAATCGTAGGCCACGGCAAGACCATGAAGACAACGGTAACAGGAGTGGAGATGTTCCACAAGACCCTGGAAGAAGCTCAGGCGGGAGACCAGCTCGGCGCGTTGGTCCGCTCTATCAAGCGCGAGCAGATCAAGCGAGGCATGGTCATGGCTAAACCAGGCACCGTCAAGGCCCATGACAATGTTGAAGCCGCTGTTTACATCCTCAGGTATGTTCTACGAGACTAGACCCTGTTAATAGTCCATATTTTCGTCCCCAACGAAAGACTCGACATTGCCTCGAGCTTACTCTGAGTCAGGGTAAGTTTCTGAAAGCCTGTTTCAGGGTAGTTGGTGGGTGAAGTGAAGCCTTCACTGTGAAGGACCATGCACAGCGGTTCAAGTGGACTGTAGTGAATATTACTTGGGCTGTATATTGTGGTATAGGGAGTTTCTTCAAATTAAAACAGCGGAGTACTTTCACATATGTATTTTGTCGGGATCGTCGACAGAGAGCGAGAGCAAAAAAGAAAAGATGCCAATTTTAAATTACTTAAATTTAAAAACTTAATGTTATCATTATATGCAACAGTGGGGACATCAATTATAATGGTCTGTTAACGAGGTGCTTCAAGAATAAGTAGTGATTTCAGCTATCAAATAAATCACTTGTTTACATTGTAGCCGCTGTTTATTTTTAAGCAGATAAATACCTACAATAACCTGACATAAGGCAAGTTCACATACTCTATAATTATTCTCATCCATCACACAAATATCTGCCCTGGATGGGATTCGAATTCGCTAGCTTTAGCTTCAAAGGTAATTGCACTATTAACTAAACTCACAAAAAAAAATCTTTTATAAAAAGTCGATTTATATTCTAAAACTTTTTGTGTCTTTAGTCTGCACACAAATTACGTATAGCGGCGGCGCGCGGCGCGCCTAGACAGATGGCCCACTCGGAACTAAGCGCCATATTTTTACGCACACATTGATCATTGCGTTTACAGGCCGCTCGGACCACGCTCTACACAAGCTCGGACCACGTGCAATCGTCGCTCTCGCGATTATTAACAATGTATTGATGTTTGATGTGCTAAAAAAATGGATGTGTTCTTATTATTGTTGTAGTGTATTTGGCTGTTTAAACACAACACAAAAATGACGATATACGTTTTTCAAGGAGTCGATCAAGTTTAGGTAGTTAATTTCAAGGACGGCGGGTGTGGACTTTCTGGAAACTTTTTATTTTGTGGTCTGCATCTCCTATTTAAACTCTTCAGCTAATACCTAACATATTTAGTTAATCAATGAATGTTTTATGTTTCAGCAAAGAGGAAGGCGGCAGGTCGAAGCCGTTCACGTCGTTCATCCAGCTGCAGATGTTCTCCATGACGTGGGACTGCGCCGCGCAGGTCACCATCCCCGACAAGGAGATGGTCATGCCCGGGGAAGACACCACGTCAGTACACTATATACACTATATGACACCCTTTACACTAGTTGATCCAGCTGCAGATGTTCTCCATGACGTGGGACTGCGCCGCGCAGGTCACCATCCCCGACAAGGAGATGGTCATGCCCGGGGAAGACACCACGTCAGTACACTATATACACTATATGACACCCTTTACACTAGTTGATCCAGCTGCAGATGTTCTCCATGACGTGGGACTGCGCCGCGCAGGTCACCATCCCCGACAAGGAGATGGTCATGCCCGGGGAAGACACCACGTCAGTACACTATATACACTATATGACACCCTTTACACTAGTTGATCCAGCTGCAGATGTTCTCCATGACGTGGGACTGCGCCGCGCAGGTCACCATCCCCGACAAGGAGATGGTCATGCCCGGGGAAGACACCACGTCAGTACACTATATACACTATATGACACCCTTTACACTAGTTGATCCAGCTGCAGATGTTCTCCATGACGTGGGACTGCGCCGCGCAGGTCACCATCCCCGACAAGGAGATGGTCATGCCCGGGGAAGACACCACGTCAGTACACTATATACACTATATGACACCCTTTACACTAGTTGATCCAGCTGCAGATGTTCTCCATGACGTGGGACTGCGCCGCGCAGGTCACCATCCCCGACAAGGAGATGGTCATGCCCGGGGAAGACACCACGTCAGTACACTATATACACTATATGACACCCTTTACACTAGTTGATCCAGCTGCAGATGTTCTCCATGACGTGGGACTGCGCCGCGCAGGTCACCATCCCCGACAAGGAGATGGTCATGCCCGGGGAAGACACCACGTCAGTACACTATATACACTATATGACACCCTTTACACTAGTTGATCCAGCTGCAGATGTTCTCCATGACGTGGGACTGCGCCGCGCAGGTCACCATCCCCGACAAGGAGATGGTCATGCCCGGGGAAGACACCACGTCAGTACACTATATACACTATATGACACCCTTTACACTAGTTGATCCAGCTGCAGATGTTCTCCATGACGTGGGACTGCGCCGCGCAGGTCACCATCCCCGACAAGGAGATGGTCATGCCCGGGGAAGACACCACGTCAGTACACTATATACACTATATGACACCCTTTACACTAGTTGATCCAGCTGCAGATGTTCTCCATGACGTGGGAAACGCGTACACTATATCTGCCCCATATATGACAGTCCACTGCTGGACAAATACCTCCTCCAACGATCTCCACAAAGCGCTCGTACAGCTTCAAACTGCGTTACCAAATCCCTAGTCTACTTACTATTTAGTGGGTGGATTGCCAGTACCCATACTTTACAACAAATTAAGGTGGCAATATAGTAGCCAGTGCCTTGTAAAGGTTGAAACAGATAACTAGGCATTTGATGCCAGAATTTCCATAGACATACGTAGTATCGCTTCCATACTGATGTTGTAGATCTGAAAGTAACTGACTGTTACGTTTTCACTGCTAAATAGTTAAGCGATAAAAAATTGCAGTGATAGATGGCATTATGGGAAAAGACATAAGATACTTTTTACCGCAAAAAAATATCAACGCGGAAAAAAAAAAAAGGGAAAAATTATCAACGCGGGCCAAGTCGCTGACGTAAAGCTAGTAAATTATTATGATTTTATTTTATTACAGATTGAAACTAAGACTCGTGAAGCCCATGGTGTGTGAAGCGGGACAAAGGTTCACACTGCGTTTGGGAGACATTACCCTCGGCACCGGAGTCATAACCAAGATCAATAACAACCTCAGCGAAGAGGAAAGAACCAAGCTTATGGAGGGCAAGAAGGCGAGAGAAAAGGCCGCCGCCAAGAAGTAGACTATATAGATCACTAGTTTTTGAATTAATTATTATTTATAGGCCTGTAGAACACGTTATAATTATTATGCATTTAAATGTGTAAAATTTCACCAGTAAAATTAAATTGTGTAAATTAATGTTTTATTTCAATTCTCTTGATCCAAACCAATGAAGAACTACTTAACCTACCTTTTCAAACAATATTTAATATTATCTATCTATCCTATCACAGATTACTATTATTCATAGGTACAACAGTAGCCAGCACATGTGGACCTTGGGTGAATTTCGTAGTGCGATTGTCCCAACCGTATTACGGAAGGTGTGCTGGCTTCTGTACTATAAGGGTGCTAGGTATCTGTGGTGCTAACAAACGAACTAGCGTAGCCGTCGCAATTTGTCGACCAGTGTCACCGTGATCGAATTTCGCGAAAATTCTACTATACAGACGGGCGGAATGGTGATCCTGGCGGAACGTTCCCCCAGCGGAGACAGTAACTCGCCCTTATAACTTTTGAACGACTGCTTGACAAAGTCTGACAAAATGATGCTGGGGTAACGCCAACGTCTACCAGGATCTGATGGCAAAAAGAGAAAAAAGAAATTGACGCTAGCAAGGTTTCTTCGACTTCGAAAATTTGAAGCCAAACCAAAAACAATTCCTCGAAATTTCAGTTGACATTAAACTTTTTTTTGCCATCAGATTTTGTTTGTTTGTAAAAGACTCGAAGCTGGCTCTTCAAATCTCTTTGGTAAAAGATAATGTTGAATATCTTCGTTAACACATAAATAAAAATCAAAAGTCATGTTTAATTTTTATTCAAAAAGTATCACCACAATTTTAGTGAGTAATGTATTGTCAGTCCTTATTGTAACAAAAAGTGAGAAGAATAAATTACAATTTTATTAATGGACAACAGCTACATGTTCATGAATGATTTTATTTATTACATTTGCATTTATATGCAAAATTTGTTATAATTATAACATTAGGGAAAAACAAGATAATTAAAAAAACACAATACTAATAAATACATACATAGATTACAATACTAAAGTAGTAACAATAAGTTGTAGGCTACATCATGTAAATTAACCTATTGTTGGAAATTATTAACTCATGTTTAATATGATCTAAACGTTACAAATACTCGTATGCAAAGCTTTTTTCAATCTCCTAAACTTTATTTTGTCAGCTCTCTTGAAAGAGCCTAATAGTTTAGCGCTTATACAAGATAAATACCTATAAAATTAATCAGAAAATGCTTGACATGCACTGAACACAAAACAAGAGATTAATTTCACATCTGATTGGTGTACTTCTATCACTTTGGACCTAATGGAATGAAGTTAATTGTGTGCCATGCACATGTGAATAGACATGTGGTTTTACCCATGCGGGTCACTGGGAATTTAAACTTAAAAGTCTTATCTACAAGTCTTCATCTTCCTCGGGCAAGGCTGTGTCTTGAGCCTCCTTGAGATCCTTCTCGATCTGGTTCTGCCATTGTGGGTCCATCTGGACTTCTGGGGGCAGCAGCGCAGGCATGGCTACAAACTCAAGGTTGCCATCACCAATCAGCTTTCTTGCTAGCCAAAGGAAAGGCTTCTCGAAGTTGTAATTGGACTTGGCAGAGATGTCGTAGTACTGTAAACAATGAAAAATGCTGAACAAAGGACTGATCCAAAATCACAATTGATTGAACTCTAACTGGTTACTGTATGTATGTTATCAAGAATCTGCGGCAAATGGTATTGGTACAATGGGCTATTTTCCACAAAAGGGCACCAAAAAATCTAGTGTAAATAACACTATTGTTTGTTTTATCAATTAGAAACATTAAGAAAATGATAACTCACCTGCAGGTTCTTTTTTCGATGGAAAACAATAGTTTTAGCTTTAACTTTTCTGTCTTTTATGTCCACTTTGTTTCCACATAATACAATGGGGATGCCTTCACATACACGAACTAAATCTCTGTGCCAGTTGGGAACGTTTTTGTAGGTGACTCTGGAGGTTACATCAAACATGATGATGGCACATTGACCTTGGATATAATAGCCATCTCTTAAACCTCCAAACTTCTCTTGACCAGCGGTATCCCAGACGTTAAATCTGATAGGGCCTCGGTTTGTGTGGAAAACTAAAGGATGCACTTCAACGCCAAGTGTGGCGACATATCGCTTCTCGAACTCTCCAGTGAGATGCCGTTTCACGAATGTTGTTTTGCCAGTACCACCATCGCCTACTAGCACGCACTTAAATGTGGGCATATCATCTGCCATTTTCGATGTTTTTGTTTATTTTCTAACCCTGAAAAGCAAAGAATATTGCGTTAGAAAAAACTCTAAGCTGACCTCACAATGACGCACAGGCTGTCATTTTTAGAAATGTTAGTCACTATTTTCGCGCGTTTAGGTGGTATAAAAGTATACGAGCATAAAAACGACCGTAAAATTAATTAAATCACACAACGGCACGAACAGATAAATTGAATCTTGTTCCAAGTTTTCGTTGAATAGCGCTCAAGAAGCCTCACAGGAATTTAGCTTGACGACACCGAACAAAAGTGGGAATAATACATAAATTATACACTTCAGCACGAAAATACTATGCAGAAAGGAAAACTCACTACACTAAGTATTATGGAACACAAAATAAATAAACTATTTACCAAGATTGTCTAAGAAAATTGAGATTAAACTCAATGCAAGCTAAAGTCGTTACGGCTCACAATGGCGTCACTTTGAAAACGGAAGTAATTTTTGACAGTTGAACTGTCATGATAATAAAGAAGTCAAATGTGTACCCACACTGAAAGTTTCACAAATAAAAAACAATATTGTAACGAATTAAAATACAACACAAGTATTTATTAAATCATACCAAAATATTTAAATCTAAAATTAGTATTACTTGTCGAATATGCTAGTAATTAGTAATAAACTAATATCTGTTGACTTTCATACTTCCGACAATAAAAATATGACGTCACAGTAATTGTCGATAGTGCTGCCATCTGAAGTTTCAAACGAAAATCAGTTGGTAGTGTCGTTCATAGTAGTATTTAAATAACAGTTATTTTATCAAAATAGCAAGCATCGAAACTGTGTTTGTCACAGTGAAGTATGGCAGGTATAAGCAATTTGAATTTTGAAACTTATTACTTACAGGTAAGGTGATAGGTAATTTTTGTAGTCGTTAGTTAGTTTTAGCTTCAATCTTTAAATTAATTAAGGGACTTTAGCCAGCTTCCATAAGTAAATTATACATGGCAGTTTCATCAAGTTTCTTGATCTGAAGTTCTGAATTGAAGATCTGCAATCCAGAGAAAGATAAGGATGATAAATTAAAGCCTATAGATACACACATACACATACACAAAACACACAAACATCAAGTCACACATAATTATAGATTTTATTTTAATCACTTCTTTTACTTTGAAGCCTGACCAGAAAAATAAAAAGCCTCGCCATTTCAGTGGAACTCATGATGACCCCCGAGAAAAAGAGAGTTGTTATAAGTTTGACGTGTGCCTGTGACGTCGTAGTTTCTAAACGGATGCGCCGACTTTTCTCTTTTTTTTGCAAGGTGTCTTAATAGAGAGTGTTCTTAGCTATGATCCAGGAAAGTATCTTTAGCCATTTGAAGATTATCAGCTCTTTTCTAATTTTTGAAATAATCTAGTAACGGCTTTGTGACAGGGGTTTTTAAAAAACTCAAAATATTATTAATGGTTTTTAATTCTCTGTTTATATGTTTTCTCTTACCTGTACATACATAAAGTTTTCTTTCAGATAATTAACAGGGCCCAGGTGGCTATGCTTGTCATGTATATTAATAGGTCCAAAATTGCTTGTTTTATCATGAATTATACTTTTTTGAGTCTTGTGTTTTTTTTTTAAACAGCTATTAGTAAAAAGTTATAGTGTAGCAATAGCAAGTAATAACAGCTATGTAATCTGCGGTTGCCCATCTCTAAATATGTCACAAGAGTGCGAACGGGCGAGACGGATGAAGTTTCGGTCGTTCGTTTCGTGTGTATCGATTTTTTGAGTGAACGTAGTGTTCGTGTCCTTTTAGTTTTAGTGACGTTTGTTAGAAAAATATCCGTGAATGGGATTGTGTAACAAGATAAAACGTTTATTTGGTGTGTGATTTTCTGTAAAGGATGACGAAGGACAGGTTAGCGGCGCTGCAAGCGGTAAGTTTTAGTTCCTCAGTACTCATAACCAAAGGTCTCATTGATGACCTCGGATTCACAGAGATATAGCATAGAAATCGAGTTTGCAGAACGTTTTCGAGGGCTCCCACGTTTAGTGTAGTTAGGGGCATCAAAGAATAGGGTCAGGGTGTAGAGAAGTGGTGATACCAGTGGGAATCTTTATTCTTACGCCCCACCCCTGATTTGACAATGAATGATAGCTGTCATTGAAGCGGGACTGTTGCGTTGCGCGGTTTTACCCAAACATCCACCAGGTCGGAGGTGCACAAGGTTTTTACGACACTAGCTTCCTTCGTAGTTTAACTTGGCTTACCTTGTTATTGAAGCACCTCCAACTAGGCTACACAGGGTTAGATTATAACACTTTTCACTGACTACATACATAAATATTTCCCGCTACTGGCCTTTGGCTGTATGAGTGCATTATCTGCTGCAATATTGAGTAATTTGTAATCAACCATTATAATTTACTGTACAATTCGAAGCAATTTGTTGCATTCATTTTCTTTCATTTCATAGGAATACAAATGATAATTTAGATTTCATCTGTTATGAATCAAGTAAACACTTGCAGATGTGAATTTGTTAATTATGTATAATAATAATAATAATAATAGTATATGCTGAGATTCGAGAACCTTTTTGCCCCAACGGCCGTCGGTTCTACGCGCAATGTGCCCAGCCCACTGCCACTTAAGCTTAGCGATTTTTCGGGCTATGTCGGTGACTCTGGTTCGCCTACGGATCTCATCATTTCTGATTCGATCACGCAAGGAAACTCCAAGCATAGCCCTCTCCATCGCTCTTTGGGTGACTTTAAGCCGCGCGCCGGAAGACGTAGCGTGGGCAGGCCCCCCACAAGGTGGACCGACGATCTGGTGAGGGTCGCGGGAAGCCGCTGGATGCGGGCAGCGCAGGACCGATCGTCGTGGAGATCTTTGGGGGAGGCCTTTGTCCAGCAGTGGACGTCTTTCGGCTGAAATGATGATGATGATGATGCTGAGATTCAGGACATTATTTGTATGTGCAGGTTTAGTCAACATTCATTCCAATATAAATTTCTTAGGGAGCTCATCTAAATTATATGTATTAAATAGGTACGTACGTGTAGCTACGGCCTATGACTATGTAGGTTTGCTGTTAAATAAAATATGAGTCATGAATAAAATCAAGAGATTTCATATTTCCTGTTGATAAAAATGAACTTTTTCAGTACATGTTAGTTTAATTTTAAATATTTGATCCATATATTTTTTTCAATGGATAAATGGCTTTAATATTTTCCTTAAAAACCTTAAGCATGATGATTTTGTTTTCCGCTAAAGTATCTACATAACTTAGTTCTGTTTTAATATATGGTATGACCTAATCTTTGATGAATATTAAATAAACAACACATACAGTAATTAAGTAAAACACATAACAGTAATAAATAAGAGTTTGAATAATCCATCTTAAACATAAAAAATTTGATCAAAATCGGTGCATCCGTTTAAGAGCTACATTGCCACAGACAGACAGGGAGATGTTAGAATTGATTAGAACAAATCCAGATTTTCTTCAAACTTTTTGTTTGTCTGTTTGTACGGGCTATTTTCCGAAACTGTTGGACCGATTTGAATGAAATTTTGCATAGTTGTACCTTATTTAGTTTATATTTTATATCTTAGATAGTCCTTACCCCATGAAAATATCTGAATCCTACAGGAAACTGCACAGAAAAGTTATAAATTAATGCGGGTGGGCGTACAGCTAGTCACTGATAATAAAAACTTTTATTGTCACTAAATTGTTTAACAAATTGACGTTTAAAGGTAAATTCTCTGTTTTACTCCTATTATGTTGTTGTGTATTATTTTAATCATTTTTATACATTTCACTGCTTATCATGTCATTGCTGAGTGCCATGGCATGAATGTAAACTTTTTTAAACTCTGATAAGAAATGTGTTTAAACTTGTTTAATTTGAAATGATGCAGTTGCAACAAAATTTTATAAGTAAAAGAATATGCAATATGCATACTGAAATATTGGTTATGATTTTAGTAAAATTATAATTTGTGCAGCATCAACAAGGTATAATCGTTTTTGAAATATTAAAGCTAGCTAATCGCCTCGCGTCTCCGCCCGCGGTAATAGTTTTTCCCGTGGTAATAAGAGTTTCCCCACCACGGTAAAAGGTAGCTTATGTTCCTCCCCACAAGGTCTATTGTATCTTTTTACTTAATTTCATAAAAATCGGTTCAGTAGTTTCAGAGCCTATTCAATGCAATCAAACAAATAATAAAATCTTTCCTCTAGCTAGATTAATGTTACATACTGTATGTAGCCATATTTCATTGTTTTTTATTATCTAGGTACCATGCTACCCTACCACACAAAATTTAAACACTCGTTGAACGCGCATAAAAAAAAACTGAGTTTTTTCATACTAGACTTTTTAGACATGTACCTACATATTTATAACGTGTGTTTAACCAAATTAACTGAAGACTAAACAAAGTGGAAACACTGTTTTAAGTATTCTGTCCCCGTTCATTCAAAAACCTCTGTAACAACCTAAGTCAGTCCCAATTTCATTTGCAGTTAGATTGGCGAAGTTTTTCTTTAACTTGAGCTACTAAACGACCTCTAATATGACCAAGCGAGACCTCCATTTCACCATGGCGTCTAGTCTAACGAAGCAAGGCCCCTGTGTTATCTGAAGGAAAAACACATTGGTAGTTTCGGCGCTGTATTGCGGTGCAGTTATCAGCTGATGTAGCATCCGGCGCGTGACCTTCGTCGGCTGACTCACTCGCGCCGTCATACTCTAGTTTTTCTCCTAGTCCCACTACCATCAATCTTCGCATTGGTCTACTTACGGCACTTTCGTTTTCTTAGGTTGCAAACCTGATTTCGAAAATCACCTCAGAGGCCCGTAAAAATATTAAAAGTTGGTTCAGTCGTATGCATTCAGAAACTTTAAACAAGTGCTAAACAAACTATGTGGCCTGCCATACGTGACCATACTTTGGTTGAAGTGTTTCTATCTCTGAGGCTATGAGATAGGTCAAAGAACGTACTAATTACTACGAGTATATAATGTCATAATCGTAATCAAATGCAATATTAATATTACTATCAAAATAAAGATTAGCATTAAGCAATGTTACAAGAAATTATCTCACATTTAACTGTCAAAAAGTTGTGAGAGACTCGCTATATTAAAATTTACTCCGATGAGAATATCGACAAAACTATGTCTATCTAAATCTCCTACTACACTGTCCTGCATGCCGGAATTGCCGGACCCTGCTCGATACTGCGTTTGTCAGATCATGTCTATGATTTTGAATATGATTTGAGTGCAGAGGGAAAGGGCACTAAATACCCAAAGACCACTGCAACCCAAGGTGGATCTATTGTAGTCAGCCCTCGTAGGCTATATCATCATCTCAGCCTAAAGACGTCCACTGCTGGACAAAGGCCTACTAGGCCTACCTAAAAGGACGTAGGCTATATAGCCTCTTCTAAACCTACAGCTTTGAAGAACCTGACGGTTTTGGTGGGATTTAGGGTCCGGGCTTCTTGGGGGCAAGTTTGTGCGCTCCCAGTACTCGACTCCTTTTGTTGACGAGAGCATCACATTCACAGAGGATGTGAAGTGGAGTTACCTCTTCGTCAGCACAGATGAGATCATGTCTAAATAAATTTCTTATGGGAGCAATTTTCATTATGTATTTTATTTTTTTGCCGTTTTAGCGCTATCACTATCAGCAACCGGTTAACCTCGTTGTTGTTTGGTATTTTTAATTGTAAATAATTATCGTATCGTTTACTATACTCTCTTGCACTGGCTACGTTGACGGTACTTCCTACGTAAGTTCTATTGTTATTACCGTTTATAATATTCTAAACACCAGCTGTTTACAATGTACCGTAAGATGTTTTAAATAGAGCCATTAATTGTACATATTTTTCTATTATATCCATACTAATATTATAAAAATAGGCCGCTGGATGCGGGCAGCGCAGGTCCGATCATTGTGGAGATCCTTGGGGGAGGCCTTGGTCCAGCAGTGGACGTCTTTCGGCTGAGATGATGATGGTATTATAAATACGAAAGTGACTTCCTTTGTCCTTCTTTTACACATTAACTAATCAACACATCGACCAGATTTTTTGCACAGGTATAGCTTGAGGGCCGGAGAGTGGGATGGCTTTTTACCGATAAATATCTTATTCCCAAGGGAAAAGTCGAAGAACTATATCTAAATATAGTTGGTTAATTCGCTATTATGTATGATATTTACATCCAGTTGGTTCTTTTTTTTATAAGTATTTATTTATTTATTGATTGGTTATGTTTAAGTGTGGGTGGTGTACCTAAACGAACGTATATGTATGTATTCTGTACTCCATTCAAAGTTCCTAAACAGGCAAGGTGGAAAACAATTCACGTTTGAAGTGGGGTTCGGTAGGATTGGGACAGGAAGGATACTTGTTGACATTAAACTTATCGGATCATTGTATGACAGTAACCAAATTTAATCCTAACTTCTAATAATAGATTGGTATCCGGTTGAACTTATAGTCGAGAAGTTCATGGCATAAAACACTTTTAAATCAGTTATAGAATATAACAACACAGAAAATATAATAAAATGAACAGTACCTATCTAATAACAAGCCAATATACACTTACCTATGTATTTCCTTGGGGAGATGTTTGCTCTCTGTCTTACGAATGGAATTATTTTCTAACATGTTCTATTACAAGTAGTCAATGTCGGCACTAAACTGTACACAATAAAATAATATTTAGTCATCTTGTTTTTAATTCACGTGACGTAAAAGCTTTAGTCATGATGACAAGGTTTACAAAAAGCCGTCAACTGAAAATTTATCATCATACCAGTATGCTATACAGGGCGTCCCACGGCTATGCTGAAGCCTTTCGATTGGCATAAGTAGTGGGACGCCCTGTGTATGAGATTTTATTAATCATTATTATTTCAACTGAAATAATTTCTTAAACTATCGATGGTAGCTCGCTCTATGATTCTATGCTACAACGATATTCGATACAGAAACGTTTCATTCATTAAAAATTCCTGTATTAAAATACCGACGAAGATAACATAATTTATTTAAATCACTCAGCGTTGCACATATATTTTTATCATTTGTATATTTATATATCTGACTAATAAATTATTATTATAATGCTCATTTATTGATTAGCTGCGAACGTAAATAACTTTTAACTGTAGACAAAAAAAAACTTGGTCGAATTAGGTATTTATTAGTACTAGAATTCCCACATAAGTACTTCGCTAGCGTGTGAATAATTACGCGTTGTAGTGTTTTATGTATGCTAAACTTAACTAGTACGTAACGTAACTGACAGTTACTTAAAAATTAAAACTGTGTGTAAAATGAGCGGAAAAACTAGTCCACGATCTACCTACAATTACAATGTCTACATTCGCGAATGATGTAATCCTTGGGTCGGTTAATCAGTCTTACATTATTCACTGCACAGAAAAAGAATAAGACAAAAACTAGATCCTCACTCTCCGTTCTTTTTCCTCAAGAGCTAGTAGAGATGCTTTAGTAACTTCATTGTGGCTTCTGAACAAGAATTTCTCGTTGAGCGCATTTTCGCGCAAACATGTTCTTTTCAGTTGCGTAAATTCATTTTATAGGAAACTTTATTAAATATTACAGAACGTCGTACCCACTAGGCTGGAAAGTAAAATACTTGTGTGCTTGTGTGTATCCACATTTTATACTTCGCCAAAGTGCCGAGCAAAGCATTTTAAAGTGGCATTTTCTTCAACAAAGTATTTTATTCTCCACTGCACAATGCTTTGGAAAAAATAAAGCTATGGCGACAGATTTTATTAGTTAAAAATATTGGGAGATGTTATTAAAATATCCTAAAAAGTCCTTTTACTGCTCAAATGAGAGAAAGATTATAGCCCTCGTCCACCGTAGTACAATTGGGTATTATAAGACTAGTTATTTTGAGACATTGGACTTTTTAAAAGTCATTAATTAAGCACACTACACATTCAGGTTTGGAGTGATTTTGACACTAGTTATTTCATCACACACGCGTACACAGGACTTTATTTACCGGAAGGAAGGGTTTCAAGGATTCTGCTCAACGTTTTCGATTGGGTGATTGTATGCTATTGCCTGACTAACTTGACATAGATCTGTTTCGATACTTTTTTACGAATTAATAAATATAATAAAAAGACAATACCAGGTGAAGTGTTAATAATCATACTACGGGTTGGGACTGTAATATTATTAACAAAGATTTGTATTTGTGTGTGTGTGTTTGTAATGAATAAACTCAAAAACTACTGAACCGATTTCAAAAATTTCTTTCACCATGAAAAACGACATTCACCATGAGCAACATAAGCTTACCGCAGGGAAAATGCCTTATTCCCACGGGAAAAACTGTAACCCGGGCGGAGCCGCGGCGGAAAGCTAGTGCAATATAATTTTATACTTTCATTAAATCCTATTTAAAATCAGGTGTTATTTATAAACAGTTCCTTGTACGTTCTGAATACATATGGGCTTAAATTACAGAGGTAGCCTAGCAGTAAATTCTTGTGGGGTGTTTAGTTCACCCCTTTTCGGGATTCGGGTACTGCCCATTTGTCCCTGTCCAGCCCTTTGTACGTGTTGCGTGCCCGAATATGCTTCGAGTTTTACGTATTCCCCTCCTTATACCAACTTGGTTAATTTGCGGGTATATGCTTCCATGTACTTTCCGTACATATAGTGTGATTGAATATACAATATACATCTACTATTAATTCAGGTTAGGTTAGCTTCTATTATTTTCAATTTAGTACAGAAGCCCGCACATGCGGTTGGACATTCGCACTACGGAATACGGGTCAAACTACTAACATCATTTCATCCGAAAGACGTCCACTGCTGAACAAAAGTGTTATCCACAACGATCGGTCCTGCGCTGCCCGCATCCAGCGGCTTCCCGCGACTCTATCTCAAATTTCGTATCATTATTTACTGTTCAAATTCGTTATGTACTATCATGAGATAACTTATCAGGAGAGAAGTTGTGCAATTCAGTAACGCCCCCTTTTATCTAATGACAAAGACAAAAGAGTTCACGATGCGTCTTCCCTGTTTACCTCCTAACAGGTTTTTAAATTTTTGATGACCTTGACTTTGACGTTTGTATATCGACGGTAAAAAGGAAGTAGGGTATAAGCGACGTCTTGGTCAAAAATGAGTTATAAATGCCATCCTACTTAAAATTTTCCGCTCTTTCTATTGCGCTTACTCCCATGGCTCTACGATGACTTTTTTGGCGTTTATGCCCAAGCAAAAAAAAGCATTTTCCTAGTATCATTTTTCGTAACCGACGAAAATTCAGGTCATTTTTGCAGTAAAGGTGCTTGTACCCCTACAAAAATGACTTATTTTGTGTTTGCTTGTCGGTAATGCCTTTTAAGCTTTTCCCTCAAAAATTACAAACGTTGTTTATAGCCTACTTCTATTTCCTAATTTAACATAGCTATGGCGCTTGTACCTTTTATACAAAATTCATTTTCATATTACTCTGTCGGTTATACTTTTAACTGTCTTGTCTCTTATACCCTAATACGTATAGACTATAGAGTATACTATACACGTATTTTAACTGTCTTGTCTCTTATACCCGATGCGATAAATTTCTATGTCGCTTATACTTCTTATCCCTTAATATTTTATTTTGTCATTAGTATCTTATGCCATATTTCCTTATTGGGAAATTAAAAGCTATTGTTATAAGCGACAAAAATAACTTTAAATAGCGTAAAAGCATTAAAACTAAAAATACCAGTAACTGCTCCATTTTTTTCTGATTTTATTACTGTTTTAGTTTTCAAGATATCTCAATAAATTACAAAAATACGTCAGTTTTTCTAAAATTCAAAACTTTGAACGGCTCTCCTGAACATTTCACTTTTTGTCGCTTATTCCCAACTTCCTTTTAACCGTCGATATAAGCAATGGAGAGGCCTCAGTACAGCGGTGGGCGTAGTTGAATTTCGACTGCTAGGCGACTAAGCTTTTAATTAGGTTGTGTATGACGTATTGAGAAATTCATATTTTCGTTTTAGAATTTAAAAATACGCGCAAATAACCGCAGCATGTCCGAAAAAGCTACGCCAATAAAAACTGCAAAATTGATTTTTTACGTTTTAAAATAACTGTAGTTTAATACTCAAAGGAAATTCGATTTCTGTATAAAAAGACTAACATGCGCCCTGTTTTGACTTTGCGTTGGGATCTATGAATATCAAGCGGTGGTAGGTATTTCGTATTCAATATTTTGCCAACACACTGCGCTTAAAATTCATCGTTTTGGATGTTTCATGGTTTGTGGTTTTGCGGTGTTGTTTTAATGCCTCAGAAACAACAAGTTAAGTGGTTTTTATGACCATACAGTCTTTGTAGGATTTCCAAACACAATTACCTCATTTCTCCTTCCCCGCTTGTTCTCGAGTTATTTACCTACGTTTTTACGGCGGAAGTTTTATCTGCAAAAACTTCGCTGGAGTTTGATTGCCACAGAATTCTGCTAGCTAAAGAATTTGCAAGTTAAAAACTTTCCGTAACAATTTCATTCTACGCGTTGTGTAAGTTATATTGTATCGGAATCGCTCCGCGGTACGCGACAGCTTTCAGTACTCGAGTTCTAAACTCGTAAGAAAGTAATTTACTACTCGTATAGATTTTCGATTTCTTGTTCGGCTTTGAAACTATTTCGCCCGTCGCATATCTCGCGCACCTATCAAAGACCTCATTCAAGTGCCGTACAAAATAGGGATGACAGAGTTTGAAAACGTTTTCAATTCATTCCTTCCCATTCCCCATTTTCTCATTTCCTTTAGAAATCGCCTTTTTTGTGTTTTCTTGCAGAAGAACAGAGAATACTCGTATTGTCTGGTCGCCAATCTATTTGCTCGTTTTTTCCAATATAAAAGTTTATTAAGTAGGTACTGTGCTATAGCTGCAATGTTTTTCGACTTCTTAATAGCAATATTTTTTTTAAAACGTAATTAGTGTAATTTCAACAAAGATCCGATTGCATTCAGCATTTAATTTTGCAGCGTGAAAGCGAAACAAACTGACAAAGCAATAAACCGATAAACAACTAAGTATACTTTCGTATTTTCACATAAAAAGAAAGAGGTGTAGGTATAAATAATAATTATTGCGTAAGATTAGATTCTGTGTTTTGAATATCTCTACTTCTATATTAATAAGTAATATTATAAAGAGGAAAGACTTGATTGTTTGTTTGCATTGAATAGGTTTCGAAACTACTGAACAGATTTTAATGAAACTTGGTAGGCTACCTTTTATCGCGGGAAAATTACTCATTCTCACGGGAAAAAATAATAACGCAAACGGAGCCGCGAGGCGGAAAGCTAGTAGTAGCTCTTCTTGTAAAAAATAAATAAAAAAGGTACCTGAAGGTCTGGCCGGCATCTCGCGAAGGCTCGTAGTTCCACGTACGTCATACTGTAGCGGCTGATTCACGACTGTCGTGACTATTTTTAGCCTAGCCCTTCGTCTATGTACCGTCTGCCGTCTGCCGACTTGATTAAGTTACATTACACCCTTTAGCAACTTCAATTACCTACGGTCAAGGCGGACAGACACTCTTTATGTGATAGAAACATGTAATCACTACATAGTATAAAACAAAGTCGCTTTCTCTGTCCCTATGTCGCTATGTCCCCTCCCTATGTATGCTTAAATCTTTAAAACTACGCAACGGATTTTGATGCGGTTTGGTTTTAATAGATAGAGTGATTCAAAAAGAAGGTTTATATGTATAATACATGCATAATATACTTAAGGATAACCCACAATAACCATTTTCCCGTGCGGAGCCGGGGCTGGTGGCTAGTTAAGTTAATATTTCAAGGTTAGTGGACCATCGAGGAAGCGGTTGGTGGCCGTTCGGGTATGTGGCCCTTCGGGGAAACGGTCGATAAAGGATCGGCCAGAGCCGTTGAGGAAGTGGGCGTTGGCGGAATTGGACTTTGGGTGCCGGTTTGGTTACGAATCTTTGAATTGCATAGAGTTCTAAAAATATTTCGCGTGTATAAAGTTGCCATGCACGAGTGGAATCGTTACGTAGATGTTTCATTTTATATACGCTACACACGATACATCAACTAAAATGAGACGAGGAATTTAAAATTTATGAAACATCGATTGATGGTGATATACCCAATGGCAAAGTGAACATTCTATTCACGACCTAGCCGACAGCCCGAGTATCGTCGAGACCAGCCATATTCAATTTCCTTGCACGAAAGTTGTACGTGCATTCGAAATTTGAAGTACAGCTAGTAAAAGCTTCGTACCGAAACCAGTGGCAACGTTGGAATTGGTAAAGTTCAACACGAGAATTATCTGTGCTAGTGGTACTGGCTAGATGCCAAATCAAGCCTACAACAGACAGGGTCGCCCGAGGTCACCGGGACAATCTGCATGCCAAATTATCCTATCAGAATTTATTGATACTTCACTAGACCGCTCGTCGATTCTCCGAATATGATTTCCTACGGTTTTACTGATCCTAACCACCGAATGCCGATTTTGCGTGTATTGATTGATTGAAAAGACAGCAGATTTATGGATCTATTTGACTGTTTGCGAAGCGCAGACCATGTAGAACGCTTGTGTAAATTTAATTTGGCTCCGTCACACGTCACGGGCAAACTGTTCGTTGCATTGGAAATGTGAACGTGTTAGTTAGACATACTGGTACAAATTCAGCAATGCATAATGAGCGTTGGCAACATGCGACAAGCTTCATGTTGCTTTCTCTCGAGCGGGAGTTTGGCAAAGTTTTCCAACAACGAATAAATCAAGCTTTTCACTTTACCCATCTCAACTGTTTATAAATTGCACTCCAAATGTTTAATTTTACAGATTGAGTATGTTTTGCTTCCAATTTTCAGATATGTATATTTGTCTGTGTGTATGTACTTCTGAAAATTGTAAAGCTACAAATCAAATCCAAAAGAACTTATAACGTCATCGGCGAACAGCAAATTGTGCAATAAGCATAGACAAAAGAAAGAAGAGCTCAAGGGAGAAGAGGATTTTGTTTCACATTTCAGAATTGTAACTGTCCTATTTTATTTCTTGTATCTGTCGTAGCCAACTGGTTAAAATAGCCGTTCAATCAAACAGCTAGCCCTTTGACTGAACATCGCCATTCAATCACACGTCTAGCTTCTTAATTGAATATTTGAGGCGCTCAAAACGTTCAACATTACAGCTGAATCAAAAGCCGCCTTTTAATTGAATTAGTTCAGCTTACCACCGCGACGGCGCTAGGTGTGTTTTGTTTTCAATATGGCGTCAACTTACCTGTGTTTTTGATTGTTTCAAGGTATTTTTCGGAAAGAAAGTAGACAATATAGGTACGTTACTAGTGTTGAAGAGCCAGAAATTATGGAGGCACATACGAGTGATAAGAGTGAATTAAAATTTTAAAAGTTATACGAAGAGAAATCACAGGATTATGAAATGCATCACCAAGGTATTTGAAGTTATTAAAGAACGCTAGGGTGTCCAAGACTAACACGGAATGCAGGACTTCTATGTCTTATTATTGGATATCAAAATACGATTTAATGACAACTGGCAGTAAATGAATGTATGCCTGCTTGCATGCATGCATGCTTGAATGCACGCTTGCTTGCGCGCTTATTTGCACGCTTGCTTGCATGCTTGCTTGCTTGCTTGCTTGCTTGCTTGGTGCTTGCTTGCTTGCTTGCATGCTTGCTTGCTTGCTTGCTTGCATGCTTGCTTGCACGCTTACTGCAAGCAGCAGGCGTTTAATAATATTTCTTAATATTTGATTACTTGTAAGTAAAATTCGGGATTTTGATTTTCGGAATATTAAAACTTCGGGATTCGTAATTTTGAATATTCGATATATGTACTAAAAAATCGTACATTTGAAACATCGAAATTATAATATTCGGAAAATTGACTTTCGTATTTGTAATAAATCGGTTGTTTGAAATTTTGTTGATTAACTATTCGTCATTTTCACTATTCGGAAATTTTAAATTCGGAATTGTGAATCATTCGGAAGTATGAAATTCGGAATTTTAATAATCGTAATTTTCAAATTCGTAAATAAATTATTCGGAATTATGTAGTGTACTCTCCGAAAAGAGTATTTCTTTTAATACTATTCATAAAGATTATGGACATGGAGGCAGAGACAAGATGGTGTATAATATTAAGAGTCAGTTTTATATAGCAAAAAAAGCTGTTAACATTTTTGTATCGCTCTGCCCAACATGCAACAATAAAGAATATTACGATTATTAATTTGTTTTTCATGTTTACTAATTTGTTCAAACTTTTGGTCACCTCTTAAACCGTCCTTAAATTTAATCCAAGAAAAATCTCCTGAGAAATTACAAAAAGTTTTCCTATTTTTTCAAATCACATGCTAAACTAATGGTCACCCTAGTTAATTTGCCATTTAACCATTTGGCTAAGCGTCGTCAAGCTGTAGTGTTGAACGTTGCAGTCAACAAGTCGGCTAAGCGACGTACAGCCGTGTGATTGAATGGCGATGTTCAGTCAAAGGGCTAGCTGTTTGATTAAACGGCTATTTTAACCACTTGGCTACGACATATCAATAAGGAATTTTTGTATTGAGGAATAGACAGACAGTTAGTAAAATCGTATCATGTAGTGGATCAAATTGTTTAATGGCTAATAGGAGACTTTGAACTTGTTTACGACGTTAAATAATTGCAAAACTTTCGGTCATCTAACTTTCGATGTAGCTCGAGTGTGTTATTGTCCGAAATCAGGGCGATGAAACAGCGCTACTGTCGTGATCGTGACTCGGGTTTCCCGCCCGCTGCAATTTAGCTAAACTGGAGGGCTCGCCTCTGATATCTTTTCCTGAATAACATGACAAATGAAAGGCACCCGCGGTAAATTACCCTCCCCCTAGACCCGCCATTAATGCAAACCTTACTCATTCATTGTATCTATGAGCCATAATATCTTAATCGAGTTTTCGAGAGGCATTCACAGATAGGCAATTATGTACACAATCACAAATCTTTAAAGCCGTTTATTGTAACTTTTCCAATTTTCTTTGTTAACCACACCGAAAAGAAAGCGGACCGTAGTTCCCGGGTAAATATTTACCCCCACGTTGCTAAAATATTCATAACTTGGAGCCGCAAATAGGCTCTAATCCCAATCGATATCCCGATTCTTTTATATTGGCTACTAGCGACCCGCCCCGGCTCCGCACGGGAAAATGGTTATTGTAGTTATTCTTAAGTAGGTATATTATGCATGTATTATACATATAAACCTTCCTCTTGAATCCCTCTATCTATTAAAAAAAACCGCATCAAATTCCGTTGCATAGTTTTAAAGATTTAAGCGTACAAAGGGAGGGACATAGGGACATAGGGACAGAGAAAGCAACTTTGTTTTATACTATGTAGTGATGATACCATACGACTCTACAAAATATCCTAAGTAACATAAACAATATTTGACACTACCTCGCCTCGTAGTGGTCTATACTTGTCAGATAGTTTTTCAAAATTCATAAGTAAACAAAACTTAAAACATACAGAATGTATTGTGTTTACATTGTGAGAGCGGCTTATCTTTTCAGTCACAGCATCAGTTTCGTTGCGATAACGATAAGCATTCCGATAACACCGATAGCGATAAGTGACCATATTGTATGGTTGAATCACGAACAACTTGCTGGTTCCAACTGTAATATTGTCCATTTGGTTACAAATTACTTGTTGCCTCGTGTAGGTTTCGGTCCATGTTAACCTGCACTCGTGTCAGAATTCATGAGCTACCTAAGTAAACGTAACTCCTTATATTTATTTCGTAGGCATTATCGCGGTTTAATTAAAAAAATAAAAATAATCCAAATTAAACCCTATGTTTTTAAATAATGTCCTGCATCCCAACGTAAAGGCAGTGAAATACTGTACCTCTCTTGTCGTAAAAAACCGCTTGGTGAACGCATCAATCAATCTATAACGGAAATTCCATTTTTTATTTACTGACGCTCTTGTTTATTGTGAAATGTTTTTTAGTTCCAAGGACTCTATCTATCCTTATCTATCTCTGTTGAATGAAATTTTTTTTTTCACCCAGTAAGTTAATATGTCATATTAACTATGTACATATTAACTTACTAACTTACATTTAGTTAGATGCGTTAACTAAGAGAACCTTTTCAAAAATGGTTGTTAGGAAATAAAAACGTGTAGGCAGAATAAAAAAAAACGCGATGATAATTTCTGTTTCCAGTTAGCAACAGACCTGTTAAAAAAATGCTTGCAAACGTTGTTTTCTTCGCAGGCTATAACGTAATAATCCTCACGTAGCTACCCACAATGCGCCTGGAAGTTTTCAAGTTGTTTTCTGAGTAGCGCCGGCGCCGAACTAAGTCTACCCCCAGTCGCTGCCAGCCCCTGCCATTTGTGTTATATTCGCTTATGTGTATAGACAGCTTTATAGACAGATAGAGAGAAAACAGTGCTGTGATGGTTGTGTGGAGTCCTGTGAAATAATAAGAATCAACCTAGGAGAAAAATTTGTTTGTTACTTACATGAGAGAAAGTATTGAAGAGATGTTGTAATTTTAGGGATAAATTGGAGAATGTCGATGGATATGTACAATAATTCTTTTTAAGTTAATTCAACGAGTTGCGGAAATCAACCCGTTGAATTAACTAACTATGTACGACTTGGATTATCTATCATAGAAAAGATTAGAGGGATTATTATAAAAGATGATATACCAAAAATATTTCGTTCATTTCGTTGTTTCATGACAAAAGTTAGACAGAATTGAACAAGTTCAAAAGAAGTTTTTAAAGGCTCTCGACTATCGTACCGGACACGGTTACCTACTCCAGCTATGAAACTTTAACTGTGAGACACAACATTACACCTCTGAGCCGTCGTCGCCGTGATCTGATAGATGCTACTTACCTTTACAAAACTATTAATTGTTTGATTGACGCTCCTGCATTACTACATGCTATTTCATTTAGAGTGCCTCGAAGACGTGAACGAAACTGCAGAAAAAAAACACTTTTCACTATTTCTAAAAGTAAAACCCGTTATGCTAGTAACAGCTTCGTACGGCGGTCGTGTAAATTATATAATGAAAGGTTGATGAATGTTGATATTTTTAACGAAACTTTAAATTCTTTTAAGAATAAGTCCTTAATCTCCCTTACTGCCACTAATTAATGCTACAAACAAACCATATCACTTCATAATATTTACATAGATATTTATTATTATTTTAATGTTCGTACCTTAACCATGTTCTGCTACCGATTAATTTGTTTCTTGCACATGGTGTTGTGTGCTGCATTCATGGATTGTACTTATATTATTCCTAATGTGCTTTTGTTAAAGTTTTTATTGTGAATTCCTCATCTGTGTAAAGAACTCCGTTTAATCATTTATGTACCTCTTCAAGGGAACTATAGGTCTATAATAGAATATTTTCTTTGTACCACTTTATGTATGTGACTGTTTGTTCCTCAATAAAAAAAAAAAAAAAAAGAAAAAAAAAAGTAAACGCCCTGTACCAATCTTGTCCAAGAAAATAAAATAATATTCACTAACGTACGTTCGTTCGGTCTATCTGATGTATGTCAAAATAAGGATTACACGCTTTATGTCAGATACGCAAAATGTCAGCCACGCAGTTTGTCAGAATTCGCAAAATGCCAGAAACTCAAAAAGTCAGATCCGCAAAAAGTCAGACACGCAGAAAGTCAGAAACGCCTAATGTCACATACGCAAAAAGTCAAATACGCAGAATGTCATACTCAGAATGTCAGATACGCAAAGCGTCATCTAAATGTTTACGAAAGATTTGATTGTTTTTATAGGCTCCGAAACTAGGTACCGAATTTAATGAAACTTGGTACAAAGATAGAATAGAGCTTGGACAATAATAATAATAATTATTATTAATAATTAATATTAACCGCGAGAATATTCCTCATTCCCACGGGAAAAACTGTTAATGCTGGTGGAGCTGCGGCGGAAAGCTAGTGATAAAATAAGAGGCCGGGGTCTACAAAATAGAACAATTGTATTGGTAAGCGTGAACACGGCGCGGCTGCCATTATGAGCTGCTATTGTAAGAATAGAATTGTATGAATAATTGTTACATCGCCATCTATAATAATTTTATAGTAGAACTAGATCTAGTCTTTAGCACCCGTTAGATGCACAAGAGTATTAACATACAAGGTGGTTATCAAAAAGTACAATGCTACATTACATACTGAATGGCGCTTTACGTAAAAATACAAAATAATTAATTAAAATTAAAATTAATAATAAATTAAAATAAAATATAATTATTTTAATTTTATTTCATTATATTTTAATTATACTCGTACAATTTTTTTTAATGATTATTTATACCTATTTGATTGTGTTTTTAAATAAAAATTATAATTAATGTAAACAGAAATTGTTTTATTAATTTCTTCCTGCCCATCGTTAATTTTATGACATTTTGCGTATTTGACATTCTGAGTTTCTGACATTCTGCGTTTCTGGCTTTTTGCGTATTTGTCATTTTGCGTTTGTGACATTTTGCGTATATGACATTTTTCGTACAATTTCACTAACCTGACAATCTGCGTATATGACATTTTGCGTATCTGACATAAAGCGTGTAATCCATAAATAAGACTTGAATGACAAACCATTCAACACACTCGTATGTGAAATTGCTTCATGCTCTGATCTACGACCTCACATAATATAAGAACAAAACACACAGAACAAACGAGCAAAAAACTTAGGTTACGTGCGTGAAAAAGTATAGCCGTCGCGTGTCGCTCGCAGGCTTTAGTTACACCAACTTTTTTCATATTATGTGAATGCAGCCGGCGCTCTAGCTGTATTTTCTGCGGTATTACGACGTTTTGTGATATGTTTATTTATACTCATAAACTGAGCAAAATAACAGCAACATCCTATTTGTGATATTAAAACACCAATGTAGTTAATAATGATGACTATATTTTGTACAGGGTGTGAGTGGCGTGGCGGCTTTACTAATACTGAAAGCTAAGTTAACAGTGTCGAGCCATAGAAACGAAAAAGAAATTCAACACTCCCATACAAAATACTAATTTTAATCGGACATCTAACTTTTATAAATGACTAGTATTCCGCCTCGCAGCTCCGCCCGCGTAAACAGGTTTTTCCGTGGGAAAGAAGTATTTTCACACTGTAAAAATTAGCGATGTACTCGTATAGCGATATTATTGTAAAGTTTCATTAAAATCCATTCAGTAGTTTTTGCGTGAAAGAGTAATAAAACAAACATCCATACTCACATCCATACTCACAAAATTTCGCGTTTATAATATTAGTTGGATAATTTTTCATTGTCAACACAGTTGGTTGTTTGGGTCAATCCTACCCTTAATTAGGGCGAATAGACTTTAGTCGACCACGTTGGTCCTATTTGGTCCATTGCGGGTTGGGTATGAGTATACCTACGTGTCTAAACATTTTAGGATACCTAAGCTCAACATATTCGTATTACTCAATAACAATCCAATAATCAGCCCCCGTTTACATGGCAGGCCATTAGCCGAACTAATAAAGGCCCAAATTGTGTGTAGGATCGCAAATTCGCGATGTACGCTGTGATAGTGTTCCGTAATTCAGTGTAAACAAGGGTGTTCCGCCCGGGACGCGGCCGTGACGTAACACGAGGACATCCTGTACGTACAGCGTTTCTCCGGGGTAATGTGATGTGTCGCAAATACGCTTCTTCTTTTCCCTGGTTAGAAGTGTGCTTACTTTTTTGGTTTCACATCGACGTAGGTATTTTTGTCCTTTAGATTTCATGGACGATTCTACGTTTAAGGAAATTAGTAAGTGATGAAAGAATAATTAACAAAACCGCTTGACCTTACTCCAAAATTGCAGTAAGACAGTTTCAATTGTCTTTTCATGTAAATGTCACAAGTTTCGATGTTTGTTACTGATTCACGCATCTACGGCTAACCGGTAAAGAACGAAAAATTCTGCATAGAAATCTAGGAAACATTGGGGACTTTTGTCTTGAAAAAATGTGAAGAAGCTGCCGCGGACACCAGCTGGTTAAAATATATATCAATCAATTAATAAAATTTGGTACCTAAATATATTAGCGATTAAAGAATTTTGCAATTATACCTTCTAGTTCAATCGTAACAACAAAACGCAAAATCCCATGTGATCCATAACGACGGCAATTTTCCTTTTTAAAACACTGGCCACGCATTGATGTCCTGAGTGATACAGCCATATTTATCGCCAGGGAGGTTATCCGTTATGAGGGTCAACTATTGGGTAGATCAGATGGAACGTGACGGGTCGACCCCTTCCTGCGTCGTAATAATATGTCGCAGGTTATAAAACGACCCCGATTTCCTAGATTTGCGACTGTACGATCTCTTGTGTACGATTTTTTTTATATCAAATATCTTTTCCAATTAAATTTATTTTGTACAGCCATATTTATTAAGACATTTCAAGCTTTTCAATGCGTCTTCAAGTTTGCATAAAGAATCTTCTGAAGAAATTGCATGTCTGCTTGGTGCCTGTCACGTGCGACTTCTGTCTTGGTGGGTTGCGGCCGGTGTCGGTTGTGTCAAGGCATTGGATTCGCGGGGTGAGGCGGGGGGTGCGGTTACGTAACGGCTGCCATGCCGCAGCGCTTCGCCCGCAGGCGGCCCTCTGACTCCGGCCGCCCGAGCCTCTCTGTGCCTCAGTCAATGCAAGCCGCCCACCGCCACCGCCGAGCCTTACGCCGCCTCCTGTCCATTGTCATCTCATCACCCACATGCTTGCTTGCATTTCAACTCGGCTTTTATTGGTCCACGTCGCTCCCGTCAGCGAACTTTTTATTGCACAGCTTCTCCTCGAATAACAATGCTGTATCTTTAATGGGTATCTTTGTATCCCCCGCAGCGCTGAGCTTGTTTATTGTTTCATCCCTTTTCGCGCTCATAAAAACTGTTCTTTTGCTCCGTTTGAACCCGTTTATGCTTATTAGAAAGAAATGCTGTGGCAGTTTCTACGTCTTTAAATTCAACAATTGGCGTGAATCAGCGCGTGAACCATTGAGCGGTCATAGACGATTATCCCTACTTTTCCCTTTTATTTAACATTAACAAAGTAGAAAGCTAGAGCTTGCGCTACGAGAATTTCTATTGGATTTTATTCGCGCCTTTATCATGCAAAACAACTGGTGCTAGCGTAAGTTTATTTAGTTCGTTTTCTTTTATGGAAAAATATTTTACAGCCGCAATCAAATTAAACGTACAATTTTCATCAGCGTGAATTGTGCAGCAAAGAACAAAGGTTTTCGCTTTCGTTCGGGAGCGAACATGAGACGGTATTTTATGCAATTATACTTGTCGTGCTGTGTGGAGTAATCCCGGCGGAGTGGAGGCCGGGGTCGTAAATACGGTGCCATGTCCGCCCCGTGCCGCTACCGGCACGCTGACCCACTTGCCCGGCCTTCATCCACTTCCATAACAAGCGTCGCTAGAGAAATCACCGCCTCCTAAATTAGGAACACCTCCACTAAAAACCTACAATCGGACGATCGAAGCGTTGTTCCAAATCAAACATTGCTGCATCAAGCAAATAGTTTGACGCATGACAACGCTCTGCAGTCATGTTAAGATCTATACAACGTCGTATCGTATTGTGGTCCTTGAAACCCTTTGCATGTTTACGAGCACCCCGTCCCCACAGTGGACGTAAAACCTAGCTTTGTTGCTTAGCCAGTTTGATTGGCGACACTCCATAAAATAACGTACCTGATAAAGGCAAGGCATTATTCTTATAGACATAACTACTAACTTTTTCTTTTTATGACATAATTTATTAAATCGTTAAATGAAAATCGGTGACCAAATTGAAAATTAATAAGGTCCTTCAAATATTGAATGTGAACTCGTATTTATAAACCACTTTAATGTCACGTGGCTTTGTACTAATAAAAGCTTTCCTATTAAAATCCCATTAAGCGGGGAAAGAATGGAAACGATAATGGGACAAGTTACGCTGTTCGATAAATCGCACGCACCAATACTTCAAATCAGAGTTATTACTTCCCAAGCTTGGCCAAGTAATAACTCCGCGAGACTTCGGTACACTTATATCTGTAATCGATGAATCTTTACTTTCCCTGGAGCAACCTTGGATGTTTTTGTGTGCGGCGGCGTCATAAATTTTGTTTCCGAACCCGTTCGTTTTAAGATTCCCTCCGGCGATTTATTTATCGCAAGATCCCTTTTAAAATTAGGCGAAATGTGATTGGGTAACATCTTATCATGAAGTAGTAAGCCTTAAAGAAATATTTTCGTACAAGTTGACTTTTTGGGGCAAATCAGTTTCTCGCTGTAACCTTTACGCTCTGGTTCCTCCGATGTGGTCCCATGCGGCTATAAATAAGTCCTCTCTATTTGGTCTGTCTGCAAGGGTAGAGATATAATTTTACTTTTCTGAATATAACCGGAACGCTTCTGGAAAAACGCTATTCTTACTATGTGCTATATTAGTTCAAAATGAAATTAGTTATGATGACCCTGGTTGCGGGCCCATTCATGTTGTATAGTTGCTCAATTTGCTCTTAACTTTAAATTTTTCTTAGCAAGTCGGGTGAAGCTTGATGAGGTAGATTTTGCGACGCTAGATTAAAGAATCTTCTAAACAGAAACAAATAACTAGGCTAGCTATCATATTACTTGACCTCTTCCAAGCTTTTTCTATAAATAAAATTTGTCGTCTGAAATAGTGTCTTAATGTCAACCAATTCCTGGAATTTGAAGGGAATACCGCAAACTTAATGAATAAATAAAGCTTCAAAGCAACGATTTATTTCTACCTACAATATCATCCGCGATGTAATCGCAATTTCGCCGGGAATAGCGAAACAATAAGGGTGCTTTTACAAAGTCAAACGGAAGCTGATGATACAAATTCTCAAATTAATTACGTCGGCTAGATTATGGAGGGTCCGCAAATAGGGCGGGTCAAAAAGTTTGCGAGAGGCGAGACGGAGCCTACTCGTGCTACGGCTTGTGCTCGCCTAACCGCCGGCCGTGCCGAGATCATTTGAGCCTTGATGAAATCGCTACAGATTTACAAACCGGGTAAAGCTTGATGCATTCCAACACAAGCTTAGGACAAATAAAGAAAAACAGCCGAGAACATAGCTTGCTCAATATTGCGTTGATAAGTGTTCAGGCCATTAGACTTTCGGTAAATCAGACGTTCGGGGGAATTGTACCTACTAAACCGACTAGACAGACATAAAATGAAGTTTTGTAAACTTCGTTCGTACTTGAGTGTCTCTTGAATGAGTCCCTCCAAGGGGGGTCTAGAGTGCGTGAGTTAGTAACGTAAGATGTTTCTTTGGAAACATGTCAAGAGTCCCTAGGTAATAAACATACTAAAACCCCGGGACACTAGGAGGAGCCCCGGAGTGGGGGGAGGGGGGGAAAGGGTCAATTTTTTCATTTTTCGCTTAAATCTCAAAAACGGTACATGTTAGAGAAAAACTTTCAAGGAAAAGTTGAAAGGCCATAAAATTATCTACAAGTTGTACCTCAATCATTTTTTTCTATTCGCAGCCGTTTTCGAGCTACATCCCATGAAAGGTGAAAAATTCGAAAAATAAAATAAAATGTTCAATTATCGTAACTACCCTAATAAAATTCAATTCCTCCTAAACGCCTCCATGGTGGAATTTGGTATTTTTATCAATGATAGACCTAATTATGAGCAATCTATCTGTACCGGTCACAAGTTGCACTTTTGAGTTTTTTGGAAGAAAAAAATAAAAAGATCAAGTTCAGTAACTCAAACTACCCTAATATAATATTTTGACAATCGATTCCTCCTAAACGCTTCCATGGAGGAATGTGTTTATTTTACCAATTATAGACCTAATTAAGAGCAATCTATCAGTACCGGTCACAAGTTGCACATTTGAGTTTTTTGGAAGAAAGAAATATTTTTTGATCGATTGATGTGATAAACATGGGTATGCAGTATGGAGAAATTTGTTTGAGCCAAAATCATTTTTTACTGCGTGTAACTCAGAAACGGTAGGATATAGGAAAAAATGATTTAGGTACAACTTGTATATAATTTTATGGCCTTTCAACTTTTCCTTGAAAGTTTTTCTCTAACATGTATCGTTTTTGAGATTTAAGCGAAAAATGAAAAAATGGACCCTTTCCCCCCCTCCCCCCACTCCGGGGCTCCTCCTAGTGTCCCGGGGTTTTAGTATGTTTATTACCTAGGGACTCTTGAAATGTTTCCGAAGAAACATCTTACGTTACTAACTCACGCACTCTAGAACTTTTTATTCAATGGACTACTTGGTAATTTAATAAAACTCAAAATTAAAAGAGCGCTTGTGTTTAGCCCAAATTACGCAAGTTCTTCTTTTTCTTTCTTCAGCTCTACGTCTATTGAAAATGAAAATTTTTAATTTAAACTTCTTTCGAAATTTTCTTTATTTAACGACCCGAACGGCCGCCGCGATGTTTGAAAGAGGAACTATGATACTTTTTATAAATGTTTGTTTTTGTTTGCAAGCAAGAACAAAACAAGGCACAGACAAAAGCCGCTTGACGACGAGTAACAACCTCGACATTGCGCACTTTGCGAAAATTGTTGCAATATCTCGAAGGCCATGTTGTGATATCGATTCCATTTTTCTCTTTAGCGATTCGCGGCTCGCTCGTCATTTTGTCACGGCTCTGCAATTTCCCATTCGTATTGTTTAAAACAAAACCGTTGTCCGGAAATCGATTCGATTTGATTCCATAAGCCAGCCTTAATTTCCGTATCTGTACCAAATTTAAAGATATAGGTACGTTACAATATTTAAAATCACCTTTATGTGTAATTCCGCCTGCAGCTTAGCTTTAATTAACTGAATCCTCTACCTTCTAAATTTAATCAAAATCCGTTTAAGCTCGAATCATCCAAAAATGTCAAATGTCAAAATAGTGAGATAGAAATTTTAAATACGTACCTACCTATATAAAACATTTTTAGACAGTGACAATTGCAGGTGAACAAAATCAATCAAACTTTCTGTTTAAGTATGCGGGACGATAGTAAAAAGCCGCTCGACAATTTGACTAAGTCGAAAGATAAATCGGCGGTGGACAAATACTATTACTCTTGCAGAGGTCGGTCTCCTGACAGCAGTAAGAAAAGGTTAACCCCAAAGTTAAACCCGCAGATTGCGTCATGCATGGGACTTATTGCTTATTGATCTTGGATATCACGAAAGAAAAGTAACCCTTTCTTATACAATATGTTATTTTATTATATGATACTTTCATGTCTTGAATAAAAATATCGAAATGAATGATGATGTGCTTTTCTACAAGTTTCTAACAGTCACTTGGCTATTTCAAGTGTAAGTCGGTCTAGAGTTCTATGAATTCAATATAGATAGAAGTTATCTAACTACAATCCTACAAAAGTTGAAATAATAATGTAGAAGTATAATATTATATAGGCATATTATATCGTCCGTATTGCAGACACAAGATGGACGATACGTGTTATCGGATGGACAGGTCCAGTTGAGCAAGGAATAAAGAATTAATGAAACTGAATAAATTGATTAATCCATAAAAAAAGAGAAGACCCGAATATCTCTAAATGGATAAAGTTCAAAAGCCAATAGAGACGATGCTAATAGCGCGATTTTAGACTCACGCGATAAGACAGTCACACGAGAGATAATTGATCTGCTTTTAAGTCCGGTGAAGCTTGGTGTGTCGGTTTTGGGACACAAGTCTACCAATAAAAAAAGGATAAGGAAGAGGATAAGGAAAGTTGAGGGAGGCGGAGGCCTATATTTAGCTAAGCGAGGCCAATAGATATTTCAAGTTAATTTAGTGAATAGAAAAAAAAAACTATTCACAAGTCCACAGTTCCTACAGGGAACGGAAAGCCCACTCCAGGTGGGTCGTATAATGTTTTATAGAAAGCTGTTAGATAAATTCGTGTAACAGTATTCTCTCAAGGGCTCGGCCCTCCAGACGGCAGCGTAAAGGCGAAGGCCACAGGTTGCGTAATGCCTTTGACGTATCTAGGAAACGTTGGCCATTTGCGGGCTGGTTGTTAAACTGAATCATCCTCTTAAAAACTTAAAAAAAAGATGAATTCTAAAGAAAGTGACCAGTTTTGTACAATGGTTTGTACAATAAAGGCTAAAATTAGAACTGTTGCCAGAACATTGTGTTAATATTTGAACTTCTCAGTCACGCAACGGTGCCTAGACATTTTATTGTTTTCCTAACCTTTCAAACCCTCGAGTGAGTTAAATAAGTAGTAACCTACTAATATTACTAGAGTATAATACGAGTAGTAAGTCTATCAAATAAAACAACCCTACTCTACGCGGGTACCTGAATGTACGGTACGGGTGAAATCGCGTTTTGCTTAATTGAAACGTATGTTGGCTAAATCCGGTTTGTCTGGGATCTCCTCCCCGCCTTAACCCATCTCTACCAAACCAACTCTGTTTAATTACAATTTTCACTCAATTATACAGTACAGGTAAAATCCAAATGTAACTCATTAAAAATTTAAAATTCTGAACTCGCTCCGCACTTCAACGGGATTAACGTTTTTGAAGTTAAATTCGGCCCGCTGATTTCAATCGTAGGCACAAAATTAACTGGGAACTTTCGACTTGCTGAAACTCGTCGAAGAATGTTCTGAAATACTGGCAAAATGTCAATCAATTGAATTTAATTAATACACAGTTATTCTGTAAGCGTGGCAGATTGGCAATTCACCCGAATTGAGTGGGCGTGTTGCTGACACAGCGTTACCGACAAGCGGATCGATATAGATGGTACCCACACAGTCTCAATTGAAAATTGGCTCAACTTCCTATGGCAAATTGATATCGGAAATTGTTCCAGAAATTTCAGATATTTTAGTGTTTTCATAAATTATTTAGTGGAAGTGTTCAAGACCATCGTCGCCACAAAGACTTCAGCATATAATTTTAAGAAAAGGTATTTTACGTTGATATCATCGTCGAAATCGAAATAAAAAGTACTGAGTCCGAGACAAATCAAAGACTATCAACTTGGCGTAGCAATAGCTACCTATCTTAAGATTTGTAGCCGGTAGCTAATGAATGAAATATGACGTAGGTACTGTACTATGAGCTAACATGAACCTGTGAATTGGGTACAAACAAACATCTGACGTACATTATGTTCTTGGTTCATGTATACTGTTCTCCTATATTGATTTTTTATTGGTTTCGGAGATATAAGTAGGTATAACATCCCTGGTGCGATTGAAATACGTGAGCTGCCTGAAAAAACCCGCAACCAACACCGCTCCGGAAAGCATGAAATTGTGGCACCAGCTATTCTAAAATGAACCATCAGCTTCCCACACCTTAAATTATCGTGTGGTCTCCTCCATACAAAATTAGTAGGTAGACCAAAGGTTGTTTGTGGAAGGGTGAAAAGTAGAGCTTAATTTACAATTTAGTGTAAGTGCTGCGAATTTGTAACTAACGTAGAGAGACCCATTGTGTTTTAGTTCCCGCTTCTAGTTTAAGTTGGGGCTGGTAAAATGAACCGAAAAACCAGAGCTCTCGTCAGTATTGTCAAAAGGAGCGGCGAATGTGTGAGCTTAATTAACCATTGCTCGTTTTCTTTATGCGATTTTGGTGGGCGCCGAGCAGAATGAGTTTTCATTAAAGTAACGTTTGCTTTTAAACGGTTTTTATGATTAAAGCCAAACCTATTTAGAAAAGCATTATCATCCTTGTGTAGTGGTTTTACCTGGGTGGGTTTTATTAAGCTAACAAGCTGGGTTTATTAGATAGTTTAGGTAAGAGGCTGTCGAAGTGAGATATGGTAATCGGTGGTAGCCTCGAGCCTATAGCCCTCACCCCCGCCTAGGCCAGACCGGGGCGACCTTGACCGCGGCCTTGGCAAGTCTGCCTGGATACAGCGCCCCCCGCCCAATGGCAGTATCCTTTTATAGTTCAGAGGCTTGTTGCCAAGCAACGCTTTCTCTACATCCAATCATATTATCCCACGTCGCGTCGCCGGGAATATGAAACCTATTTGGCAACGAGCTTGATCAATTCGGTCGTCACTTTTTAGGCACAAATCCGGATATGAATCTGGGAAGGCGGCGGAGGCGTGTTTTTTACACACGACCTCGTTCAAAAAGTCAGCTTTTCGGGAGAAATATCTGCTAAATCGTTAAACAATAGCGCTTATGTAAACCGACAGCAGTATCACATTCCCCTTTATATGAAGGGTCATATGTAATTTTTAAACATCGTAACATTAATACATATTATTGCTTAGGTAAATTACCTAATTATTATTTTTTCAATAATTCAAATTGTACCAAAAAGTAATTATTTTCTCTTACATTTATATTTCATAACACTGAGAAAGATCTTATAGAAGTAGAAATTTTGCCACTATCGGTATCAAGGGTTGACGAAACTTACGCTCCGATATAAATATTCTCTTCAAAAATATTTCCCTTTATTTTGCAGATAAAAGGGATCATGACCAAAGGGCAATTGACAATAAAACCTTATCAGAAAGGCTTAACTAAACAATCACTCTTTTCATCGCAAAGTCGTAGGAGTTATTGCGTGGGTTTTTTTATTCGTTATGTTAAGTCCTAGAAAAATAAATACCTGCTCTTGGGGCGCCATATGCTTTTTAATGTTTCTGGAAGTAATCGCCATTAGTTAGTATGTTTAAAAATAAATTATCTAATATGCCACTTAGTTCCATTAAATTTTGTCAATATAGCGAGATTTTTTTATTAGTTTTTAAATAGCTTTAAAAACTGCGCTTGCGAGAATGAACGAAGAACATACGCTATGTTGAATCCTGCACATGTTGCATGCTCCTCGTGTGGAAAACTGTTAAAGGTCAACTCCATCTCCTTGTGAACTTTCAGCATATACGATACGAAGTTATTAATCGACTGCAGATGAAGGCTAATGTTTATCGAGTATATGTATTAGTAAAATTATTAGGTACGCTCTGTAACCTAAACGGCTTGATTTTAACTTGAGAGATATCGTTAGATGCGATTAGAGAGAGTGTCTCTATCAAAACTATAAGCGGCCAAGTGCGAGTCGGACTCGCTCATGAAGGGTTCCGTAACAGCAAGTAACATTATATAAAAGTTCTTGTAGTTCGTTGTAACTTTGATCGATGTTTTAATAATAGTGGAAGGTAAATTGCGGTTTACGATTTATGACGTATTAAAAAAATACTACTTACTAGATCTCGTTCAAACCAATTTTCGTTGGAAGTTTTCATGGTAATGCACATCATATATTTTTTTTAGTTTTATCATTTTCTTATTTTAGAAGTTAGAGGGGGGGGGACACACATTTTTCCACTTTGGAAGCGTCTCCCGCGCAAACGCGTTTAGAAAAAAATGTTATTAGGAACCTAAATATCATTTTTGAATACCTATCCATAGATACCCCACACGTATGGGTTTGAAAAATGTATGGGGGACCCCTTAATTTATAGTTTTTTTTCTATTTTTGTAAGAAAATCTTAATGCGGTTCACAGAATACATCTACTTACCAAGTTTCAACAGTATAGGTATTATAGTTTCGGAATAAAGTGGCTGTGACATACGGACGGACAGACAGACAGACAGACAGACAGACAGACATGACGAATCTATAAGGGTTCCGTTTTTTGCCATTTGGCTACGGAACAATCGATGTACGGAACCCTAAAAATCACAATGACGAATTTAGGGCAATAATTTACGAATATGTGTCCTAAATTTTTTTTTTATTCTTAGCCTGTCGTTGGTCGTCAAAACTGTTTTAAAAATATATCCAGTAACGTGTTTTAGTGTACCTATACCTAATTCGGAATGGGAAGTTATAAAAACGAATTCTCGCAGTCAGGTTTTTTGTTAGTATTTTTGATGAAACTAGCTATTTCCTTGTCCTTTTTGTGGAGAATTTTATTTTTACAAGTTCGTTATATAATCTGCGAAAGCGTATTTTATTTTATCTACCGGGATAAACATAAACCATCTCGCGCACATGCGATCCCATTAATAACCTAATGTCTCAGGATATTAAGGGGCCGATTTACGTGACTGCGGCCTTGTTCTGGCGGGAATCACGATCTTTCCTTGTCTATTGTTGTACAGATATGGCGGAACGTTTTGTACCCAAAATTGGAGGATATAAAGTGTCGCAATTCGTGTTTTAGGCGATAAAAAAAGGTTTAAATGGGCTATCAGTATAGCCCGTGTTTTTTTATTGCTATTTATGGTATGCTGTTTTTTTTTGGTCGACCTCAGCTTAGAGTGTCAACCAATTCAGTGATATATTATGAGCTCGTTGACAAACATAGATTTGTTATTAATAAGTGATGTACCTTTGATTAGTAAAAATCTTCCCATTTTCCTCCGGTGGGCTCAAGACTATATCACATAAAATTTTACGCTATATTGTCATCTTCTTAGTTACCAACAAGTTGAAGAAAATATAACTTCATTTAGGAATAATAACATAATGGACTCGGCCGTGAAGATTGATTTCACTTCACGTGTTAATTACAATGAGAAGCGCTGTAATTAGGTCCGCTAATTGAGGGCGCTACACAGCCCGGACAGTGGCGCCCCCTGAACTAATGGGGCGACGCATTATCGCGCCCGCCCTGTGCTGCCGATGATGACCTATATCGGCTTTAACAAAGAAAGGCCAATGCAACGTTTCCGTGCAATCAGGCAATCAGAATAGTTTATTATGGCATAATCTATCTATAAATAATGTATATCTATCTATTTAAATCGATAAGCAGGCTGCGTACACAGGTACAAGATTTACTATAAACAATGTTTTTTTTCCTATAGGTACACAAAATCATTGATCACGCCGCCCAGGCTTATATGACACACTTGTTCAGTCTCATTATCATATTATACGTTTTTTTTTGTCAAAGTCACGATATGTAATGTAGCCTCCTTTTTTATTCAGAGTGCCACCTTTCGGAGGCGACAGGAGGGGAACAATGACTGACCCAAAATCTCCCATCTATATGAAAAGTTTATGGTATAGAATCCATAATCGAGCTCTGTCTCGCGAGGAAAAAAAGATAGAGAAAGCGAATGATTCAGTACACCCTATTCATTAATAAATAACTTAGTTTGTCAATGAAGCCCCATTTCGCCATGTGTTGCCTTCAGCCTTAGAGCAACGCCGGCCTTCCGTACCGGAAGGGAGTACGCATAGCGATTTTACTGTAGGCAAATTTTTCTGTCATTTTTTGGGGGGGGAAATGTGCACACAAGTGCAGTTCCGCATCCTTACATACAAAACAAATCACTGTAAAGACGATACTACAGTAACAATTTAGTGTACGGATGAGTCATGTCATAACTCACACATTGTCTTGTTTTACCATAGCAACCATAGAATTACGTTGCCATAACACGTATCAAGCGACTTCTCGCCGAAAGTCGGATTTATCGCGCGACCGATTTGTTTTTTGTACTGGCGGGCGGATTAGATGTTGCTGAACAAATTCGTCAACAAATAAGAATTAAATTTGGGAATTTCGTATTTAACTGTATTAATAGCTATAATACGATATGAATTTACTTATAAATGTGAAATTAACACTATCTTTTTGTAAACTTGATGTACCAGACCTCTTTTTACAGCAAAAAACCGAGTAATTAGGCATTTTTGATACTACGGCTGTTCACTTGCGTGACTAGACTCGGTCTACGAAGAGATCCGACCGCAACTGGTTTTTATAAACGCACATGCCCATTGGGCATATACAATTGACAGAGGGGTAATGTGTCGTATGGCTACTCCCTTCCGGTACGGAAGGCCCGCGTTGCTCTAAGCCTTCAGCAGTCAGCGTTGAATAAATGAGAAAATATCTTGTCGCTTCGCAGATGCAGCGCTGAATTTACTCGTTTCACAAGGAATTCACTGTAGTTGAACTGAATTTATTTAAAAAAGCAAACATTACGAGAGCTTCCAGTAACTAGGATTTAAAACACTCCTGTACGGGTGTCAGCAAAACTTTTTATTTTTACATGTAACTAGCTAGCAGTCCGCCCACGGCTAAGTCCGCGTTGTTTTTTTTATTTAAATCGGTCCAATGATTCCAGAGATTAGCGTGTACATACAAACAGAAAGAGACACGGAAATAAAATAAACTTGTATTTTTGTGTTCATCTACACTCCCTTTATCACCTACAATCAGTTTGAAAAACAAATCGATGTACAGACACGCCGATTCTTCAGTTTTATTATATTTTATATGTAATTACTAGCTTCCCGCCGCGGCTCCGCACGCGTTAATAGTTTTTCCCGTGGGAATGAGGAATTTTCCCGCGGTAAAAGTTAGCCTATGTTCTTCCGCAAGGTCTATTCTATCTTTGTGCCAACTCCGCCCGCTTTAACAAATTTTCCCGTGGGAATGAGAAAATTTCCCGCGGTAAATTGTAGCGTATGTTCTTTCCTAAGGTCTATTCAAACTTTGTGCCAAGTTTCACCAAGATCGGTTCAGTACTTTCGGAGTATTTTCAATTATTAGGAATATTATACGTATTTTTTTCACACCTTGTTGGGTTACATTATTGAAGTTTTAGTAAGGATCCCTAATTTTTTGAAAATAAAATATAGCCTATGTTACTCAGGGTGAATGTAGCTTCCCAACAGTGAAAGAATTTTTGAAATCGGTTCAGTAGTTTCGGAGCCTATTCGATGCAAACAAACAAACAATCAAACCTTTCCTCTTTATAATATTAGTATAGATTTAGTTCACCTATATACTTATACACATTAATTTTATTTTCTGAACTGTGGAAGTCACACAGGTGGCGTTTAATTTCTTTGTGCTACCTTGTCAGTACTTGGACGTACGCTTTCGTCCCGCCATTACGGGGGGTCGCGGCCGCCCGAATAAATTGAATAATGGCTAGCTCGCCTCAACTAAGTGGATTCTATTTTGCCTTACGTGCCCGACCGATGTCGGCCCTGCTTACATACGAATCACGAAAGCTAAGCTAGTCTTAACTACCAAAATAGACGAATTTACATAATAAATACGTTCGTCTCCGTGTTTTAAAGGTTTCTGAAGATTATTTCGTTCATCATGCTTGAGTAGGTTTTAATTTCCAAGGAGAATGTTTTGGGGTTTTCTAATTAAAAGACCGTGTGTAGCTATATAGCTCAACGTGGTAATTAATCTCCAAATTGCTTTGGGACCTTTTTCGCGGAACTTGTGGTTGATGTATCGCTTAATTCCTGATGTATATTGCGGTTCATATATCGTATGTCTTCTTTAACAGTCCTTATAAATGTCCCCAACGAGGGGTTCGAGCCTACCCTAGATCGGAGTGAATAGGTCTTGTCGACCAGCTGGCTAGGGTTGGTAGACATCACACACAATCTTTGAATATTTTCGCATGTGTGTGCAGGTTTCCTCACATGTTTTCCTTCACTGTAAGAGCAACGAATAAACGTACAATGCGAAAATCGAAAACACATTGTTACGTGCGTCAATAAAAAACAACGGGTCTAGCGGCTGCGCTGTCCCACTTACGTCTCCGATATTGTATGTCTTTTGTATGACTAATGTTATGTCGTTTATTTTCAACAGGCGCAAAGCGACGATGACGACGTCGGGCCCGACGATGTCAACGTCGCCGTTGAAGGCGGCTTCATGGATGAATTCTTCAGTGAGGTAAGTCTACAAAATTAAAAAAAAAACAAAAGAAGCCATTGGAATGTGGACTTTGGCCTGCCCCATCGCACGGTCGGGTAACTGGTAAATGGGGCGGATGGAGCAGCTACAGATGTTGAGGATCCAAAGATACGAAAATATGCTGAGCTCGCTGGGAGTTAGGTACCTACGCGTTTCCACCTCCGAGTTTGGAAAAAATGTTTCCTTGGGGCCGAGACATTTGGGGGCCAGGAATATCGGCACATCTCATCGAGACCACTGAGGACCGTAGAGCTGGCAGCTTTTTGGCATAAAAATTCTGTCTAAATAACCAATCAGAGAAAGAATTATTTTATATTATTAATTTTGATATCTTGGGTACCATTTCTGGCGTAGACGCGCTGGATGAGGTTGTAATTATGATTAAACTATACGTAGAGTACGAAATAAGTCAGTAAGACGCAGACATCAAATAAAAGAGCTCAAACTAGAATAGTTTATTTGCAGTTTATAGAGTTTCATTTATCGGTTCCCTGATCAAACATCGGCTATACTGTATGTATTGGATCTGTGAAAACCTTAAGATCGAAGGATATTTCTTCAATACATTGCCATCCACAGCTAGCCTCAATTTGACCCAGATCTTTCTAATATCATCCGACCATCTGTTGGTGGTGTGCCAACACTTCTTCTTTCTTATGAAATTTAAAGAAAATCTTTACAATTACTCGTATTTTAATTATAAGTTTAATTTGATGTAACTTTCTCGAGACAGCAAAATGCGGCTTTGCATAAGTTTAAAGTTTATACATAACCAAAGCAATAGTCATTCAGTCTCAGGCAGTTTCTGCAATCAGTACCAGTTTCGAATACCGAAGGCAAAGTTGGAGTTTGCGCGAACATTACTCAATAATCAAAGCTCAATGTTCAGCTCCCAGGGTGATTGCTGGCTTCTAAATTCGAACTTAGCTGAATTTCCACCGTGCCAATGAGTAAAACACACTCATCGTTAGTCAGTACAAGTACAAGCTAGGCAATAGACATCCATCCAGCTTCCAGATATCTCTTGGGAGTTGTGTCTTCCAGCGGTAAAATTTAGAAACTAAACTAATATGTATACACATAATTTTCTCTAAATCCTTTCTGCCTGTTCTATTTATTTATCGTGGGTGTAGAACAATAACCTGATAATACATAAATTTGAATTTTAAATACTAAACGCGAAGCATGACAGGCTGACTTAAGTGTGTACAGAAAAAGAGCGGGAATAGCAAAGAAACTATAAACGGACAGCTTTAGCTAAAGTTTTTATTCGAAGTAAGATTTTACAAATCATTTTCGACGTCGAGGCGAGTTCACAATTTGGCTGTCTTCTGTGGAGAAGAACTCGCCGGAAGAAACTCCACAGGCGTTGCCTAATTTTCCTGAAAATAATACTAACAGTATATGTTTTGCACGAGTATGTTTTATGGTTCAAGTATATTGAGTTAGGACACATATATCTTTATAAAATTTTTCCAGACGAAACGTGCAATGCATATTACGCATGTACGTACGTACAGTACAGCCCATAATCCTGTCGTGTTGTTATACCTGCCACGGAACACGTGCGATGACGAGGTTTATCCAAGTAATCAGCCATTATTAAATGTGTTCCTGCGCAATCTACATACGTGATGGACTAAAAGCTCGCGTTAATTCCATTAATGCACTCCGCAACCCAATTGGCGGTCTCTCTCTAAATGACTCCCACACAGTGAGACAGAATGTTATATGCAAAGTTCTAATTACTCTGAGGTGTTTATACATAATGTATGGTAGCTCTGTTGGAATTTGTACGTGTCTAAATATAAGAGTGAATACTTACGGTGTAGGGGAGTTAAACGCGGAATCTATTTCCATGTTTGAGAACAAAATTCTACTTAGTCTATATTCCAGATTCGATCAAAGATTTGTATTATTATCGAAAAATACAGGTCGCTGATAGCAGCTTAGCAAATACCGATTTTATTGTATTTGTATATATGTCTATGTTTATATTTATCTATGTATGTGAGTATGTACGTACATATACTTATTATGTTATTTTATTATCCGTGTAAGCATTTTTAAATAAAATATTCGTATGTAGTTTGTCTTATTAGATTTTTAAGCCACCAACCCACCATAGTGTTTTTCTTGAAATGACCTGCCTGGAAGATATTGATACCTTATCGATAAGGCCGCCTGTTGAAATCTCTTGTTTTATATGCTTGTGTAATTTGTTTTGTATTTCTTGGTGTTAAATAAGGAATATTTGTATTGTATTGTATAGAAATAACATGCTGAATCAACGGTTTTGAAAAACTTTCCCAAATACTTAGACGTTTCTCAAAAACTCGAAGCTTAATGACGTCAAGCACCGAAATATGTATCTTTCAACTGTCTCTAGTCTTAGTCTAGCCTGCAAGTCTAGCCATCTCGATCGATTGATACCTATTTTATTTACCAATTTGATCCCTATGACAAATGGCTACGGAAGATATTCGAAAGTCTCGCAGGATAACTTAGAATGCATAATTTGACTTCAGCTGAGAAACTACTAATTAAAAGTCAAAGTATTTATTTTTAACTTAAGGATATTTACATCACTTAGTTAAGTCAGTTACATATTCTTTTGTGGCAAGTTCAGAAATTTGGCTGTCTTCTGTGGAGAAGAACCGCCGGAAGAAACTTCACAGGCGTTGCATCTTTTCATAATATTCTTTACAAAATTATAAAATATTATTTTATACAATTTTATTGATATACGAGTAACAAAGAGTGCAAACGAAATATACTATTAAAGGAAGGCAACCAATCGATCAGGAATAGGAATAGCCCATGCAATTTTCTTCGAGTACGCGCTGCTTGACTGTATCTATTTTAACTAATTCTAATAATATCAGAACCGGTTATTATAAGGAAATTTATGTTTTACAGGTCACGATAATTATTATCCTGATATGACTGGCATTTGCAAATGATTATAAGAAGCTCAGACAGACAAAAAACTTTTGAACATTTAAAAATATATTCTTACGGATACGCTCTATACATTTTAAAAGCTTCTGTACTAATGTCGATTTGCCTTCAATTCGTTATAATCGCAGTAGGGCTTTCTGTCGTCCGTGACATAACTACAAACATACCCACACGATATAAGAAGAATTCATTTTAACTATCTCTATACTTCTGTAATATATTTTGCACTTCACAAATCCAGATATTCGATTTGAATACAAAATGCATACTTGCATTAAAGCTGGAAATGCTAATTTAAGCTGTAAAGTATTAGTGCACGGCTTTCCTAAACACGAAATGGGTCTAGCTAGAGCAAAATTCAGTTTGTTCGACGCATTATCCCTGCTCATGCACACGGCGACGAGACGTGATGAGATACGCGGCTCGCTTTATGCATTTTTAACACGAGGTCAGCATGAAAATGAGAAATACATTTCAAAAGACCAGGATAGATGCTCGCGTATACTTGAGCTTCGGTGGCCAACTGGCAACTGGCTAGGGCCGTTGACACCCGTTGACTTCTATTTGGTAGTTTGCGCGTTCAAGCCTCGTCACGTACCAAATGTGTTTTCGATTTTCGAATTCATTATGTATACGCACTACGAAAATCGCCCCTCCCTACCACTACGGAATACGGGCGCTCTCAAAGTTAACATTTTCAGCCGCATGTGCTGACTACTGTAGGTACGTTTATTAGATGCTCTTACGGTGAAGGAAAACATCGTGAGGAAACCTGCACACACCTGCGAAGTAAAAAGTTGTATGTGAAGTCTCCCAACTCGCACTGTGCCAGCATGGTAAGGCTAAGGCTAAGGCCTATTCACCCTGATTTCAGGGTAGGCTCGAGCCCCACGGTGTGGGTGAGCTGTTAAAGTATACTTGAGCTGCGATATTGCTGCCTTGGTTATTTCCTTCATGCCCATTACAGCCCATATCTAGTCTTACCCTTAAATGGGAAGTACTTCTATAATACGTATGCTTGGCAGGCGGGTTGAAGATTGCATTTATTGTTGGTTATGCAGGTGAATACTGCTGTCGAATTCCTGGATTGTGTTTCCTGTTTTCCTCAAGTATAATACTTACAGAAAGAGTGAGGTTGGTCAAATGATAATATCCTACTGCTTATCAAAACTTGAACACTAACAATAAAAACTAGACCATCTAAAGTTTATCTGCAATTATGACAGCGAGAGGATGTATTAAAATAAACGACGCAGATGGAAAGCTCTTGGTTTTAGAATGTACTGGCATAATTACAGGAGGTGGAACTGAAATGCTTCTAAATTTTGCTAGAGTACACGAAATTCGCAACGAAACGTAACGATAATGAGCTCCATGTTCGCAACAAAGACTCGGATATCTAGTCCACGATGAAATGGTGTTAATTTTTAAAGTTAAGAAAATTTATGGTCGCCCGTACCTTTCATCCAAACAATTATATCCTGTTACCTTTCTTTTTATACGCCTAAATTGTTTAAAGAAATAGACGTGAGTTTTAAGGTTTATAAATTACTGATCTTCCGTCCCGCTTCTTTGCCCGCGTGATTGATAATGCGGGAATGTGATATTAGAAGACAGACACAGACAGAGGAAGATTTTATACACTGTGAAATTTCACGGTGTATAGCCTCTAAAGCTGAAAAGTAACTAAATTACTCACCTTATTTACAGTAATAGTACTAGGAGGGTACATTCAGTTAAGCTGTAATACTGAAAAATTGTACGATTGCTGCTTAATCGATTTTTCCTTAATTTGAACCGAAATATTCACAAAGAGGAGTTCATATTCATGTGCACAGCACAACCATCTTTATGCATTTCGCACGCAGAGAGAATGCAACAGGAAATATAGGAACAAATAAAAGTAGCGTGGCAACCAGCCTGTATTTTATATCTCTGCAGTTACTTGTATTCTACGTTTAAAGGCCAGTATAAAATGAACACCAAATGGCTTTTGCATAGTCGTTCCAATTTTAAGAACTGGAGACTGTGTTGCATATCTGGCTATCATAATATGCATTTTGTGACGTATCTTATCTAGCCCAGACTATCCTACTGCTGGGCAAAGGCATCCCTCCTTTTCTTCTATTGCTCTTTTTCCAGTCTTAGCCATCAAGCATTGTTTTGTTTCTTTGTAAGAAATAATAATAATAGCATGATTCTCTATTGGAAAATTTAATTTGATTAAATTGCGCGTTGTTTTTTATTTATACTGCCAGTTTTTTGTCTGCACTAACATTTTAAAGTAACAAGTGTTTTGTTATTATTATATGTTTTGGTTTTTGTTGAGAAATTAAATTTTGTTGATTTTTATTTCTGGTTGATCCAAGTACAAACGGAGAAAGTAGTTTTTAGCTTTTCCAGAATTTCTATATCTTTAGGATCTTTGTTAAGACTATTCAAAATTTTGAATAAACATGTTGTATTATATTAACTCGGGCAGCTGCACTGGACAACCAGTAAAATTTTAATTGAACGGAGTATTTTTTTTATTTCGTTAGGTAGAGTTGAAAAGCAAATAGTTTTCAAACTACTATTCGCGGATATGCGGAGCGAGTTCCTGGTAAACAGAAAGAGGGAAGCCGGTGTAACAAACAGTGGATATCAGCGACAAACCTTTTCCTATACCTGCTAGAGCTGAGACAGTGCTGTTAATAATAGCTGCTCCAGTACTAAGGTTAGCGCTAGGAGTCGCAAGGTTGAAATATACAGGAATAATTTCGTAACTATGTCTTGAAAACATGAAGTAGAGTAGTAGTAACTAGAATAGAATAGAACCTCGACTAGTTGGCTACACAATGAAAAATTTTTGTAGCCTGATTAGGTGGGTTTGGTATGACTAAATTCAAATACGTTAAATAAAGGTGTGCTAGTGTTTACTTGCCATGTGAATAGCTCTACATATATTTTTTTTTACCTGTGACCAACTAAGTAACAAATTGTCAGTGTTCTATATTCACAAACATCTCTAGTAAAAGCTTTATGAAACTTTCAGCTTGTTGCGCCTATTGTTCCAGCATTTTCAGTCGGGGTTGTTATGCCGATACAACCAACAACAACGGCGCTTTATTCACTTGTGTTTACATTACTGCATTCATTTGCTATACTCGCGTTGTTCGCGTGCTATGTTACCATGTATTACATTCTTGCAAAAATCACGCAATGCTGAGCCTCTTGGTCGCTCGCTTGACACAATTATCAGGAATTTTGGTATACTCGTAGACAAAAAATACTCCAGTATTTTATTTAATTTAAAGAGTGTCTCTGCTATCGCTATAATGAAAATACGACTCGAATTTCTTTTATAATATCGACTGAAAAGAAAAATAATACAAATCGACACTTATGTTAATATTGATTGATTCTAGGCAATTTTATTAAATGTTCAAAAGAAAATTTATTTATGAAGTTCATTAATTGGACAAGCGCATCTTACGATCAAATTTCAAACTTTATTCGCAGAAGAATATAAATTGAAATTGTATGTCAAATTATTCTCCAAAACTTCTGACTTGGCTCGGGATTGATGAATTTTGTCGTATCGGTAATAATGAGCGATAAAAAAATCTTATTTTTGTAAAAGGAATTTTTCGCATTGGGGTGTTCGGGGAATAATCGTTGGTATAATAGTAGGGAGGTCGGTCGGTCTATCTAAGGTTCAGACAATCAATAGGTAGACCCAATTAGTCGGGATTGAATAGGTATTATTCTCGGCATGTACTAGCCGACACAATGGCTCGGCACTTCGTCTCGGAAGGTTGGGAGAAATTATCGGATGATCCCAAGAATTAAAGTCCCAATTTCTGAATAAAAAGAAAGTCCAATGTCTTGAAAATGTTTCCTAGTAATCTTTTCGACGTTTACATTTGATCTTAATTTCTTCCTTTCACGTTTGGCTGAGTATCACGAATTTTTATTTAAAACGAAATTAAAGACCTTTTATTATATTCTTCATCTTAATATGGTTTCTGTGAAAATATATAATAATTTGTAAGTATCCGTTAAGTATTTTGTTATTTATAGCAATTTCTATTTTCGATCAGTCTGCCTCCCACGCAAATAAAGTTCGAACGCTATTTACAGAACATTTATTCTTAGGATGAAATGCGACGTTGAGAATACGCTGTTTCGTAGTATAAAAACAATATTGGAAGCAGTATTGGATTTCACAATGAATTAAGACGGGCACTTGTAATAGAGCGTGGGTGTAGGTCAGGACAGGCTACACTTCGATTATGACGTCATCGTCTATAGGTATTATTGGTCTAGTCGGCCAGACTCTAGCTGGATTGATCGCCATATAAGTATTTTGTTGCAGAAATATGAGACATTAATTTCCTAAATTGAAAAGTATCTGGTATTTTTTCGGTATATTAACTAATTAATTTGGACTGATACCTAGAACTTTTGGAACAAAAATGTAGAAATTGATTGTAAAGAATCCAGCACATGCGGTTGGACATTAGCACTACGAATTCACTCCTACTTCTACGGAATACGGGCGCTTTCAAGGTCAACAAAGTCCAGCCGCATGTGCTGCCTACTATACCTATTTAAAAACCTGGCGATAGGTACCATAAAAATATGCGGCGGTTAAACATTCCTTAAACGCTTTCAGCTCAAACGAATAAAACTCTCATAGCTTTTCTCGTTTTATTTACTGCAAATATTTATCGAATCTATGATATTATGTGTGTATCGCACGTCGCATGTTTTTATTTAGATTAGAGCCAAAACCAACTCTCTGCAGTTGTCATACGGCACCAGCTTCCACCTGTATCACCAACATCTACAATTTAACAATCCGCCTGTCAAGTGTGGGGATTATGAGTATGACAACATCTCCATTATAATAATAATATAATAATATGTGGGACATCTCACACTCGGCCATCTGACCCCAAACTAGGCAAAGCCTGTACTATGGGTGCCAGACGGCTGATATACATATTAATATATAACATCCAGACACAAGGCAAACACAAGTGCTCATCACACGAATGATTGCCCTGGGCGGGATTCGAACCCGCAACCCTGTGCTCAGTAGGCAGACGTACTACCAACTAGGCTACGGAGCCGTTGGCATTGAAAAGGCGACGTATTTCTTTAGTCAGAACAAACATTTTGTAGTAAAATAGAATCGGGTAGTTTGATATTGAAAAACAACAAGCTTTGCAATTCTACATGCAGTTATTTTTGACATGTAGCGAGCGCAAATATAAATTTTCACATGGTTTCCCTGTGCGCTCGTTGCATATCGATTTTGCGATTGTTTCTAGCGACGATTTGTGCATTATGAATGCTGTTTGTTATGGACATGCATGCAACGTTGATTCAGTTAATTGAATCGAGTGACATGCAGCAGGGTTATATAGCAACCATTGCAAAGTGTCTATAGTTTGAGCTACAATGTTAGATAATTATTATACTATATATACCCCTTCTATATCTGATTTATTCGTCCTTAGTCCGAATTGAATTAACCCAATCGTCCGATCGTCGTGGAGATCTTTGGGGGAGGCCTTTGTCCAGCAGTGGACGTCTTTCGGCTGAAATGATGATGATGATGAAGTCCGAATCAATAAATTAAAAACATATTGAGCAATAGCGGATCTCGAATCCGCACCTCCGCTTTCAGCAACGAACTTATCTATTACACCATGAAACTCTACATAATATGAAGTAATGGATGTTTCTAGCCGGTAAAATCGACCTGGACCGTATACAGGGCAATGATGGCTCATAATATTTTACAAGTCTGTCCGTTTATGGTTACGGTTCGCCGCGCGCCGGTCACTTTTAATTTTCAGAAATGGGCTGTTCATACCAATTTTCACAAGTTGTTAGAAGGTGTATTGCCCACTCGTATTTTTTTTTATTGGACAAGTTGTGTTTATTTATATCGGTGTAGGAGAGTAATTTTATTGCCTGCTTTGCCTGTAAGGAAGACATCAATTTATTTTCAAGAGATTCGTTCGCTTCCATTCCTAGAAAAATAATTTGCCACTTTACTTCCGCGCGTATTCTCGTTATTCAGCCGAAAGAAGTCCAATATTGGAATGAGCTAAAATTGGTCCAGTTCTTTGCCGGAAACACACTATGGAAATGTACGCCCTTGCAATATACTCGTATCTAGGAAACAATATCTGATTGTGATTGTCAGAGGCAAATCTTGTAACAAGTTGCTCATAGTGCTTTTCGGGGGTTTTGTACATCGCTGAATTCTAATCGCTATTAGAAGTTCGAATAATTACTCCTTGTACCTGAAACCCAAAATGGCGGCCAAGAAATGTAAATAAATAAACATGTCATGTGGGGTATCAAATGAAAGGGAATCATGAGTAGATTACAAATATATAATATGTTGCTATAACCCCCCTGGACAAAGTAATTAAAAAGAATTTTTTTTTTCGTAAGTAGCGTTTCGCGCCTCCTTTGTATAGCTGTAGATTCAAAACTTGCGAATCAAGATTTGGAAATTATTTTGTTATTATCAAAAATATCCTGAAATATGCGCGAAAAATAAATTTAGCCAAAAAATATTAATAAACAAGCAACTTCACGCATGTAAGTTGCAAGCATGCGGTGCGGTGCTCACCTATATTTTGGTAACGTAATTAGTTTTAAGTTTGAATTATAATTTTATACATGCATTATTGTGGTTGCTGTTGGTGAGCCTATTAGAATAAAAATATATGTAAGTACAGATAATGTTTGCGGTAATAGATCGGTAATGGTGGTAATTTACCGCTAACTCCCCATCACGGAGTGCACAAAGCCCGCGCATTAATGCAGCTGCAGTTGTGAGTAGGAATGGTGGCGTGGAAACCGCGCCTTTTGTTAGGAACTTTGAACTTCCGACGTTCGATTTGACCTCAGCGAGGCTCTAGGAACTCAATACTGAAACTGAGTTGCTTGTTTGTCGTGTGAGTTTAATTTAACCTACCTCACAAACCTTACTTCCCTAGCATGACTGTTTACGCGTGCGAGACATAATTTTGTCATGCGTAGTCTCTTATCCTATTCGAGGATATTTCAATATGGCGCGTTTTTCGCAGCTTTTTGACAGTTAAATGTGATATAATAATAATAATAATAAAATGTGGGACATCTCACACACTGCCATCTGACCCCAAACTAGGCAGAGCCTGTACTATGGGTGTCAGATAGCTGATACGCATACATATATAAATATACAACATCCAGACACAAGGCAAACACAAGTGCTCATCACACGAATGTTTGCCCTGGGCGGGATTCGAACCCGCGACCTTGTGCTTCGTAGGCAGACATACTACCAACTAGGCTACGAGGCCGTTATATATTATGTATGTGATACACATGGCTCGTATAACGACTACATCGTAGATGTTAGCCGGAATCAGCAGCTTCACGTGCCTTCTGAAGCACAGAAACATCTTGGTTTTCCGACAATTAAGTAAACAACGTTTAACTACAACAATTAACACAGTCCACTGATGAACTAAGGGGTCTAGCTGGTCTCAATAGTTCGGTGACTTTGTCCGGTAACCAGATTTTCCATCACATGAACAAAATAGATGTAGTTTTTCTAGCGTTAAAAGTTAACTGTAAAGTGATTACAGAACTAAATCACCAAACTAATGAGAATAGACTAAAAAAGGGTCTAAGGAGGTGTTGTCTTGATCCCTACGCTAGAAACCGGTGTTGATCTTGATTATACAGAGGCAAGTTACAGACTCTGTTGAATCTGCAATCAAAACTAACCCCGTCCTCGTTGTAGGTAGTAACCCTTCACTAAGAACTTTAAATTGACGTTTTCTATCAAAGCAACTTCAGACTACCGAAGAAAATGAAATTCAGGAGAAACTAAACCCAATTCACGTTAGTATTCCCAGAGCTTTACTTGCTAAAAACGAATTCTTCAGTCTACTTATTCTTTTCATACTCGTTTTACAGGTCATATTACTATATTTCGTGTTACATTATTTCTACAATTTTTACCTCTTAACAATGATAAAATGCGTCCCTTTTAGGTTGCGTGAGGGGAATGTTCGGGTATAATCCTACTGCGGGCCAGCTACGTGCAATATAACTCACTCAGAAGAGCAGAGTGATTCAGATCTTTTAGCTCTCGGGATTTGATTCACTCATTTAGCTCAGAAGCTCACTAATGCTCGCGAATGATTATAGGTTTAAAACTCGCAGAACTAATGTAGGTGATAGTAACTAACTACTATTAAATATAAGCCTTAATCGAATTGCCATTGTGTATAATTTTATTTGTGTTTTTTTTTTTATTTTTTTTTATATTGATCTACCCATCACGCATGTCATTACTGACGGTCGAGCGACTGACTCTACTCAATTGGTATCGCTCACAATAAAACTGAACGCAGCAGCCATACGCAGCTAAAGATCTAAAGATTCGGATAGGCGGTGAGTTGAAGAGCGATTGGGTTTCTAAAGAAGAGTTAACTCTTTCCATTCAGTCGCTCAGGAGTTGCTCACAGCTACTGCAGACTAGACAGGCCAACATAAATATTCAGACAGTGGCTCGCATTCGTCATAATCGTGCGATTCATTTGCATGTTATTGTGTATGAGATGCTCCAAGTACTCGGCCGCTCATTATTCTCGCAGTGAGATTCGCGTGCCTTGGGCTATATTCCGCAGACTAAGACATGCCGACGTATTTATTGTTTCTGCACATTGTTGTCGCCTGAATAGCTGCGCTGTGCCATTTTTGTTTCTGATATGTAGTGCAGCTCTTTACAGTATACTTTTTCTGAGAATCGTATATTAAGATCGCTTTGAAATGGAAAATCATAACCCTTTTTTCACGCAGGCTCATGCTGCAAAGAACTGCACTCTTCGCAATTCTAAGACACCATCTTAATAAACTAATATTAGATCATAGGCGAGATTACAAACTAATAAGCAATGCAATACTCAAATCCATAGGGAATAATATAATATTAACGTTGCCGTTTTTGACACCACCGGGATTAACGAATCAAATTCACACGTATGTTAATTTGAGCATATTATTATATCAACACCGTATCAATACTAACTCGTTACAAAAAAGATATCACACTTACACGTTTCAATTTAAATTATAATTAAATAAAAAATCTAAAAGAATCACGCTGATGGATTTTTGATTTTTACAATAATTGACAGTTAAGAGTTCGAATTTTGAAAACAGAGCTTAAGTTATTACGTGGTTATTACCATTTTGACCTATATCTACAGATTCCTAAGTAATTTTCCACAAGTACGAACAGTGTCTTGTTTGCATGTAGCTCGCGGGATAGCAATCTCGAATGTAATCCGTTCATCATACTCGGCGTCGGCGCAAGTGTTCACTGTAATAGCTTGCATTAGTTCTGCGATTAATCTGCTTGCTATTTAGTTAAACCCTCCACTACAATTACACTGTTTTGGATTCAAAATTTCCCTCGTGTCATAGATTGATCAAAATGTGCGCAATATGCCTTGCTGCAATGCCTTTCTGTGGTAATCTGTTGGCTTTGTAGGTTCTTGGTTTTAGATTTTTGTAAGGAACAAAATAGTCATTTCGGTTAATGGTTTTTGTTTTTTGTAATACTTTTCAAATAGTGTGATTGCTAACAATAGTTTCATATTTTGGATCGTTATAAAGTTAAAAATCTGTAGCTTATTTGGCCTTTACTCGAACTTCAGTTTGTAGTATTTACTCAGAAATCGCTTCAAAAATACCTAATTTCTCCTAAGTACATAATACAGTGAAATAAGGCGGGCGACCACATTTCAGTCGTTTTCTCCTCAATCTATTCCCCATTTTCGCGGTGAAAGAAACACTAATGCGCTCTCGTAATTACAAAGTTTCGACGCCCGACCTGAGTCCGTTTGGTAGAATTTTTAAAAGGTTTATTCAAGTTACCAAGGATGAATGTTCCTTTCTTTCAATGTAAAAGAAATTCATGGTAGGAATTCTGGGGCAAAGATTACGCTTTATATTTTAGTAAAAGCGGTTTGGTACTTACTAATAAACAAATTATGGTGTATTTACAAAAATCTGGAAGAGTATAGCTAATTAGCTAGGTATTATTAATGCAGGCATTCGAAGAAACCGAATGAAGTTGAAGTTCAAGACCTGACTGATAACAGTAATACTATAAATAATAAAGTAATAAAGCCAGTGTCGATAATAATTTATTCTTTAAAAATACGAATTGTGAAAATTTAACAGTGAAGTGATACTTTTGCCTGTGTTTGTTAAATTCAGCCGATATAAATAGAGTTGAATGTGAATTGGATTGTCCCGGCGCGTTCGCAACTCGATTGGCATCTGTTCCCAGAATACTAGATCTAGTGTTCTGCTAAACATGTTGGTCAGTAAACGTGTGCACTTTTGCAGTTCTTAAGACCTCACGAGAGAAAATTGTGTTCACTGTGTAACGAGGTGCTTTGCATGCCACCTCATCTCATTTAGACGGAAAAGAAATTGTAAATGAGATGAATATGATACGGGCTTGTTTAATTGTAGCACCCGCGGCTTACCTACTATGAGCCGCGGGTGCTACAACTGCTTCGAAAATATCTGTTTTTAAAGTAAATCTTTAAAAGTGCTTGCGTCGTAAATTTAAATAAGATTATTACAGCATACCTTACACTAAAAATATTTTCCTATGAGCTTCTGGTCATCAGCATTCTTGCTATGAAGATGATGGATGAATAAGCAAAACATTTCCAATAAAATTTGACTAGACTTGTCTACACTCCTTCCAGTACCTACACATGTCTGTTTTGTGATATCAAAATTATCTTTGCTTTGTCATACATAATATATTTATTTTTAGGGAAGGCACCTTATCTATTGAAAAACATTCCTTCAACACGTAGGTGTATAAAATAAATTGGTTCTGTAGTTCAAGAAAAGAAGGATGTAAATTCCTTAATCGAATCAAGTGCTTGAGTAGCCGCGATGATCGTGGAGTTAACAAAGCTATCGGCATTGGTCAGCCGTGGGACGCACGATAGAGTTTATCGCGCTAATCTGAATAATGTGAGTCACTCAAACATAAAACCTAGAGTCGACTTTGTGTTGCTAAAACATCACTTAATCTTGTATATAAAATCACCAGTTCTTTTCTCTCTTCGAAGCTTATGTACCGTTTAGTTTTGTGCTTTCGCTGGGATGATTTTGTTAGATATCTAACACTTTTACTAAGAGATGCCTGTAAGTGTCGATTACTCTCTCTCTATGTCTTGATATACCTATATCGTTTTGTAACAATGGATCGTATGCTTGAAAAGACCTTTTGCAAATTACAATATTTACGAGCTTGATGCAAAATTTTACGTTATCGTTGAAGAGATTGCTACGACTACGTAAAGTCATTTGTGCATGACGTCAACATAATGATTGGCAAATGATTGTTTACTTCCAGACGTTTCCGCGCAAAAAGAGATCATGAAATACAAGGTGGGCCAAAAGAAATCACCCTATTGGAAGATGCTCTCATTTTTTCAAATGGCCGCTAATGTCAAATTTGTTTTGACATTTGTGTACTAGACAGATGTAGAATACAAGTGAACAAGCCATGGAGCGATACAGTCCCCAAGAACGCGGAATAATCGTGTCTATTTTTTTGCGTAACAATTCGTCTGTGGTGTTGGCGCAGCGCGAATTCCGTCGCCGATTCCCCGGCCGTCCGACACCGACTGCGCAAACACTGTAATGGTATCAGCTTTACATGCCGGCGATATCACTATATTGAATCTCTGAATTGAGTTATTGAGTGATAAATTAAAGTTATCTATTTATTAGCTATGAAAATTAAGTGATATCGTTTAATCCAAAGTAATCTGATGATGGTGAATATCGCTCGTTGGCCCTGAACTTGCCACGCCTGCCCCAATCGTAGTTACGTTTAAAGTGGATCATTTCATCAAGGTTTGCTCAGGAAATTTAGTTTAAAACACAAAAAACCACAGAATACCAAATAGTAGACGAAACAAAGAAAGCGCAAATTTAAGCGTGTTTTATTTATTTTATCGATCAGTTTTATATGCTTAAAGATTAGCTCACTGATAAAGATGGTTACTAAAAATGCATCATCCTGTCATTGTATAATAGATATCGTACAAAAATGTTAAGTTATCTTACTGCTTAGTAGTGAAGTGACATAAAAGTAGATTCTCAAAATCACCAATATACTTTGTTACCTACTGCCGGTTGTACAGTCCATCAGACAAATCAATAAACAATTTAGGATTATTTAGATCAAATGGCGGAATTTATTTCCGGCTGTGATATAAATTGCTGAGCTTTAGCGACATCAGTGATTCCGATTTTACCCTTTATCACTGAAAACGGTTGTAGGTTTAGAGATCCGAAACAATCAATTTATCTACAGTTCGGAATCTAAGAGGCTTTGGGATGACGCTTAACTGATTCACTGGTGAATCACAGGGCCGGAGTATCCAATTATCGACCCTGCCTGACCGAGCTTCATTTAGTGTAGAGATTTATTTAAATGCGTTTTAATCATTTATTTACTTTTCAATCATGAATATTGTGAGTATTTACCTCGTATAATAAGTCTCCTGATTCTGACCTAAGAGGCTCGTGTTATATTAATGTTATGTCTACCTAAAATTGAATGACTTCACTTTGGACTTTATATACCTACAGGCTTGGAATTTCTTCGTTGGTTTAGAGCATCCGACGCCGATGTCATCATCAATGATACACCGTTATAATTGATCTTATATTCTAAGCATTTTTAATGATGAACTACGAAATGTTGCTAATAAGACAATTTTTGTTACGGCGCGCGGCGATCAAGAATTGCAATGACTCAAGGACACACAATACATAATAAAACTCTACAAATAAGTACATAATATATGGAAAGACTCCTAGTAATTTTACAGTGGCTTAAATTTGCGATCACGATGCTGTCTCTTAAAGAAATTAACTCTTAATGGATAGTATTTATATTTTCTCATACTTTACAATTACATTGTATTTAAGTGAGCCGTAAGATAATTGTATAGTCGGCCAACGGTATTTATTGCATCATTCATCGTATTCAATAAACATTTCCACTGAATTCCTAGTGGCACTAAATCCAGAGCAAGGACTCTATTAAACTTCTTCAGAGAGAAATACTAGTATAAGTTACACCACGTTAAGCTTACACTTACTTACATACTGTATAAATAAATAAAGTTACGTATGTACGGTAACTGGAAAATAGTCCAATATATTTTCCTATCTTAAGTCTACCTATAAATACAATCAAGAATCACTACTTATAGTAGTATAAAACAAAGTCGCTTTCTCTGTCCCTATGTCCCTCCCTATATGTCCCTCCCTTTGTACGCTTAAATCTTTAAAACTACGCAACGGATTTTGATGCGGTTTTTTTTAATAGATAGAGGGATTCAAGAGGAAGGTTTATATGTATAACACATGCATAATATACTTAAGAATAATCCACAATAACCATTTTCCCGTGCGGAGCCGGGGCGGGTCGCTAGTTTACAAATAAATGAAAGTTGAAAAATATTGTCAGGTTCTGAATTTTATCTAGACTTTTTCCAACGCTACTACTTCTTTCTTAATCCCGTTGCTCATTTCGAACCCGCCAGGAAAAAAACTAATATAATTTAATAGGTAATAAAATAGTATAATTTAGTAGGTAATAGGTAACCAAACCCGATGGATAAGTACTAAAATTACATTGTTAAGTAAAACCCGGGAATTGAGTCATTGTGACCGTGACTCACTCACTCACTATAATAGTATCGTAATGGCCACGCAGTCGTTCTATCGATTTCAATCCAGAACTAACTTACAACATCTTTTGTAATGATTGTAATATTGATAAATAAGGGTATCGGTAAAAAATTCCCTTTGGGGATAATTAATGACGTCGGAATTTTTAGAGAGAGCTTTTATCAAGCGTTTTTCTAAACTTTGCATATTTAGACCATGTAGTGGTTGACGAATTCATATATGCATTGTCGATATAAAAATACCCTTTATCGAGCTTGGTGTGAACTATTGGAGTTTTCTTGTTCTTTATGAAGGTCTTTTCCATTTGTAAACGTCTTTCGCCTTGAAATTATGCTGATAAGCTAAACTTATCGCATTTCTGTGACCCACATTCATCGTAATTTTCAGAAAGATCTAAGACTATTGCTCCTGATTCTTAATGCAGACAATTTTTTGCCAAAGTAATCTCGTTGGAAACAGCGTTCATGGAGCGCTTTAAAAATAAGTATTTCGAGGTTGGAGTGTTGGTTTTCAGGGGCTAACATAAAACCACAATGACGCTTTTTATTCTGTCGACCACTCTGTAATAATATCTTGATTAATCTAATCATGGGCGTGTAATTACTAGTTATTAGTGCTCGTGATTGTGTTATTATTACAGAAAAACGTTTCTACATGTTTGTTTACGAAATACAAGGCCTCGTTATAACTGTATTAAATTCTGCATAAAATAAACAATTATTTGTAAAATTGCTTTCCTTTAGTAAGTCGGGAAACTGAAATATGCTTTTTAATGTTATTATCTTCTTATTAGATACTAGCTTTCCGCCGCGGCTCCGCCTGCGTTAACAGTTTTTCCCGTGGGAATGAGGCATTTTCCCGCGGTAAAAGGTAGCCTATGTTACTCAGGGTGAATGTAGCTTTCTAATGCTGACAATTTTTTTTAAATCGATTTAGTAGTTTTTGAGTTTATTCATCTACAAATCTTTCCTCTTTATAATAATATAGTATAGTATATGTAGTATGAATAGTATGATTACAGGATTATAATGAAGGTAATCGACCTCTTCAACTCTGGCGTCAGAATTATTTTGCTGCCTTCTGACGTCACTAATCTTGAAGCTCTTTAAAACCTTTTAATTTAATACGATGTACAGAATAATGTATTTTGGCACGCGTGCCGTTAAATTAGGCATATAGAGGCGTTTGCTCCGCGGTTGGCCTGTTGCCAGTATCTCTTGTAGCCTAAGCCTAATGTTGAGTGAAGAAGAGTCTTTACCACAACCACATTTACAGATGGATCATTTTAGCAGTGCAGACTTTAGAGCGCCACGTGGTAATTTTAAGTAAGTGCTCTTCTGGCTCTACTAACCTTACCACACATTGCATCTACAGCTGGATACTCTAAATCCTTACTCCTTAGTACTGTATGCTGCAGTTTGTCTTGTGTGTGGGCAAGTAAAGCACCATTAATAACATTAGCTCTAGAGTCTAGAGAGTGTCTGCTTGGCTGCAGCCCTAATTCAAGTTCTCAGGTCTTACTACTTAAATTTTAGCGAGTACCTTATTTATTACACATAGTTATGCAAGTATAATCAAAGGAAAATGTTACGTCAGTCATTTTACTACCCTTGTTTATTTGATTTTAAATTATTATCCTTAGCCGACTTGCACTTGCATACACGATTGGTTTTGATGACAATACATTAGTAATTATTGAATTTAAATCCAATAATATGTCGGACAGTATTTATCGTTTGTTGCGTAAAAAATCACTAAATCCAATATGGCAGGCGGCATGCTTCCCGTTATTTTTATTGAGGTTTAAATATTTCCCATAAAATAAATATGCTTTCTTTAGGCTTTTAGGATTAGTAGCATGGTTTAGAGACAAACAAACATTTTCTTTATTTATTCAAATTTGAAGCTTTGTGCTAATCGCGTAGGCAGAAAACGTTGTTAGTATAGGATTGTCTGAATTGTTTGAAATTATTTCAGGTAAATACAGCCTGGGGTGTTTGCTCAACGTAATATAAACAAACAAACATTCTGCGACGTAACGACGAGTTGGATACGCGAAGTGATCTCTGTATTACTTAGACTCTAGCTAGACTCTCATTTTAAAGTTTCCTATAAACACACAGCAGTAGTCTAGGAACGAGTGTAGCTGGCTGGAAGCCAGGCGCATCCGTACTACTATCTCGACTATTTTAACTTGAACCCCCACATTCCTTTGCTTCCGGTTTAGAGTTTATTTGAGATAACGAATTGTCAGGTGTAGACCTAATTTTGTTGAGTAATACAGCGGCGGTGGCTGAGCTCGATGCAAAGATTAACGATGAAGCTGGCGTTTAGTGAAGAAAAAAACCCTAAAAATAAATTTCCTTAGCTTGAGTAATTAACAGCGGATGCGGTGCTGAGGCAACCAAGAGTAATGGATCTCGTCATAAAAGATTTTTATTAAGATTGCGTGATGATCTAACAGAGAGGATTAATAAAATGTAAATATTTGCTAATGTAAAAATTAAGTAACTGGATAATTCCTGTGTGATTATATGCTATTCGTCACCATAATAAATAACATTTATCTCTTCGTAGGTTGTTACATCACATGCTCAATCTCACAAACTGCAGTTATTAGTTATAATACCTATGTCCAACTGACCCCTGACCATTGACTCGAAGAAGAAAAGGAATAACCATGTCTTTTAATAAATGATTAGCACGTATCAGTTTTTAGACAATCACATAAAGTTCAGCCTGTCATTTCGGAACCAAAAGTTATCTTATTTCTGCCTGCCGAGACTGGAAAGTCTCCTATGGCTGTGCCTAAGGTAAAGTTTATTTGAAGTATATTCATTATGTTGTTTCTTTCCAGGTGGAAGAGATACGAGAGATGATAGACAAGATTCAGGCCAACGTCGAGGAAGTAAAGAAGAAGCACAGTGCCATCCTATCAGCGCCGCAGTCAGATGAAAGTAAGTGCTGATCCGCTAAGTGATGAACCCCGACGCTGCACTCGGGAGCGACAGCCCATTGCTCGCTTTTACTCAAATAGGGAATAGGTAAGCGGTGTACACTGCGCAATGTAAACCGTAAAAGCGTATAACAAGAGATAGGTTCAGCATGACATGGTTGACAGAATAAACCCCCGTGACACAGCCAGTGGTATTAACAACAATTGCAATATTATTCGCTGTGATTTTATTTCGCGTGGGTGTATGTTGTCTTCATGCTAAGTATACTAAAGAGGGAGACTTTCGCTGTCTCTCTCGAGTGCAGCCGCAGCCTGTTGTTGATGTCTGTTCTGTTATACCGTCAATGTCGTCATAACTCGTTCCTTGCGGCTGGTATAGTTGAACCCTTCGGTATGGCTTTGTGTTCTCCGAATTGTTGTTAACTTAGATATTAATTAGTACTTATTGTTGCGGGACCATCTGAAAGTGTAGGCGTCTTGTTTTCTGATACTCGCCCGCTATGATTACTATGCAGCGGGCGTGGGTAAGTCAACTTAGTTCTGTGGGATGCCTACGCATCAATTGAGGGCGAAGTAGGTGGCATTTACGCAGTTGCGGGGGCGTTCGCCCGTCTGCCTTCATGGGATTGCTTGGGAATTTATGAGATCACGCTCGCAGACTGTCTGCTGACATGAGTCAGCAATGACGCGCGATTCTGCGCACTGAACGCGGCGGTGATCATTGGAGACATTAGTGTATCGATGTTGCAACTATGCACTTTGGTGTCGCTTGTTTGGCACCCTGCATGCGACCTCTGGCTTTACTTGTTTGTCAGAGAACTGTCTAACTGTCTGTTTATGCCTCCTTGATGTTTGTGCATGTTAGTCAAACTTTGCAACTTCCTTTATTTTAAAAACTATACAATACACGTCAATGTTAGCGCGCTTAACCTAAAATAGACTGGACAGTCCTCGTTTTCTATGTATAGAGATTTAAGTCGGCTAAATATTGTTGTTGTGATTTATGCGGCTGGATTTATATTAGTAGGCTGTACGTGGAACGGGCGAAGGCTTTGTCGCAGTCGATTGTGACGCGAGATTAGTCGGAATTAAGGTAGACCGCCCCGAGCAGCGATACCCTCGTCACTCGCCGCTACGCCTTACGGACCCTACCTTACCTCACTTACCTATAAAACACTATATTAATTTCCCTTTGGAATAACTTTACTACTATCAACTTTAGAATAACTTTACTACTATCAAGCAACAAGTCTTCGTGCCAAGGACAAAGTATGCTAATGTCCAAATTTTAATTAAACTAGGGAACAGAAATTAATTGCTTTCGATCCCTCTCAGTTAAAATTCATGACACCATGAGTTTGTTAATTGTGGAGTTAAATCGTCCCAATGGCCGTCTACTAAAATGAAATATGCTGTGGAGGAAGGCAAGGGTTGATAAAATGGGTCACGGCTCCAAGTTACTGTCATTCTACAACATTAAGGGAATAAACGGCAACGCAGGAATGTCATCCCTGACCTGAAACTATACAAATATTTTAAGAGTACGATATCGTGCGTGCGCCTAAGTTATACACGTAGGTATATGTTTAGCTTCGTAAAAGTAGGTCAGACTGCTCCTGTAATATTTGTATCTATAGAGTTTTTTAAGTTGAAGTGTTGAGATGAAAGTGCTCCTTGTGGTGCGGGATTTGAAGAGGAGTCCTCAGGCTCGGCCACGACTAGCCATTGACCCGACCCGAATCGCTGAAAGTAAGCCACCGCGCACATTAGTATCGTACAATTCACGATAACGCTTTATTATGTCCATAAACAACCTTATTTGAATCCTTATAGGGTTCAGCCGACTTTATCAAATGTATGCTTTAGGATGGTTTACGTTCGTAAATCAATTACTAATTTCGGTGGTCTTTTTCTTAGCAGGACTTTTTAGACATGGAAATAATTTTATATTTTTAAATTCTTTTCAGAACACATTACGTTACACCTCAAACAAAAAAAAACCTGCTAGAAAAATGTACCACTGAAACTTTCAGCAGGCAAATCAGGAAAACGTGCATCAGCATAGTCTAATAAAGGTAGGAGAAGAGATTGAGCAAGGCAAATTTTGGTTCTCGTCGGCAATAGGTTTCTAAAACTAACCTTTACGGAAAAAGCTTCTCGTACTAATCTTTGTTGCAGTTAAATTAAACTATATTTTTTGGTCTATAAACATTTAATACAATAAGTATTTTGACTGCCATGTAATGGGGTCGTCTGAAGGTGCTCTAACATCAATAGGTTTCTTGGAATGTTATAATGTGTTTTCGTTTACCATACAACTCATACAAATGCGTAACATAGAAATCTGTAAAGCTTCATGCTGGGAAAACGATATTGATAGTTATTTTTGAAAATCACTATAACTTGATAAATTGTGTTGTGAATAACACGAATGATGCCCTTTAGTGCTTCATATAAATATTTCAGGTTTTATGGTGTAACTATTACATTGTAAGAGTAATTGCCATGATACGACTTCATGGAAACAGCGGAACTAGGTTTAAGGTATAAACGAATAACATTGTTAGGTACATTGTGTTTGGTCGTAAGCGCTGCATACTTTTTACACTTCTATTAGAATTATCAATATACCTACTGTAAACAAAAGTAGACCTCGATATTCAGAAGTAAAAATATCATGCGGGATCAAGACTAATTAATTTCGTATGAATGTAAAGTTAGAGGACCTTAAATACCAACAAGGTCTATCTACGCTAAAACTAGGTAAGAATAGTGATGATAGTAACACGGGTTAATGATATTCCCGTCTTACTACTTACTACTGGTAGTAATTATTGGTGTAGCAATGGGCAATAAGGAAAATCTACGGCCTAAAATAGGCAACGTCTAAGGCCTAAAATTAAATTTGAATTTGTATAAAAAGTCTGTAAATATTTAAATAATAATATATTTTACTAGCGACCCGCCCCGGCTCCGCACGGGAAAATGGTTATTGTGGGTTATTCTTGAGTATATTATGCATGTATTATAGATATAAACCTTCCTCTTGAATCCCTCTATCTATTAAAAAAAACCGCATCAAAATCCGTTGCGTAGTTTTAAAGATTTAAGCGTACAAAGGGAGGGACATAGGGACAGAGAAAGCGACTTTGTTTTATACTATGTAGTGATACACTTTATCTCAACTATATTTCGATGGTATTTATTTCATAAACATAAAGAAAACATGTAGGCGTTTTCTTTATGTTTATATAATTGCTAATGTAATTACTCTAGGTACGTAATAATTTATATTACCATTTTATACACTTACCCACAATATTTCTCCAATTATGTCTAACACTTCGAGGAACTGTTTACCTGCCCGAGGCATATTTATGCGAGTTCCTAATTTATCTTCTAAGAATAATGAATTGGAACTTATTCTAGAATAATATGCGCTAGTTAGAATAATATTTCACGTGTTTAGCGGGCTGTATAATAATCGTTTATTAACAATTTGTCCTATGTAAACCGTCGTCGGAACTGCCAACAGACACACTGAACCTTGTCAGTATCTCGCGATTTCCCTCGGGCTCCGGAAGCTGCTCAATTTGTTTCTTATCGAGTCCTCTCCGATATTCTAATGTACTAGGTACCAAGAATATTTGCTTGATTCTATGTATAATAATAGGTACTACGCCAGTAGGCTCACTAATACGTCACACGCGAGAAACTAGAGAACGTGTCAAACGTGACATAGTGACATGAGAGTCATAGTAGTTCTGTCATTATGTCGGATTTGACCTTTTTGAGCTTCTCGCGCGTTACGTAGTGACCATACTGGTATTCCCTTCAGTCACGTTAGTGCTGAAACAAGAGCGAAATATACAATTATCACATGTGCGAACAGAAAAGCGAATTCCACGTATTTGAAAAGAGAATTTAATTTCTTAGACTCTGATTCAGTTTTGTTTTATCGCGATTATCTTATACATAACATGCTGCGTGTGGGCGTGTCACTTATTCTTTCTGTGGTCGTCGTTTCACGATGAACTATGCTGCCTGAAAAGGACGCTAACTTCAGTCATTTTTCATAAAAGTCCATTGAACGAATAAACGAGAACTAAAGCATTTTAGTCTGAAATAAAAATAGTTTTAAACCATTTTATTACTAAAGTTTTCCCTCAAACAGGACGCGATTCCTTTGACAGTTTCTATGTTTGTTATTGGAAACTTTTCTACTAAAACTTTAGACGTTTCACCAAAGATTAACCTTTTAGGAGGTATAATATTGTAAAACTTTCCTATCTTGAACAACATGTAACAATCCACTCCTGAAATAAGGCTTGAGAGGGAGGTGTTGACATAATCTCAACTCTTGGCAGACGGGTTGGGGTTCACAGTTGCTGTTGTTAAACACTACTTCTCATTCCCTAGGTTTTTTTTTTTCCTTTGCTCTAAAAAAACAACGAAACTGACATCCTTATTTTAATATAGATCGTACTTAAAACGGTAAAAAATCGACATTTAATTTAGCAGTGCGATAATAAATTGCAATTGCAACACAAAGTAAAAGAGCATTTCTTATCACGTCTCTAATATTTAATCCACTATATTGCATACTATATATGTATATATATATATTTATATATTTATTTGTATATATAATTATGTATCGTATTTAGTTTATGTATTAATAATTACTTATGTATGTGTTTTATTTAGTATTTAGTTAGGAGTATATCTTTAGTTTTTCTTATTTCTTTTTTAATAATTGCACAATCCTGTGCCTACTCAGTTATCTCCTTTTCCACCATCTTGTAGGTTGGCTGGAAGAGATCTCTTATAGAGATAAGCTCGCCTTTGTACACTAGCTCTAAGTATTAAATGTATGTTTGTTTTTTGTGCAATAAAGAATATATATGTCGTAGCCAACTGGTTAAAATAGCCGTTCAATCAAACAGCTAGCCCTTTGACTGAACATCGCCATTCAATCACACGTCTAGCTTCTTAATTGAATATTTGAGGCACTCAAAACGTTCAACATAACAGCTGACTCAAAAGCCGCCTTTTAATTGAATTAGTTCAGCTTACCACCGCGACGGCGCTAGGTGTGTTTTGTTTTCAATATGGCGTCAACTTACCTGTGTTTTTGATTGTTTCAAGATATTTTTCGGAAAGAAAGTAGTAAATATAGGTACGTTACTAGTGTTGAAGAGTCAGAAATTATGGAGGCACATACGAGTGATAAGAGTGAATTAAAATTTTAAAATATATACGAAGAGAAATTACAGGATTATGAAATGCATCACCAAGGTATTTGAAGTTATTAAAGAACGCTAGGGTGTCTATGACTAACACGGAATGCAGGACTTCTATGTCTTATTATTGGATATCAAAATACGATTTAATGACAACAGGCAGCAAAGAATATCTTATTTTAAAAAGAAAGAGTACTGATGATCCTGTGATACGGATTGTACCCCGAAAAGAATATTTCACCATGCTAAATACTATTCATAAAGATTATGGACATGGAGGCAGAGACAAGATGGTGTATAATATTAAGAGTCAGTTTTATATAGCAAAAAAAGCTGTTAAAATTTTTGTATCGCTCTGCCCAACATGCAACAATAAAGAATATTACGATTATTAATTTGTTTTTCATGTTTACTAATTTGTTCAAACTTTTGGTCACCGTCCTTAAACTTAATCCAAGAAAAATCTCCCAAGAAATTACAAAAAGTTTTAATATTTTTTCAAATCACATGCTAAACTAATGGTCACCCTAGTTAATTTGCCATTTAACCATTTGGCTAAGCGTCGTCAAGCTGTAGTGTTGAACGTTGCAGTCAACAAGTCGGCTAAGCGACGTACAGCCGTGTGATTGAATGGCGATGTTCAGTCAAAAGGCTAGCTGTTTGATTGAACGGCTATTTTAACCACTTGGCTACGACATATATAATAAATTGCGGAAATTCTCGTGTAATATATTTCCTGGCGGATCTACTGACGTTGTGACGTAATGTGGGTTAAAATAAGGCACGTACCTACATACCACAACGAACGCCGTGGACCCGAGCCCGGCGAGGCTAGTTATCTCATTACGCCTTTTGAATTATTTACATTCTCACCCAACTTCCAATTGCCTTCTTGATTCGTTCGCACATGGGGACTGACAAGATGCTTCCTGTTATGTACTTGGAAACTGTATCTATTACTTCTTCGAAACATCATACCAAGCTCCCTAATTTTCAAGTCAAAAAGGAATAATAATATCAAAAAATTGTTATACTTATGACTTTATTTAATAGAGTTTACTTCATAACCTACTTTATGACATGAATCTACTACACTATAAAAGGCTATGCTGTTCCACTTCTGGACTTAAAGCCTCTCCCTTGTATTGAAGATGAATTGGGAATACAATTGTTGTTGGTTCTACAGGTGAATGCAGCATTTCATGTGTGAAGTACTTTTAGTCGCATCGCATCTTCTACACCCACCAGTAGGTCCGAAAACCGCCCTGATTATATATGAGTCATATTGTTCATGTCACTATTTCCTAATCTTTATTTTCAAACAAACACCTTATTTATTTTAATTTGATGAGTCATCGAAATTTCGAGCGAGACCTGCCGTCGCAATATGCTTTACAGGAAACATCATCATAAATCATGCAATAAATTTCTCCAGAAAGGCATTTCGGCAGAACGACACGAAATCAGGCGGCGGGTGCGAAAAGCGGAAATATCAGTGAATGAAATGTGCTTACCGAGTGTGATTCATGTACCGGAGGTGTGAGGTGTGGGGTTATTGCTTGAATACGACTCCATTGCACATAAGTAAAGTTGGCAATTACGCGTAATTAGACCGGACGGTCGGTATTTCAATTTTATAATATGTCAAAAAAACAGGCTCTCCTGCTTCTTGTTAGCGTGGTCGCCTATGGCCTATTCACCCTGATTTTAGGGTAGGCTCAAGCTCCTCGGTGGGGACATATGAGCTGTTAACGATGTCAATTCAATGCTCTATTTATTTTCTACTAGCTGTCCGCACACGCCTACGTCCTCGTTGTTTTCTTTATTTTGATTTTTTTAATTCCCCTTGTAAAAAGTATCTAAGATGTTGACCGGAGATATAAGGTACCATCACCATGCAAAATTTCATTTAAAACGGTCCAACGGTTCCAGAGGTTAGCGTGTACAAACAGAAAGACAGACGGATTTTCTTTTTTCTAAACTTGTATTTCTGTGTTCAGATGTCTGATACTCATTTATTAATTCTAATATTTGATTAAGACTCATAGTTATTCAACATATTCCCTCTCCTTTTCCTGATTGTAACAATGAAATCGAGTAACTGCAAAGTTTAACACGAAATAAATAATGGAAACGTGACTACAGTGTCAAAATTACGGGAAAATAAGTTTCCTTTTGCCTCCACCATCAACACGTAGCGCCTCCGCTCCCACATAAAAATGTTCCATCATCGTTTATTACCACAAAAGGATCCTTTTCCAATTTCCTTACAGGTAATTTAAAATAATTGATAGATTCTCTTAAAGAAAAATCTGTAAATTCTATTAAATTTCCTTGGGTCGGCATAAAGGGGATCAACTTTGGTATTCAGCGCGGAATGAGAAATCGGATTTTATTTTCAAATTTACCTTTTACTTTTACGTTTGTTTTGAATGGTGGCTTGCGTTTGCTCTTGCAATTACCTTTCTTCCGCTGTTCTCTAAAATACGAGTAATACAATTTTAGTAAAATCTTATTCTGGTATTTTTGTTGCTTTATGAATTCAAATGGCACACGTACTAATCGTTAAACATATCTCCAAACTTGGCAATGTTCATTCTGCCTCGGGGATGTACGCTGTCCCTGTCACAATGCTCTTATCGTCCCCAAATAAAACCTCTACGAAATCGTAGCTGTCAGCTACGGTAAAGCTCGTAGTAATTACCTCACAGTAATGCCTACGAGTGGCTACGACCTACGACGCTGTTACAATGAAACCATTCGTTCTGATATATGGCTCGCATGTAGACTATTGTTACTTACGTTGTTATATTCAAACGCTACTACCACAAAACTTGTATTAGGTAAATCAGACATCCTCGCCTGAAATTGGTGTTAATTGGAAACTTGCGTGATTATTGTGACAGGAACTTTGTTATGGCTCTTGATTATGAACCATAGCGAGCGAGTCTAATGTGCATGTTTGTCCTCTTAATTGACTAAGTTTAGAAGTACTTTATAGATTTTTTTAAATACAAGTATGTTGTCGTATGTTGTCTTTTTTACTATGTGAAAGTGATAAAATTCTAGACTTCTGTTGAAATTAAAAGAGAACTTATATTTAAAATCTTTTAGCGCGCATAATTAAATCGCTTCGAGTCTGGAGTTAGTTTATTGTAGGCTATTTTTACAAGCTTTGTTCGAAGGTTTGAGCGCTAAATGAGAGAACATTCTGTGAATCGTTTCCGCCGACTCTGTTTTATCTCTCGCTAATTACATTCACCAACACCCCTCGAATTGGTGTTCTTTGCCACGTCTTCCTAAAATGTCCTCACATTCACACCTTTGAAATTAGGAAGTTAGGCAATTTTAAAGGTAATATTATTACAGGCCTTACTACTTTGGCAATGTTAAACGTTTTTATAGAATAGTATATTGTCTTATGTTTAATAATTTGGTATTATATTTATTTAATAGCTAAAAGAGCTAATACGTACTTTTAATTGAAGATACGGATGTAATTTTCACATTAGAATTTCGATGATTCACGAAATTAAAAGTAGGTAATAAGGTGCAATTTTGTATAGAATAGGACCGATCAAATATAATCTTGCGGATAATTTACAGGTAGGTATATAAAAGGCCAAGAATAGGCTGAGGCGTGCAACTCTGCAAGCTTTCCTACTACATCATTGTATATAATATAAGATAGATACCTAGGAAACTTACCATTACGTGCCCTTAGAAACCCGAGATAATATCTCGATAAATATGTATAAAATATGTTTTCTCGTTGAATAATAAATGATTATTTTATGATAATTGGGGTACGTAAGTTGGTATAATGTAAACATAATACAGGCTTTAGTTGTGGCCCACGTGTACGCGCGCCGAACATTTTTTCCTGTTTTTTATACGTTTGTCCTTTTTGTCATTCTATGGAATGTAATTTTATTAGAATTGCTCTACTTTCCAACACCATTAAGTAATTAACGCCACTTTACCTTTGTCAATTTGTTTAAAAGTAAAATCACTATTTAGAGAGACGGTGGTATAATGGCTAAGGCCATTTATTTCCATTCGAATGGCGCAAGTACGAGCCCTGTAAATGCGTGTTTATGATTTCCGAATTCATGTGTACACTTATTCATGCTCTTGCTATGTAGAAGAACGTCTTGAGGAAACTTGCAAAAATATGCGAGTAAATTCAAAGGTGTGCGTGGTTCTAAAGTTGGCCAATGCCAGCAAAACAGTCGACTAATCTATTTATCCTATTCTCAAGCCTCTCAGTAGGGACTTAAAATGTTATAAATAAAAAAATTGGAATTTCTTATTGTGGCTCAGCAGAGCTTTGCTGGTAAAGGGTTAAGCCTGCCTGTCTCATAATGTAACTTGTTTTGTATAGGAACTGTAAATCTTGTTTTGGTGTTAATAAGTCGGACAAGGCAAAGCTCTGGAAGTTTCCGTCACTGCCATATATCCTATTTAAAATAATCCCACAGCGCATTTTCATAAATTTTCATAAACACACGTAAAATTGTACGAGTTACTTAATGTCGCTAGCCTCATTCATATAGAAAATGGTCTCCTTCTATTTCAATTATTAATAGATTTTTTACGTTCAGGGTCTCCGTCACATAAACATAAATGGCAAAAATTCACGATTTTACTATCCAACGTTATCTTAAACAATAGAATTCTCTGCGTCGCGTCGCGTCCTTTTATAAGCCAATTCCCGGCGGATCTATAAGCAAACACCGCCGTGTTGCGAAGTCCCGAATTTGGGTTGCTCCCGGGCCTGGCGAAAGCTGTTAACTTTGGAAGTATAATAGTATGTCGAGCGATAATATTCCGCCGGGGAGCGCGGGTCGCGTGTGTGAACGCGCGATGTACAGTCAAAAGCTCGATAAATTGTACGCTTTGATTATAGTTCTTTGTGAGACTTTTTTTAGTTTTTTGGCAAGACAGTGCGGGCAGAACTATAAGTTGTTCCGAAAAAAAAAAGAAGAATGACACCGTGCTTCGGAAGGCACGTAAAGCCGTTGCTTGCGGCTGGTGTAGTCGTTACACTTAATTACACGTGCCATGTATGGACTTAAGCTGTTCAATAATTCTGACACCAGGTTTTGTGAAATAGATTAACCTCGAAACCCACACGATAAACAAACAACCGTTCTTATTATGTCTATTGAATAAGAAACAAAATTGCGGGGCACGGATTCAACTTACCATGTTGACCGTACGAGCGCTGTAAGTGTTTCAACAGTTCACCACGCTACTAAAACACGCTTCAATATTTATACGAGACTAGCACTCCACTCGCTCGGCTATATAAACGCTATATGTATTTTCCTATTTTTCCGTAGGTTTGAAAAGGATCCTTTGATGATGTGTCATTACCGGCCGATCTACTTACCGAATATAATCCAAATTCCTTATTCCGTTTCTGCGTGATAATGATAGCGAAGCAAACATTTTAATAAGTTCAAACGTCAATATAATTAAATTTATTATCTCGGTGAGAACATATACAGTAGCCAGCACATGCGGCTGGACATGTTGACCTTGAGAGCGCCCGTATTCCGTAGCGGTAGGGATGAATTTCGTTGTGCGAATGCCCAACCGCTTGTGCTGGCTTCTGTACAACAAAGTCAACACTTTTAATAAACTTCTCTTATCCGAATATCATACTCATCGACATAGAGAAAAATAGAGCATAGTAAGTAAATCAATCAGAATTAATTACAGACATATGACTATTAGAAATATATTTCCATAAAAACATTACGATGGGTTGGGTTGGGTACAGACGGATCATCAATCATCTTTTTTATATCTCATAATGTTTTTGTAGTATAAAACAACCTGTGTTGTGCAATTCTGATTGGGTCCAATTCTTGGTCCCTCATGGATTGACAGAGATTGTTAGCGGCTCTGACCTTAATAGATTAATTAGACAAAGGACAAGCGCGCTCCCACCCGGCCTTTCGACTAGACAAATTGGTGCCCACGGGAATGGACCTCATCTTGCTGCGAACTAATAAGCGGAAAGCTTTTTGCATGTACCAGAGAATTCGTAGTACTAGCAAAGTGAACAGAGTGGTTTATAGGTCACTCTTATTAGTATAAGATAGTCTATAGACCACTATAGCCTTGCAAGAAAAGAGGATGCTGTCTTTTTTTTTTAATTGACCTATGCTTGTGTCGAAAAGGTACGACCAATCAAGCTTCACCGGACTTATGGATGCTGTCATAATCTCCACACGTGACTGGTGATTTAGGAATTGGGGGATCGCAGTCGTTGTTGGTTATACAAGTTATCACTGTAGCCCATTCCCAGGTTTATGAATTGGTAGACGTCTCGTTATTACACCTACAGGATTTCTTTTCTCTGTTTTTTTTTAATTGACCTACGCCTGTCTCGTAAAAGTTCGACTTATCAAGCTTCACCGGACTTGAAGGAAAAAAAGATAACTCGTCATATTCTTTGCAACCGGGTACACCATCAATACTTTTAGGGCTTTAAGTTTTAAAAGTATAGGTAATTGGTAATTATAATTATAATTAGTTCCAAATATAAAGCTGCCCGTTCACTTACATCGTGACGCACCGACGCACTCACTATAAATATATTAGCATAATATGTATCTCATATTCACATGACAAGCAAGCAGCAAGCGTTATGTTTGTCTTTTTACAAATAATTAACACACTGAATTTACCACTCTCGCCATGTAAGATTTTATATTCGTCACAAAAAAAGCATGAAAGCACTTAGCTAAGTAAAATCTTACCAGAGCACATTTTCGTAAACATATTTCATCATACTCAATATTTTTCAAGCGTTTCACTAGCCAAATAAATATCAGCTTTATTGTTGCATGGAAAGTAAAACAATATCGTTCGTATATTTCCTGTTTTTCGGTTAGGATCGCTAATATTCGGCACAGTGGACGATTTATACGCCTGCCGCGTATGCGCACACAAAACAGTTTATGCAAATCGGTGAGCTGACCAAATCCGATGGACTGTAGTCTGTATGCAGTAAATAGTCTAGGAAAGGAAGCTAGTGGACCCCCACACTAATTTCTCAGGCGATGAAACTTTGCAGTTTGATAAAGTATCATGAGATAAACGTTTATCAAAAAGATCCAAAAATTTATCATATCCGAAGTTAGGTATTTTTACCTAAATTCTAAAATCCTTAATATCTGTATACGGAAAAATTCTCAGTCAAAACTTTTTCCCTAAGAAATATTATTTTAATGTAGACAAACAATATGTAAAATATCAAAAAAAAAAGTAAAACTACTAGCAGTATTTTTTTAATGAAATGTGTTTTTTTAATATATCTGGCACTGGAAAATTTCTCAGTATTTTTTTTCTTTTGTTAAATGATTTTATTGTCATTTCGTACGAAAAGCACAAAAATCCAAAAAATATTCCAATACACTATATTATTTTTATAAATTGCATTTTTACTAGCAGTGGAAAAATTCTCTATCTGCTTTATTTATTGTAATGATTACATATATTTTTTCTCTTTTATGTATCACAATATCCAAAAAAATATCGAGTGCATAAAAGAAATAAATCATACTAAGGAGTGGTGCGCAAAAACGGGTGAATGATCGGGTAGCGGGGGGGAGGCGGCGGCCGATCGCCCGTCGCGTCGCCCGCTCGCTCGCTACTCACTGTACAAAACCACCTTCTGTATAAAAATGAGTACTGAATAAAGACACGTTTAAAGTACATACAGAAGGCGAAACATCAAGTTAGGTACCCATGACCAGTATAAGCTGGTCTCGCTTGACTTACGTAACAAACCATTTACAAACTTCCAAATCTTGTATGGTTGGACCAAAAATACACTAAAATAAGTTCAGTTTTAGTGCTAACAAAAAAAGATTTCTATTGTATTCTAATTATACCCAGTATCTAATATTTTTAATAGTTTTGTATATATCTATGGGCCTTTAATTATTATTAGATACTGTAAGTTGCCTGACAATAAAACGATTTTTTTTTTTAATTTTATAAATTTTATTTAGTGTCAAATATTACAACATCTTGTCAAATATAAACAGAAAAAAATCCTTAGTCTAAAACCCCGCCCCAACTCGCTCCAGGCACCTCCAGGTCCGAACGTGCCCATAATGCTGGCCGCATTTCCACGCTGAATAGCCAGCGATAATTGCTGGACCAGGAAAGAGCCGGCACGGGGGTCACTACTACGGTTCCTCAACCTTTGCCCGACCTCTCCAACAAAAACCTTCGCTGCCAAGCACCAAACGCCCGAGGTCTCGACTGCAAAAGGCACAAAATCGTAATTTTGCAGGAGATCATCATACTTGGCCAATTTTTGGCAAGCTATCCACTCTGCAGTAGACCCAGCCGAACGGGTACTTCGCGTGAGATGAGAAGCCGCATATGTGCAGGCACAGGTTGCATCCCACAATAGGCATCGGCCTCTCTTCCACGGTATCAGAGTTAGGCCGTCTGGTCTCTTACCGTCGGAACGAGAGAGGCCGGGCGGTTCTAGGACGCAAGGGATGTCAGCGGATACCAGGGCACGGCGAATCAGCTCAGGAGCATAGTGCCGCGGCCGCCGGCCAGAACATAGCCTGCAGCTGAGGCCATGGCGACCGCTGGCATCCACAGTCGCGCCACATCTGCACACATGCGGCTCACAAACCTTACAACCCAGTCTCAAAGCTACGGCAATACGCAACGAGTTGTTGTCGAGGAAGGTGCCCACATGTGGTGATGGCAAAGCATGTAGCCAGGCACCAGACTCAGGACAACTGGCGGCTTTAAGGCGAGCTAGATCCTCACCACAGGACGACTCCTTGAGCCTCTCAGATGACAGTTTAGCACAAGAGTCATCCCACAGGCGCTGCACCTCAGGTCTTGTAGGGGGCAAAGTATTGGGGCAGGCTGCAGTCCAGGCGGCGAAAGCCCCGTCCACAAAAGGGACGCTGAAGTTGTCACCGTTAATGTGAAGAATTTTAGTGACAAGTTTCAGCACTCCATTTGCGGAAGCCATAAAAGCCGACGGGCCTGTATCCTGCACCCTTCTTACCCCTATGCCACCATGCCGAATAGGCAAACATGCTTGTTGCCACTCAAACGGACCAAGGCCAACGTTGAGCACCACCTCCAGTGAGTTTTTAGGGTTCCGTAGCCAAATGGCAAAAAACCCTTATAGATTCGTCATGTCTGTCTGTCTGTCTGTCTGTCTGTCCGTCCGTCCGTATGTCACAGCCACTTTATTCCGAAACTATAATACCTATACTGTTGAAACTTGGTAAGTAGATGTATTCTGTGAACCGCATTAAGATTTTCTTACAAAAATAGAAAAAAATCAATAAATTTAGGGGGTCCCCAAAAACTTAAAACTGAAACTCAAAAAAAATTTTTTCATCAAACCCATATGTGTGGGGTATCTATGGATAGGTCTTTAAAAATGATATTTAGGTTTCTAATAACATTTCTTTCTGAACTGAATAGTTTGCGCGAGAGACGCTTCCAAAGTGGAAAAATGTGTGTCCCCCCCCCCTCTAACTTCTAAAATAAGAGAATGATAAAACTAAAAAAAATATATTATGTGCATTACCATGAAAACTTCCAACGAAAATTGGTTTGAACGAGATCTAGTAAGTAGTTTTTTTTTAATACGTCATAAATCGTAAACCGCAATTTTCCTTTCACTATTATTAAAACATCGATCAAAGTCACAACGAACTACAAAAACTTTGATATTATGTTACTGGCTGCTACGGAACCCTTCATGGGCGATTCCGACTCGCTCTTGGCCGCTTTTTATTTAATACTTCGTCTAAAGCACCAACCTCTTGAGGATAAAGCCATGTAGGGTAAGTCCTAATAAAGTAATTTAACTTCGGTGAAGACAGACAATTCCGAAGCAAAATGAGTGCCACGTGAGCCGACAAATGCCGTAATAAATAGGTCATGTGATTTGGACAGTAACATTGTCTTATCCCGTAAGAACTCGGGAATCGCCTCGGGATAAATAGGAGAACCCAGCAAAGAAAAGGTTTCTTTATTTAAAATTCTGATTCCTGGGATGAGACGCTCAAACTTCGAACAGCTGGACAATGCCTCCGCCCCACACGGGAAAAGCTCACACTTGGCGCTGTTAACCAGCAGACCAATCTCCTTCAGCTTGGGGAAAAGGCTCTGGATATCCCCTGCAACTTCGTCGATCGTACCACCAATTGTACCGTCATCCAAATACCAAATGTTTAATGGAGACTTTAGTGAAACGATTATTTTGTGTAATGCTAAGCTAAACAAAAGAGGCCCCAAAGGATCACCTTGCTGAGCACCGACCTGAGATAAAATCGGGGAAGCCGCGTAAAAAAGGTTAGTAGGCGCCGCGTAACACTGATATAAAAAAGGGTACAATGACGGAATAAGATCTTTGACTTCCGCGAGAATGATATCTCGTTCCACGCTGTTGAATGCATTCTCGACGTCGACTTTTAAGATGACTTTGTCGGAATTACACGGATCCATTGCAAAAGCTCGCGTGGCGTGTATCGCCGCTTCGCACCCAAGTGCGGTTCCGAAACCCAATTGATGTGGTTGAAGAAAAGACGCCATTTGATCTTTTACTGCCCTACATCCCAACTTCGCCACCAGACGGCGGATAGTGTTACCCACAGCTATGGGTCTGATGCCGCCATCTTTTTTCGTAAGTGCGCATAGTGAAGCGCGCCATAAATGTAGGGGCAGACCTCTGGATTTACCCTACCCTTCAACATAAAATTACAAAGACGCGTCAAAGCCTCCAAAAGACGTACCCCATTAACTCCAGCTGATTGTGAAGTAAGCTCTTTGAGGTGTTGTGGCCGAAGCCCATCCAAACCGGCTGCGGCGTACACGCCTATGACAATAGATGGTCAGTTCACGTTCGTCGCCCGGCCGGACGGTGCCTGGCACTGACTGTTACCGCACTGGCAGCGCACGCACTGTCTCAAACCGAACCAACCGTGAATTAATAATCACTATTAACACACTTATTTAACACTTTTTATAGTTTCAAACTCATAAATAAAAAGGGCAGAAGTTGTACTTTAAACTGATATCGGTTTTTTCCATAGATTTTAACTTTTTGCACTCCAGAAATAATTTAAAACGCGGAGCGAAACTTGAGACGTCTTATTCGTGCGGGGGGACCGCTCGCTGAAATGATTTATTATTTATTATAATTAGACATATTATACAGGTTATGGATATCTTGATGTGTCGCTTTCTGTACAAGGCGAATTTCATTTTATTCGCTGATGATAAGCGGCAAATGATAGATAGGTACCTACTACGCAACTACCTACGCAACGTCCGCTGCATCGAGTATCGCCGCCGTCGTCGTCGCGTTCTCCGCCCAGCGCCCACGCACACGCTAAACTGTACTCAATGAGTAAACGTATAGGGTACATTATTCCGTAAACGCGCGATACATAAATTGGTCAACTCCAAATGTCGATGTTCTGCATGTTTTTTTTTTTGATATTTTGGTTTTGGGTGAAGAAGTTACTATCTAACATAATTAAAAAAAGAAATTGAACGGAGAAATTTTCCATGACGAGATTTTAGTAATTTTAATTTGGTGAAAGATAATTTGATTTTAGTAAGCACAATTTTTTGGATTTTCTTACCCGTCATGGGAAATAACATTATGAGGACACTTGAGAATAAAAATTTCACTGAGAATTTTTGTGGTCAAAATTATGGACAAAAAAATGAGTTTTCTTTAAAAAGTAACTGTTCTGATTTATAAAAAAATTGGATTTTTATCAAGTTTCACGTTTTAGTGGAAAACATTCATTTAGTAAAAAAAAAATGGACTGAGAAATTACTCAATCCATAATATTAAGCTTTTTGTACTTTAATGTGTAAATACCTAACTTCTAAATTGATTTTTTTTTTGATTTTTTTATTTTGCTCTTTGGTTATACTATACAACAATCCAGCAAAGTTTCAGCGACTGAGGATTTCATGCATGGGTCTTCATAGAAGAATCCGCTTTATTTCCTAGACTAAAAGCTCTCATGTGGACGAGAAAACGTGAGCCTTTGTAGGGCTGCTGCTGCTTTGCATGTAAATGTGAATTTTCTTATATATTTTTGCGTAATCTTGATCAGTTTGGGCTTACCGCTATGGTCTTGTGTTAAGCGGTTTGTGTAGGGGTGTATATTTGGTCCTACGTAATGCCATCTACATTAGACTGACTTATTAGGTATATTTAAATTCGATGTAAATTAAAGTGAAGCAAAAATGTTTTATATTATATACTAGCTTTCCGCCGCGGCTCCGCCCGCGTTAACAGGTTTTCCCGTGGGAATAAGCATTTTCCCGCAGTAAAAGGTAGCCTATATGATACTCAGGGTGAATTGAGCTTACTAATAGTGAAAGATTTTTTTTAAATCGGTTCAGTAGTCTTTGAGTAGGTATTATTCATTACAAACATATACACAAAAATACAAATCTTTCCTCTTTATAATATGAGTATGATATGATTACAGATACATATAATGGCCATCTGTTTTTAAATTAGGGTGAGCCTTTAGGTATCAAGTAAAATCAAAACAGTACTATCACGACTTTGACATAGATAACATGAATTTATACTTTTAATAACATCTTGATATACACACTTAAGAATTACTTACTACCATTACCAAGAGACATATCAAGAACATGATAATACAGCGAAATACACATATTTAAATAGTTAAATCAGTTTGAATACTCCAACAGAAATAGATTTGTATGTAGATGTTGACGTACGAACATTACGCGAGACCTTTCATTCATCATTCGCATCCAGATATCCCTAATAAATCATCTGGGGTTGGGAATGCAAATCAAATGTCAAGCCTGGACGCGAAGCCTAGCCGACCACGACACAATCGAGCTGAGCAAGCCACGAACTTTGGACGCGCTTTCAAATAATCAATTACCAAGTTTGGCCGGCTTCGGCTCAGGGCTTTTCAGTCAAACATACGTTAAACGCTTGTTTAAAAGTATTCGTATGAAAAATGTTATAGATTTTTGATGTGAAACATGTATAAACGAGGGGTAAAACTGACTATTGGCGTGGCGACCGTTGTTGGCGAGTAGTAGGTCGCCACGCTATATTTACTAAAGAATACTATCTTTTTACATTATTTTATTCCTATCACAGGTACATGATATTTTTGCATATGACTTACCTACTTATATAAAATAATTTTAATGCTTCATATCTGCCAGTCGTCTCGTGACGGCTCACCATTTTTTTATACTTGCTCACCGCGTGTTAAATTTTTTTGTGGTAATTGTTTAACGATCGGCTAAGTTACAATTACCAGGGTAGCATAGTGTTTCATGCAGCTTTATGACAGTAAAGTTAAATATGAGGTAATCTCTTGTCACTACTTTATGCTACCCGGCTGCACCCGTTCGAGAGAGGGCCATCGGCTGAAATGATGTTTATTTTCTGATCTTAATAAAACTTAGTACGAAATATCAAGCGTACAAATAGTAGTGAATAAGAACGAAGTAAATGAAGCTTATCTGTATCGTTGGTGGCGGGCGAGCAGGCGTCGTCTGTGTCTAAATCTGAAGGGATAAAGTTGTCAGATTATGTATGGGTTTGAATTATGTTAATTAGCTTACGCTACGGACTCTTCCGAATGCCAGGTTACTACAACGTTTTAGAAAGGAAAAACTGACATTTGTTTGAGGCTTTTTACATTATAACCTGCTACAAGACCCGTAAAAATACGTTACAAGGGTACACTGGACTTTGTTCTGTTTTTTTGATAATACTCGTATATTACGTGTTTTTTAAAACTGTTCTAACGTTCAGGAAACACAAGGCAGCGTTTTGCCTTGTACGGCTCCTGCTCCTGAAGTAGGTCAGGGTTTTTTGTTATAGCGGCAACAAAACACTCGTTCCACAATAAATAGTTTGCCCGAAATCTCTTCGTGGAATAATTGCCTAATGACGGAGCGATTGCTACGAGCCGTACGGCGTAGCCATTGCTGCGATAATAATGGCGTAGCGACTGCTACGAGTGCTACGCCGTAGCATACACTTGTCTAGTCAATAATTATATTCTAGGATTGCTAGCTAGAAGATCGTTTCTAAATCTAGAAAAATAAAAAGTCAACTACTGAATTCAGTAGAAGAAGAAGAAGAAGAATTCTTCTGATGTGGTAACTTTCAAATTGACTACTATTTAACAGACATATTGTGACTTTTCTAACTGCAAAAAATGTTTTATATTCACGGGAAAAGTTTCAAAACAGCGATATAAATTGATATAGTCTTAACATTTTGTCTGCCCAAACGTGTCAAGCACACTTTTCCTATAAACAATACATTAATAGTTCTGCCATGACCATGATCGATGTAACTCGGTCGAAATATCGGTAAGCTCAATTTAAAACGAAATCGTGGAGAAAACCCGTGAAAATGTGTGTTAGTGCAGTTAACAACCGCGAAAATCTAAGAATAAGAATGTTCAATAAATTAATACTCAACTGGCTAACACATTTGAGGTGAAGACTTATAGTTTTAATCAATATTATTTACAATCAAAGCGAAAAATGAAAGCTTTGTAAGCATATAACATTTGCAAAGGTTTTAGTGTAAGTAATAAATTTTAACGAAGTGGCTTAAGTTTAATATATTAAATTTCTATTTATATTTAAATTGTGCTTCTTAGGAAAAATTAATAAGAGTATATATACTTCTATAATATTTTTTAGGTACGGCTATTGCAGTACTCTGGTTTCCCTTCAAAACAACAAGTAAAAAATCAAAATCATCATTTATTTTCTCCTATATAACAAGCATAGTGTTTCTCACCCCTATATTTAAGTTTTCTTTACTGTAGGTTTATTTAAACTTAATTTCCATTGCCTCAGCCCGCAATTCCGCAGAAATTCCGATCCCCTAGCCATAACAAAGGTCAATATAAACTCCAATACCATTCCTAGTTACAACAAAGTATCAGTAACATCAATACAATACAATACAATACAATATTCTTCTACATCAGTAAAACGAATAATTTATTTGGGACTGGGTTAACATCAAGAACCTTTCTAGGTAATAAATTACTTTCTAACGAGTTTAGGTTATACATATATCGGCAACCTTTCTTTGAAACACTCTTTATGTTTGAACTATATTGGCTATTGAACGTTTGAAGGCTCTCTCTCTCTCTCTCTCTCTCCTCAGCCCATCTCTATCCTTCGGTTGTAGGCCTCCTTCAATCCTCGCCACTCGTCGCGGTTCTGTGCGACTTGGATCCACTTTGTTCCCGCTATCCTTTTGAGGTTGTCATCCCAGCGCATATGGGGTCTTCTTTGGGGACGCTTTTCACCCCATGGTCTCCATTCGAGTAATCGCTTACTCCACGAATCGGTCTTTCGAGCCATATGAAGGCAAAAGTGGGCTTATTTGTAATTAGATATTTCATATAGACACTGGCTCTGATTCATAGTAACACTTCAATTTAAAAGTCTGTCCGTTCACAACAAACATTCACTATTATTATTTTTTATTAACCTTTTTTATTAATTAGTCTTCTGATGGTAAAGACTCTAACTGGAGCTTGGTATGGTTTCAAATAGTCGTGTGCTAGGCCTTAAAATATAAACATAAACTCGCTTTCAGATAGACAAATTCAGGTTGTTAAGCACAATATTTCACAGAAATGGTAATAGGAAAGCTAATCTCAATATTCTTGGAAATTGGCTCCAGAACAGAGACCTTTATGGTAAAACTCTTGGGTAATGTTATTCAAAACAGTGGAAGCCTCGTTTCGCTCAGTTTTCAGAAGCTATTACTCTTACGTGTGTTAACCTTTGCTTTATTAAAATTTTCTTTCATGAATTCTTTAACGATCTAAATTACAATTTTATTCGGATGATTTATTTTCTTTAATGAAAAGAACTAAGCTTCGTTTTAGAAATTCAAAGCTCCAGTTTTTAAATCTAATAACACTGAATTAAAAAAATTAATAACCCCCGACACAAAACCGTTACTTGATCCTTTCAACAACTAAAAATGAGGTGATAATCTTCTAATGGCTGAAGATATTTTCTTGGATTATAGCTAAGAACACTCGATTGTGACACCTTGCAAACAAAAAAAACTAGATCAAAATCGGTGCCTCCGTTTAGGAGCTACGATGCCACAGACAGACAGACACGCACGTCAAACTTAACACCCCTCTTTTTCGTCGGGGGTTAAAAAAAGTTTTTAACGGGCAAGGTAGTAAGCGTTAACTTGCCTCAAGGGTGAATACTAATAAGTGCTTTTAATTAAATTTATGGAACGTTGCGATCCTCCCTGTCTTCCCAAATATCCTGCAATTTAGATCGTAAAGATGCAAGCTTGTATAATCGAAGTCTGGATTATATCTTAAGAGATTCTCTCGCAGCAGTTATCTCATTTCGTGCAAAGTCGAAAATGGAAAACCATTCGACTGGTAGCTCTTGGCATGTGTCCCGTCGGATAGAATTCTCTAAATGGTAATAGAAAGTTCCATTTCGGTTACAAATTGGCCCATAATCGGTAGCTATTGAACACTTCTGAAGCGGTATCCGGTGAACAAAGCGGTCCTTGTTGTCACTTGACGGCTGTTTTACACTTTTGAAATGTATTGGGGTGCTTTTAGGATTGTAAATAAGGGAAAATTCACAGTTGATACTTTGTCTTTTGGTATTTAACAAACTCTCATACATTACAACTCAGTGGTACGTGGCACGTCTACGTTACGCAAGCGATGCGTCCTGTCTCATACTGTTCCATACATTACAACAGTGGTACGTGCACGTCTACGCTTGACGTCTACGCATCCGGTGTGCTGCAGCTTTAAATGAGACAAACACTAGCAACTATGGTCTGTTTCATAATAAATCCGGTGAAACGTTCATTGACCTCTTTCTTTGCTTGAAAGTTATTAAAAATAATATAATGCCAAAGTGTTTGGCAAGGTTACACGGTCACCTACCACGGCCTTCTACTACGGCATGCCAAATTACGTATTTTGCGATAATTTCCTAGAATTTTATTGTATCGTTTGAAAAAAATGTGCGCATTGTATGCAGGCGTCAATGACCTTTTGTCAGGATTAATATGAAACCAACCATAATGACTTGGTACTTCGGAATGTTTGGCAAACCGGTGATTATCTTCCTCGACATCAAGTAAAATCGCGGGTGGAGTGGAGATGGCACAAATCGTCCCTAAGCCGATAAGTACGCGGCCCGGCTCCGATACTCGGATGTACGTGATTTTTCATCCCCGTTATCTGTCGGCTGCCGCTGACAGACGGATTCATCTGCCGATCGGAACGTCATCGCTTTTCTGCCCTTAATGACCAATTTATTTTATGAAAACATGCCTTGAATTAGTTAAATTGTTGTTGGTAATTAATCGTTGATTTTTTACCTCCTTTTTTGTGTAAAGTCATTGATAAATTCCTTTAAAATTAAATTTTTAAAAGAGACAAAGAAATATTTATTATGTACGTATGACGTACAAAAACGCAAGAAACAAAAACAAAATACAGAAGACGATGAAATTAATAATTTACTATGATAATAAACAATGTATGTGCTTCTAAATGCGTCATGACGTCACAATAAAAGACCACATCATCACTACACATGTACACATAGTATAAAACGCTTTCTCTGTCCCTATGTCCCTATGTATGCTTAAATCTTTAAAACTACGCAACGATTTTTGATGCGGTTTTTTTAAATAGATAAAGTGATTCAAGAGGAAGGTTTATATGTATAATACATGCATAATATACTTAAGGATAACCCACAATAACCATTTTCCCATGCGGAGCCGGGGCGGGTCGCTAGTTCATTATATGTTAGTGGTTTTATAGTTTCATTGAAAATAAATAACAAGTATAAATAGGTGATTCAAATTGAGATTCTAATCAATGAATGCATACAAAACTTATATTTTGACTATTAAGTGAGAAACAGGCAGTCTTTTAGAAGTGTGGTTACAGATTGTGATCGTCATATTCAACATCACGCTTATACGAAAATTTTACGACGACATTATGACTAATTCTCAAATCTATAGCCGTCCTTTATGACTACATAAACTTTCTGTAATGAGCAAACTAAAGTTATTACTTTCAACAATTTATACGTTAACTTGTCATAAAAGCTTCACTTACAATATAATTTCGTCTTCACTGAAAACCAAATATACGCCGCGGCCCCGAAAGTGGACCACGGAGAATTATATTAGGAAGGAATAACGTCGGCTGTTACAACCGAACCGGCCTAACAACAGTTAAGCTGCGAGCCTTTAAGTGCCCCGTAACTGAGAAACATAGGTCGTTACTGGCTATTGCTTCCAACAACTTTTGGTTGGTACAAGCTGCTCCATTTCAAATACGAACTTCAGCCGAGCGCAAATTTAAAAAAAGTGTGTCTTATTCATTTATTTTGGTTACTGTTTTTCCAGCTGATAAATATAGAATAATATAATATTCTACGAGTCCCAAGCGCGATACAGATGAAAGCAGAAACCTTAGAGTACTCGTATAAATGAAAAAGAATCTGCGAGGGATAGAGTACGCCTAATCGAGTATGAACCGTAAGCACGAATATGAACAGTCTGAATATCTTCAGCGCTTTCGTTTAGTATTAAATGGTTATCGGAGCTGATTGTTTTTCCCTGTGAAAATAAGTAATTTAATAGGAGAACATTTTGAAATGTGCAGTGATAAGTTGCAAACATGACTCGAGGAACAAATTCAAAAAGTAAAATGTTATTGATTTCATCGTCCAACATTATCTGCTTACGCTTGACATAAAAGGCAGCGGAGCGATGCGCGTGCTCTATGTATATTTATTCTCTAAGGCAAAAACCTTTGTAATGCTTTTATGTTGATGATATTATCGTTGTTTCGAGGATGTTTTCCGAGTGCTCTTCGATTTTTGTTTCTGTAGGCATTCGCAAACTTTGTTATCAGCGGCCGTCTGCCCTCAATTGTTATTTGGAGAACAGATTACTTGATTGCCGATGTCGGTGGGCACAGGCCGACTCCCGCATCGATCGCTATGGCTAATTCAATTATATAGACAAGCAATTAGGACGGCTCCACGACCCCTACACAATCTGCCTCTTTACATCATAATTCACACGTCAATGGTATTGTCTTACACCACGTATCTTACCTTATTTATCTACATACTAAAGTGGGTAATAAACTACACGTATGATAATATACTCGTATGTATCGATTAACGATTCTCTGTAAGATCTGTCTTTGAAATAGCGGTAATTGTAAATACATCTTCTTACTTACACATTAATTTAGTCTGACACTATCACTCTTTCAAACTGTCTATCTTGATGTAGTACTTATATAGGAGCAACAGATGAACCCACCCTATCCTTATTTAACTGTGTATCTCTTCTTTACATTAGGTACCTGTAATTACCACAAGACGCTGATATTCTATCTATGCCATCAAATCCTGAACATTACTTATATGTTTACTTGTTTATTTGTAATTATATCTTTCACATATTAACAAGTTATTGTTTTTGTTAAAGCAGAGTTACTTGTTCAATAGAGCCAACGAGTAATACAATGGTATATAAAGTGAAACTTTTCCAATGTATTCCATAAAGTGTTTAAAGTTTTTGTGTATTTTATGTTAAGGTAAGATTCCTTTATACATAGAGCAGGAGCTCTAGGTAAGTAAATATTTCGACAAAAGATATCTTTCCATAATTTTTGTCAATTGTTTGATTTTTGCAACGACTTTTTTGGATTTCACGTTCCAAAAGAATGAAATGGAATGCGTTTGGAGAATTTGATTTATTTTATTCAAAACTTTTCACACTCCTCACACATTTTCATACACCTATCTTTCTTATATAGTGTCAGTCAAAAAATAGTTGAGTCTTCAGGAATTTTTGACTGGCACCATATAAACTTGTTGCGAAATAACCTGAACTGGGATGAGCGTTTGTTTTAAGACTCGTGCGGGCCGGCAGGTTCCTCCTTGTGCGGTCCTCACAAGGAACGGAACCCACGACACAGGACCTCCTACTGACTCTCCTTCTACCTCTTGTGTAGGTATCAGCGTCACACTTATAAACACTTTACCTTTCTCCGATTTAAATCACTAGAAATTGCTTTACAACTCAATTTTTACAAGTAGTTTTAAGTCTTAAGCTATGAATCAATGTTAGCTAATTAAGGTTTATGTCGTAGCTTGAACCGTATTTTTATTTCTTGTACTTTATTTTGGTTTGCTGGTCTAGATGTGCACCTTTCTTCGTGTAGATATTCGTATTATGAATGCCTGTGCGCGCTTATTTTTGTATAAACTCTGCTGAGTGCTTGTAAGTTAGTCTGCTATGAAATGTTGTAGTCACAGTCAAATAGTATTGTAGAGTTATTCCTATTGTAATCTAATTGAATCGTTCATCTGATCGAGCTTTTACTAGTCTATATTCTGATAACAAAACAACATTGATTGATGCTTGTAATTACCAAACATGTGTCGATATAGTCGATACTATTTGACTGCGATGTTATTTTTATAAATCAAAGTAGAATTTTAAATGAGCCACTCGATAGCATAGCACACCTCATTGTGTGGGTGATTTATTATGCCGGAATATATTCATAACTAGCCACCCATTTTTTTTATCGTAGCTTACATCACCGCACCATGCTAAGTGAACAATTTCTTGTTACAGAGACAAAGCACGAATTAGAAGATCTCATGGCTGATATTAAGAAAACTGCCAACAAAGTCAGAGGGAAGTTAAAACGTAAGTCAAATTCTATTTCCGACCGCAGTCGCGCGAAACTTCACAGAAATCCCGAGTCACCTACTTTTGTTAGACCGAATGCTTTATGGGCGAAATTGGTGTATTCAAAAGTTGTTGAGAAAATTTGTAGCTATTCCTTTGAATAATGCATAAAGCTATTGTGCTAGCGATTCCTATAGTAATCTCGGATTAAGTTATTTCACCTTTTACAGTAATTAATCATCGGAGTAGGCTGTAAAGAAAGCAGCTGTAATTTTTAGATTTTCATGTGTTTATAAAATATTTTCGAGGTCCTAGTACGAGTATTCTAAATTCAGTTGCTCAGCAGGTCTTTCTTTTGTTAAAAGCTAAAAAGACCCTTGAGGCGGTCACTCACCATTTCTTTATGCGACTTCTTCTTCATATGACCAGTTCTGGATTTGACCACTCCTAATGCCTAAACGTGATTTTAAATTTCGAACGAGTCCGCAATTAGGCAGTCACCGATTAAAAAAAACTCTTGACTATTCACGACTTCCCTAACACCGAATCTTAAACATTCCAGACATAGAGCAGAACATCGAACAGGAGGAACATTCCAACAAATCGTCTGCGGACCTCAGGATAAGAAAGACACAGCACTCGACCCTCTCGCGCAAGTTCGTGGAGGTGATGACGGAGTACAACCGCACGCAGACGGACTACCGGGACCGGTGCAAAAGCAGGATACAGAGGCAGCTCGAGATCACCGGCCGCACCACCACCGACGACGAGCTGGAGGAGATGCTGGAGCAACCCAATCCCGCCGTTTTTACGCAGGGGGTAAGACGTTATTTTCTTTGTAGAGATAATTAGTTGGAAAGGTTATTTCTTTTGGAACGGTTGGATTTTCGGCTGAAACGTTGATGATGAATAGGATTTCTAGAGTCCATGTCTTAGCACTATATCTATGGTTTAGACTCAGTCATTTTAGTTTTAGGCCTTGTAAGGTTGTACGATGCGGTTGATAACCCTATCATGGCATTCCACTCTCAAGTGGTTTCGCTGCGAAAATTTAGTATTGCAATTATCTATTCGTATATACTAATATACGTCCAGCAGTGGACGTCTTTCGGCTGAGATGATGATGATGATGATATACTAATATTATAAAGAGGAATTTGGTTGTTTGTATTGGATAGGCTCGGAAACTACTTTAAATTAAATCTAAACCGATTTAAATTAAACTTGGTGTAAAGATAGAATAGACCTAGGCGAATAACATAGGCTAGCTTTTACCGCAGGAAAATTCCTCATTCCCACGGGAAAATCTGTTAACGCGGGCGGAACCGCGAGGTGGAAAGCTAGTTTTACTAATATATTCACGGAGAAGACTACGTACCTAAGAGTATTAGAGTATATATTTTATTTGTTATACCTACGTCCCGATCCGAGCTGAACTACGTGATTGGAAAACATCCATAATATTATCATAGTTCTCTTTTACCAGCACTCTTCAATACTCTTCATTCATAAGAAAGAGGCTTGCCTGTCTACACCCAGCTACTTTAATTATGTATCATAATAGCGTTTTCGGTAGTCTATTCTCATTGGTGCATGTAGTCAGTAAATAACATGAGCAATTATCGTAAACATTGGTTATTGCTGTAGCGATGCAATTTGGCACTCGGTTATCTACGTTATGCACTATGGGGGTATCTATCTAGTAAGTAATAGTCCTAGCGGTACACTAAAATCGTTTGCAAATGGTGTTGAAAGCGTAAAAGTCGATGCGATTGGTCTTTAGATAAAAGGGATAAAAAGTATGTCTTAAATGGCTTTTTATTGGAATTTAAATCAGTTCCTGAAATGTAATGATGTAATATATTTTTCAAATTGGCTCAGGTTCCCATGATAGCTTCAGAACTTTTTTTTATATACAAAAATGAGATGAAGACATCATAATTCCAACTTCCTTTTTTCGGTGTTACGGGTGAAATTAATCCACATAGTTTGATTTTCATGCTTTTAACACCATTTGCAGTACTTTGCTTCTCGTGGTGTACCCCTAGCACTATACAATACTTTCTAGAGTGGCTCAGCGACCCAGCTCAGTAGCGGTGTTAACTTCACTACATAGTATAAAACAAAGTCGTTTTCTCTGTCCCTATGTCCCTCCCTTTGTACGCTTAAATCTTTAAAACTACGCAACGGATTTTGATGCGGTTTTTTTTAATAGATAGAGGGATTCAAGAGAAAGGTTTATATGTATAATACATGCATAATATATTTAAGAATAATCCACAATAACCATTTTCCCGTGCGGAGCCGGGGCGGGTCGCTAGTTTCATATAAACTTCAGTCATGTGACCGGCCACTTTGTATAACAAGTTAAATATCATTTTTGAGATTTGAGCAATATGTTCCTTAGGGAAAGTTGTTCAGTTTCATGAGTACTACCACTATGTTGCGCATAAACAAGCAGTTAAATTTCACGGTGTATAAGCTTTTGTGCAAGTTATCACTAACTAGCGACCCGCCCCGGCTCCGCACGGGAAAATTGTTATTGTGGGTTATTCTTGAGTATATTATGCATGTATTATACATATAAACCTTCCTCTTGAATCACTCTATCTATTAAAAAAAACGCATCAAAATCCGTTGCGTGGTTTTAAAGATTTAAGCGTACAAAGGGAGGGACATAGGGACAGAAAAAGCGACTTTATTTTATACTAGCGACCCGCCCCGGCTCCGCACGGGAAAATGGTTATTGTGGGTTATCCTTCAGTATATTATGCATGTATTATACATATAAACCTTCCTCTTGAATCACTCTATCTATTAAAAAAAACCGCATCAAAATCCGTTGCGTAGTTTTTAAGATTTAAGCGTACAAAGGGACATAGGGACATAGGGACAGAAAAAGCGACTTTATTTTATACTATGTAGTGATAGTGATATGTAGTGAAGTTAACTCCGCTACTGAGCTGGGTAAGGCTGGGTTAACGCTAAGTTTTTATACTCTTCAGCGTCCTAATTAAAACTTAGTGACAGTTGCAGTGCAACTTGCTTAACTTCAAAGGAATAAATAAAATAATTATTCTTTGGGGACCTTTTTGGGTTTGACGACAGTAAATTACATTGATAATTCAGCGTCGGAAAAGTTTTTGAGATATGATATACAATAATAAAAATAAAATTATTTATTTAAATCAAAGTTCAATTACAAGATATTAATATAAACTCAGTGTAACATTCGCCTGAACTAGAAAAGATCCTGTGTCTCAGGCAGAAAAAATATGCTAGTTAATTATATAGTACACGCAATAAAGATTATCGAATTTTTACAATATTTTTTTTTTAAATTCGAATTGTCAAGTTTATAAGACAGTCCTCAAGATGGTAGTCTTATACCAGTAACAAAACAACATTTTCTCTTACTCTACTCACTCATACTAATTTGCTTATGGTAGTTTATAAAGTGGAAAGTGATGAAATTGTTAATTGCATAATGATGTCCTCGGAGACCGTCGTCGGTCGTCGCAGCCAATGATTTATAGTTAATGAGTGCAATAAGGCGCGGCGGGCAAAATCGATACGGGGCTCATAGGCTTCTAAGAAATACTAAACGCTGCTGTAGCGCATAGCAAGGTCTTGCAATCTGTTATCGACAGTTATGCCACAGGGTTTTAAAAAGTTTATATTTATAAAATTTTTAATATCTTTACTAAATGAGATTCTGTTTCCTATGTTTGTTTTTACTTATTTTTATACTATTATATTTTGGTGTATGTTTGTAAAGTCATAGATAACTCATTGACCTGGTCTCAGAATATTTATTGAGTTGCCTAAGATATCTGTAGATGGTAGCTGGGACCCACGACTTTACGTCGAAAAGTGATTTGTAAAATCTTACTTAGAATAAAACATATTTCATTTCATTTCATTTACGTGCCTTCATTCCGAAGCCCTGAATCAACTTTCTTTTCGGACAATCAACTGATTCAGCCTGTAATATCTGCAAGAGATTCTTTCTGACCAATTGCTAGCTAATTACTGGTTTTATTATATGCTTGAGAACATTAAAAATAATAAGCACGTGTTTTGTTATATCGGCTTATTCTAAAGAAAACACCATTTAAAGTTTTATATTGCTCAACGGTCTCCTCAAAACTCTAGCTACTGAAGTAAGAGTTACTAAGGTTAAGTTAGAAGTTCAGTCACTTTTCAGTGTTTTGTAGGACAATATCACTAAGAGATTAAGTAGCTAAAAAATATGATTTTAAGTCATAACGCGTTTAAGTTAATTTTGGACTTTAAGTCATTCGTCAGAAAGAAAATATGTGTCAAATATTTTGGACTACTTTCGAACATTATATCAAAATAAACCAAATCGGAGTTGGACAGTTAGTTACATTTCCTTGTTAGTACCAAACATAACAGATATAAAAATAAGTTCTATGCGAATTCTATCATACTAATATTATAAAGGGGAAATATTTGTATTTTTGTGGGTGTGTGTGTATGTTTGTAATGAATAAACTCAAAAACTACTGAACCGATTTCAACAATTCTTTCACCATTAAAAAGCTACATTCACCTTGAGTAACATAGGCTACCTTTTACCGAAAATGCCTCATTTACACGGGAAAAACTGTAAACGCGAGCGGAGCCGCGGCGGAAAGCTAGTAACCGATTGGCTAATGTTTGAGACTTTCGCGCTTAGTACACATTATTACAAAACTAGCGACCCGCCCCGGCTCCGCACGGGAAGATGGTTATTGTGGGTTATCCTTAAGTGTATTACGCATGTATTATACATATAAACCTTCCTCTTGAATCACTCTATCTATTAAAAAAACCGCATCAAATCCGTTGCGTAGTTTTAAAGATTTAAGCATACATAGGGACATAGGGACAGAGAAAGCGAGCGTTTGTTTTATACTATGTAGTGATAAAGCTAGTCTCCTATATACATTTGACAGAATACGTGTCGTATCTATTCCAGATAATAATGGAGACGCAGCAAGCGAAGCAGACACTGGCAGACATCGAAGCGCGACACGCAGACATCATCAAACTGGAGACGTCTATCCGCGAGCTTCACGACATGTTCATGGACATGGCGATGCTCGTCGAGAGCCAGGTCACATTGCATACCACACCTTATAACGCTCTTGAATTCCCTGCCTTATTCCGGTCACACTTCTGTCCTCGGATGAAGTCGCTCGTTACTGGCGGAATGTCGAAGCGTCAATTTAAAAATGTAGATGGTATCTTCTTCTTAGTCTTTACACTGTAGCCAGAGTGGTCGTGGCTTAGAGCAACGCCGGCCTTCCTTCCGGTACGGAAGGCCGGCGTTGCTCTAAGGGTCGTGGTCATTATTTTGAATTACGATGAGCGATGGTCTTGGTAAGACGGCGCCACTTCTCGCGGACTGATGCTTTCCGGGTGCATTAGTAGTAGATGGCATATAGACAGTTGTATCTTTCTAATGACCATATTTTCTTAATTTCAATAGACTTAGTTTAGTAAAATGGCAAATTAAACATTTTCGGTAAGAAGACATAATGAACAATAATATTTGTCATTTTCCGTGATTTCGTTATATTCCTAGGGATTTCGTGTAATCCCTGATTTACTCGTTTCCGTGAAACATATTCACAATCACAACGCAATTTAGTGCATTCATTTCCATCCGAATAAAAAATACTTGAATACGCTAGAGGTGCATAAAAAAATGTGCGTTTTGTAGGAGTAGAAGATCAAAGACGCTTCGACTCTGCGCCAGTATGAGTTGTACCTATCGGAGTCACTATAATGAAAAATAACTACTCACCGAACAGAAACTCTAAGTTATCTCTTCGGCTTACCTTTAATTATTATTGAGCTCATTGAATCATCAAGGTCGTTCGCGTGCCGGAAGACCAAACGACGATCTGGTGAGGATCGCGGGAAGCCGCTGTATGCGGGCAGCGCATGACCGATCGTTGTGGAGATATTTGGAGGGGCCTTTGTCCAGCAGAGAACGTCTTTTAGCTGAAACGATGATGCTGAAATCAGCATCAGAAGATGTTTGTCGTGACGACTTCCGTTATATTTGTTTACATTATAAAGACAACATTAGATGAATGGATCGTACCTACCTGTCTTAACGGGTTGTGCTAAGGCGCTGCTATATCCGTTTAGAAATACTTAATTGTTATCGCCGAAGTGAGTGGCGCGCATTGAGAGGTTCTTTAGCAATGGACTGTCTAGTGGTCAAGCTGCTATTGATGATGTTGCGCCACGAAATCTTAACTTAAGAGACAAACCAGTTTTGCGTAGGGCTTTTTACAATAAGGTTAACATTCCACGAAAGGATGGTCAGAAAAATACCAAGTCAGAATTAGCTGCAAGCATGATGAGATAAGTAAAGAAAACCTTGGGATTAATGGAAATGTAGATAGATCTTCAGATATAAAGGTGTGTCTTTTACCCACCAGGAAAAATACATGATGAAATCTAAAATACATGAAATATGTATGCATGTATGTCTACTAAACAACTTTAGTTATTTTGAAACTTGCATTGTAAAACTGGTTAGGTCCCTTCATGGCTCATCACTGATTAGCAACGTCCTAAATTAATGTCCCCATTAATCTAATAATCTATGTGTAATTTAGTCGACCAGTTTGAAACCCTATAAACCTAGTTTTTAACAGGTTTCAGACCCGCATTTTTTGTAGCCCCAAAACTTGTAACCTTCAGAAAAATTTCAAACTAAAAGTTTGCAAAAACATTTTTGAACTCTGAACTGAAAAAGTTAAGAGTTTCAAACAAAAACTGCTGATCAGACTTGTTCAAGAGTTTACTATTGTTTAATATGAAAATTGTCGGTCATGTCATGATAGTCAAAGTTTCAATGCCAAACTCAAAACCTATTGAATCGATTATTTCTGAAGTAGAGGTATTAGTTTACGAGTAGATATGTGATAAAAATGTAAATGATATGTATGGATGCAGGGTGAGATGATCGACCGCATAGAGTATCATGTAGAGCACGCCGTGGACTATGTCCAAACTGCCACACAAGATACTAAGAAGGCCCTAAAATATCAGAGCAAAGCTCGGCGGGTAAGTTGTCGCCACCAGATGTCAGTTCACTCGTTGCTAATGCGTCTTTGTTTTGTTCCCCCTCTCCCCGCCGCCTCCCGCTTCCCCTCCTCGATGTTATGTTTGTGAATTATACGGATCCGACTCAATCGATCCTGCATTTTGTTTACGTCCAAGTTTCGGTGATTGGTTCACACTACGTTTTTGTTTTTCATCATTGGTTTATATTTTTGTTGTCATTTATTTATCATTTAATCCTTGTCCGCATTTACATGTGTGCTTTAACCGTTGTGTCGTTAACTTTTCATGTCGCTCCAACTAACATGCTGGTAATGGGCTTCTTACCCTTTATCTTGTATCTTACTCCATATATTAACAATTTCATCCATTTGGTGTGTGCGTAATTTGCCTTCTGTATATGGGTGGTGAATGGTGACTGTACTATATGCTTACAATAATCGTGTAAAACGTAACAACTGCGATCACAATCTGTATTCGTTAGGATTTTAATGTTAACACTGGATGTCTTAACTGTCGTAACACTCGTCATTATATGTTTCTATCTAATATATTATTTTAATTATTACATAATACTTGATGATTTAGGGTTTAACTTACATGATACTTATACTTGAGTTGTACTTCTTCTAACACGGGGTTAGTTACTTGGGGTTTGTTGACGGGTCGTATGAACCAATCTGCCGGCTGGAGTGTCGTTTCCCCCCGCGCACCCCGCGCACCCCGCGTCCCCGCGCGTCCCCCCTTGCGCCTGCAGGGCGAGCTGATAGACCGCATAGAGTACCACGTGACCCAAACCGTCGACCACGTGGAAGAGGGCGGCGGACAACTCGTCCAAGCCCACAAGTGGGCCATCAAGGCGCGGAAGGTAAACAGAACTCACCACTCTAACAGAATCACAAGATGATAATAATAATATAACATAACCAACCACGTTATGACTGGAAAACAGGACTAATCTTCTAACTCCAACGTGGGACGGGCTTGTGAAGTTGAAGGGCGCTGCATACGAATCATTATATTTGTTGAAAGGGTTGGAATGAAATTGAGATTTTCTGGAGACAAAATGCAATACGCAATCAAAGAAAAACCAAAGAGACTGAGCCAACTTATATTTTGAAAGTAAATACTGCAGCGTCACGCCTTCCTTGGAATACACATAACTACTAAGGGTTTTAATAACTATTTAGCGCCTATACAAGTAGTGGTCAAAGGAACCAGCAACAGATTATTTTCTTTCTTATAAACTATCTATTTAATCGCTACTCTTTTATTTGTATCTATCGATTTTATTTATCTTTGTTTGATGCACACAATGCAAGTTGCATGCGAATTGTTCATTGCATGATACTTCTGCTTGAACTGATGTGTCAGTATATAGCTTCAGGAATCCATATTTTGTGTATGTTTGTTATGTATACAATGACAAGTAGTGTTCTTACATTGCTATTTAACACAAAGACAATTATAGTAAGTATATGGATAGGCGTAAAATAATAGGTACACTTCACAAAGTGAATTTACACCTGTCGGTATACAAGAGAGGATAGAAGGAGACAGAAAATATGCGTTAATTATTATTTCTCATGAGAAGTTCAAAAATGTTATAAAATGGTAATATTATGTTTAGTTATTCGATTAATATTGAATGACATACCCCTCCTTTTCCAAATTTTCTTCATAAGTACCTGCAACTTTTTCAAAAATTGCATGTTCAATTTACGAAACTGCTCCGTTCGATATCTGCTGTTTCATTTGTATTTTTAGGTGGCTGGCAAACCACGAACGTCGTTGTATCTCCTTTTGGTTTTCTTAAATAATTTCCCTCATTTTTCGTGCTAAGCAAGGTCTAGACTTTCTGATCTAGTCTCTCTTTGGAGTATAAATATTTCTGCAGTTTACTTCACCAGGCAATACTTCTCCCATATCTTGTATGTCTAAACTAATAGACTCGACTCTCTATTTTATCAAGTCTTGAAGTGACAAGATTTGGCTTTCAGTTTAATCCAATATTTGTAGACATCCAATTTCATTCATTATAATTATTGATTATAATAGACCGAAGTATTGATGGACGCGCCACATTATCCTATCACTACACGTATTTATTTTATTATTAGAAACAGTACAATATACATAGTTACAACTACAGTTGTGCTTGCTAGATTGTTACAAAAAAAAGCAATGTGTCCATTTTCAGTAAGCTTTTCACTGGTTTCAGGTGGTGGATTTAGATGTTAAGGACAGTTTTCCAAAACTATTAAGATTAGACGTTAATTGATTTAAATTTTTATCCACAATCTAAGCCACAGTAATATAATATCACATTAATGCACTAACATTTTGTTGCACATTCGAATATGCGTAAGGTCACGCCAAATTTTAGTCCTCCTTTTTCGACCTTATAGCATGTATAGAGTGAGTAAAAGAGATAAAAGAGTATGTCGTATCCAAGATCAACCCTCATAATATAATAACTTTTTCGTAAACTTTACAATCTATCTTTGGATGGTTTGTATTTAATGTTTACTTTTAAAAAATGTGGCTTGACCTTACCTAGCTTAAATAAATTTATTTGTCATTATAATTTATCTTGTTTTTGGTTTAATTTTTCCATTTCAGAAAAAAACCTTCATAATAATATGCGCGATAGTAACGCTGGTAGTTCTCGTAATAGTGCTTATAACCTGGCTCTCAGTATGGATCCCCTAAGCAGCCTAGAGATTTATACTTGGAGCCCTGCACACAACTGGAAATGGACACTGTTTTAAATACCATAGAGTAGATATTCGTCTATGGTACTGCACTGTTCCGATATGGTTCCGATGCATTACTGGCGGATAACATTTGCATGTCTCAACCACCGACTTAATGCACATATAAATAGGAGCGGCTATTGCATGACGCCGCACCGCTGAGCTTCAATTCAACGCTGGCTGGTGCATCTACAAGAGTTCATGTTTTTTTTTTCTTTTGGCCAGACCGGTTTACACTTAAGAGTGAGAATGTGTTGGAAATCTGTTTCTGTACTCCTCTACTAAATTACCGTGCCTATGAATATGCCTATCTGTAAAATGACTATTTTAAGTTTTAATTGAAAATTTTTAAAGGCGCCTGTCAAGCCCATACATTAGTAAAGATATTATTGGCTAATATTTACCGAATAAAAAGAACGCTTAGAATGTCTAGTAGTTTAGAAACTATATTGATTGTAGGTATTATATTTATTTTTCCCACTGCTCACTATGGTGCCATATTTATCTAATGGACATTATAAACTCACCCAAAAAACTTATGAATTGTCAAGAAATATAAAAAGTTTCTTTGTTGTTTGTCAATAAATTATGACATTACCTTTACATGTGACATTAGTGAGCGTATTTATTATTTGAAGCGCCATACATTAAGAAATTTGAATTGAATTACTTAAATTGAAAGTTTCTTTGGTTATTCATATAATATTCTAAAAGAAAAGTAACTAGAATATTGAATATGATATCAGGCTACGTGTGGTGTTCCGTTTATACCGAACAAGTGGAAAGACGTGATTCGAAAGTTCCAAGTGCTAGTACAATTTCAAAGTCGTTGAATTCAAAATTTACAGACGTACAGATGCAGAAATTATTCTAGTATTAATACCTAAAGTATGTGAGTTTAGTAAATTATTGGGTAAAAGTTTTAACCAGATCCGCTTTTTAGTTTTTACTAATTTCTCATGAATGGTGAGAAGGAAATGATGTGGGGTGGTTCTAGAAAGTCTCTACTTACAGTTTTAATGCATCCTTTTTGTAATAAACACATTTAAATCACTTTCACAAAATAAATTAATTACATACATTTTCAGTACAAAAAAAAAACGCCAATTTCTTTTTTTCTAACCTTTTTTTTCCTTTAATCGTTACGTAGGCAATGGTTAAATTATTATACAGCCTAATCTTGTATAGGTATTTTATTATTTAAGTCCAGTTTACAATAACAAAAATCAACTTTGAAAAATTTAATTCTCCGGCGGTCGCCGACCGCTGCCGCGGTACGCTCGCTCCGCTCGCTCGGCTCCCTCCGCTCTGTTATTGACATCAGTCTAACCTAACCTAACCAATCGATTTAATTCTGTGTAGAGATTTGTTTTTTTTTTTTAGCGGGGGGCTGCGCCCCCCGAGCCCCCTCTTTTGGGGGGCTGCGCCCCCCCGTCCCCCCGCTTCGGTTGACGCCCTGGCTACTATTATCAAAGCCAGTAACCTTTTTGTAATCGGGTTGAAAAATCTATAAGGGCTTAGAATACCACTTCAGAAATGGGGGGGCTTCGCCCGCCTTTTTTCCTCCTATAATAGGTTGAAGCCTTCATTTGCCATTCATTATACACAGATTGGACTATATTTTTAATTGGCAGAATACATAATTCTTTTTTTTTTGGCTGTATGCCTGTTGCCTTTCTCTTATTTTTTAATGAAAATTAAAAGATACGTAACATCAACTAGCGTTTATAACCCCAAAATGTATGTAAATTACAGAATTTTTTAATATTTATTTTTAAAAAATCTTCGCGTGCTTCATTAGAAAATCTTATTGATATTGTAAGGTAAGACCTCATAGTATACCGTTGCATCATTATTTTTCAGCTAGCAATGCGAATTTAGCTAAAAACTCAAAGGGGACTTAGTTAAAACCCGACCCAATTATTGTTTTCAGTTCTAAAGAACCGTATTTTTATATTATTTGATAAAATCTTAAGTAAAATGTAGTTAATTTATTTACGTTATAAAATAACAGTCTTAAACCTTGCAAGAGTCACCCATTGTCACCTGTTATTTCTAAGCCCAAAATAAATTCAGATTAGGGACATAGATTTGAGACATATAATTCGAACGAAAAGTCTAAGAAGGGTATATAAAAGTCTTAGAATCGTACTTTTTTGTGATAAGGTTTTTACTACTTATATTAAACCATTCTGTACGATAAATATTCTTTTTCTATATTAAATTAAGTAGTTTTATGCAAATATTTATTACTATTTCTTTTATCATTGCAGAAAAAAGTGTACATCGTAATATGCCTGTCATTTACGCTAGTCATCATACTCATAATACTAGTGGTGCGGTTTACGTAAGTGCCTTTTGATTCAGCTAGGTAACGAAACATGCGCTTAGTAGGTATGGGCTAACCAGACACTATCATAAATAGATTCCATATTACACGTATTAACAAAACTTGTTTACTTATCATGTGGGAATTAGGTCAAAAATGTATTTAAATTTAGTGTGCGTAATGTGTATTATACTAACCAGGCAGCGTAGGTTTTCTTGCTAGCTAATAACTGGAAATATTAGCAGTTAAGTTCAAAATTAACTTAAACATTCTAGATAAAAATAAATAAAAATCATTTATTCCGATATCCCTATTACATTTTATTTTATTGTAATATATTTCATATTTAAATCTGTAGGTAGCATATTTTTTTACTGAATATATATTTTATGCTTATCTTGCTCTTATTTATAAAATACACGTTATTTTTTGTAGTAATCACGCAATTATCATGAACTTGGATTAAACGGTTACTGTTTAATAAATATTCCTCTTATGATTAATGTATTATTATTATTATTTCTTATTACGTATTCATTATATACATGAATTATTTTCATGATAATATACATGATTATTTTGTAATAATGTTAGGTTAATTAATTATTTCTCTAAATGTGTTCTTATTGGCTAAAACCATCTGGCACGGTTGTGTTCATAGCAACAATTAATACCTCATTTATTACTAACACGATCATCTGTAACTAATATATCGTTTAAGTGTAAACCGGTCTTATAAAAGCATTAAGGTAATATAATATTATATGACTTCTCGATACAATTATTACAGTTGCATTGGTAAAGACTTCTACACGCCAAAGCTCATATCCTATAATTGTATAAATCATTTTTCTTTAATCATTGTCTACCTAAAAAAGTCATTGTAATATGCCTGTTAAATAAATAAAAATAATAAAACAGCGTCAACTTCAACTTATACTAAAGGATGTAAGAGTGGTGTGTAGATGGCTATCAAATAAATAAATGTATTGAGAGTATGTTGATACTATAAAGTTATTTAAAATTTGTAATTAAAGTCGAAAATTCCGCTTACAATTTGGTTAGGTAGTACTTAAAAAAGAATGTTAGTCTGTTATGATTGCAATTTCATAACTATCAGATTAGATTGCAATATCAATAGCATGACCTAGTGAAATAGCTATAAAAACTACATTATTATGCTTAATAAATCTGCACATGAATGAATAATGCTTGACCAGATGTTAGGATATCAATCAGACATTATAATATACATTCTGGCCATTCATTACGAACTTTACGTGCATTGATCCCAGATATTTGATTTAGTTTTTATTTTCCTTTTATCATTGCAGAAAAAAATCTTCATCATAATATGCCTGTCTGTAACGCTGGTAATCTTAATAATAGTGCTCGCGTCCACACTTTCCTAAATAAATTGCTGAGCCACTGCGCGCGTCGCTGCGCCACTTTCGCCGGAGTTACAAAGCGGATAAAGTTGATATTCGTCTATATTAACTACAATATAATGTATGGAAAAATAATGGTTTCTACTGCATGTTTAAGTAGTTAACTTTTTGAACGCACAATTTTGAGTTGTTATCGCATGACGTCGAATGCTGACGAGATGATCAATACTTTTAGCGGCGCGTGACCAACTGCCAGTTAAATGACTTAAATCATGGAATGTAGCTGCATCTCATTTAAGAAGAACAAACGGAAAGAGAAAAGAATAACCTAAAAGTGTTGAATATCTTTGTGGAGAGACGTGATGAGAAATTGATTTGTTGTGTTACGAATTTGGCGTTAGTTTTTACGTTAATAACACGGTATAATTATAAAAAATAAAAAATAAATATCATGTATTCAAATCATTACAATAATATGGGTCAGATCTTTTTTAGAGTTTTCAAACTTCACTAATAGAAAAGTAACTTATATATTGAATTGATTCAGTAAAAACGACCCAGCGATAGATCTATTCTTTGAATTATATTTAAAAAAAGTTGACTTCTCGACTTTCTAAATTCAATTTTCAGTTTGTCTAAATTGAAAAGCGGGTAGTTTTCGTAACACAACACTTTTGGCTACTATCATTAGTATTTTAATGTACATGTATGAAATGTTGCCGTCACGGTAGATTACGTCAAAGACAATATGTATGAAGTGCAATAAGTAGATTGTGCTCTAGGTTGTAAGTTTTTAAATTAGTTACAGCATGTAACATGCGCTGAATATGGGGTCTTAACTTAGAACGTGGAAGTCATTTTTGAAAAGAAATGACCAATTTTGAAAGCTATTCAAAAACTTTAAAATATGCTTATTAACTATTTATTATGTTTAAATTTAACTGATTTTAAATTCAAATAAATCACTTTGTTCAATCGAGTTTTGATTGACATGCACGAAATTAAAAAACCTAGCTTTTTTTTGTAGTATATTCGGTTTGATAAATTTACTTACATAAATATGACGCAGAATGTTTATGGCAAATAAATAGTTCAGTTTAAATATTTCATAAATGGTAATTATGTTCAGGCCCTGTATTGAACAAATTGTAAATTTAGTTTAGCTTTGCCGGCATTTACTAGGCCGGATGTGTTATCCTGATCTAAATGTGTTTAATATTTCTATTGTATATACACTTGTTCGTTTAAGATATATAAATAAACTAATATTATAAGGACTAAGGACTTGAACGGAAAGGGCTGTTTTTGCTGCGTTATCCTCATCCTGCTGATTGCATTACAAACGTAACAAAAAACAGATGCCAGAATAAAGATTTGTCAATGTAAATTAATAGAGTTGGTAGGTACTTATATTTTTTGCTAAAATTATTGATCAGCTGCTTTCGAAGGGAGAAATACCGCGCTATATAAACTTTTTTTATTAATAGTATTATTTTACGGGTAAGAGGCGGCTAGCCAATACTAAAAGACATGCTTAGCTTAGTTAACAGCCTAGAGAGCAACTGTCTCAAATTAAAATTGCGAAAATATTCCAGCTCCAAAATTATCAATTTAATCGTGCAATTAATATGGAGAAGCTTAGATCAGATCCACGCTCTCATACAAAATCAAACGCAAAAGATCAAGATCAAATCAACTGCAACTGAGACAGAAACTGCGCCATGCTTGATTCTGGCGTAGTTTTGACGGTGCCGTTTTTTGAGCGGTGTTCGTTTATCTGTTACTATATTTAATCAAGTGTCATCTGTTTTATTTAAGTGATTTTTACTTTTTTCTTACTTTTTATCAAAATGGAGAAGTAATTTTATTTTTCGTTTCTGAGTAAAGTTTCTTTAGGAATATTGCTCTTAACTTCTTAAGCTGCAATTTACTTGCAACTTTTTTAAAAATTATTCATAACAGCTAAGGATATCGATTTTAAGCCCGGTGTACACGGGTAGAGGGAGCCTGTAAAGTGCGGTATGATGTGGTCAGCTGCAGTGGCAACTTACACCCCCCTCTCTTAGCCGCTAAGATAAGGGTGTAAGTTGTCTCTGCTGCTGACCGCATTATACCGTTTAGCTTTCACACGAACTCTACCCGTGTATTCCTTCCGTAGCATGATTACTATGACAAACACCTGACAAACTATTATATTCCTTAACTAGCTGTCAAAATACCAGAAGTCCGACATATTGAAATATCCGGGCTGGTTGGTCAAAAATACGACCAATATTACAGCACTTTTTCGACAAGTCCTTAGGAATTTAGCATCACAATAATTTGCGCGACAACCCTAATTACAAACTAGCTAGCTAATTGTTTCTTTTACAGTTGTTTGGTATTCGATTTTTCAAATATAACATAACTACTAAATCTTTCCGGTGTAATTTACTCCATGCTAAAATTATACTTTGAAATATTGGAAGCTGTATTAAGCTCTATTGTCATTAATCGAGTTAAATTTATGTCGGAAATAGTAATTTATCCAATAATTTGTATTTTATTGGTACAATAACCATAGTTTTATTTAGTTTGGGAAGATTAAAAAATTCTAGTTATTCATCTTATTGTTGAATCAGTTGCGAAGGTGATGTTACAACGATTAAATTAAATTTTTTTTTTATTATTTAATTTCTTCATATTATAGCTAGTTTATTTTTAACTATGTTTAAAATATCAATCACCAGTATTTGTGCTAAGTTTAAGTTAATAGTCGGTATTGTTAGTTTTTTTACCTGTGCTTACATACTGTGAAAATAATGTTATTGCAATAAAAACACCTTATTTAATAAATAAATGTTATATCATTCGTTTAGTCTCCTTTAGATTGAGAATCAGGCTAGGAAAACTTAATTGTCATAGTTAAATAAACGAATCATATTTATCACAAGTTTATTTGATTAACGAACTTATCGTTTCTCTGTATTAATTTTATTTATGGGTTAAATATAACAAGTGTAATATGTGTTTGTTATTTAAAGGTAATATGCCATTGTTAAACAGCTAAATACGTTTTGTTTGTCACCACGCCATGATGACATTTCAGTGCTTTTGTTTTGGTACTATCGCGGACACTTTCGCCTGACCGCCAGTAAGTCTATTTTTGCTTGCACATGACAATCGCTATCGAGTAATAACTAAGTACGAAGCGCGCGGACGCGGTATCAAGCGGTATATTCTTTAACCCTTTATAAGGCAAAACAATTTTATAAAATGCATTCATTTTCGACTTTATGTTGAGGGTATAAGGTTTAAATTAAGGTGGCAATATAGTGGCCACTGCATTGTAAAGGTTTATATGGTCAGTTGCGGAAGTTCCTGATAGTACAATGTAACATAGACATTGCTGTCAGCTCTTGCATTTACCAGCATTTTCTATACTCGCATTATATCAAATATTGGAAGTATTATGTATGCTATAGATCGTGTTTTTCAAGATTATTAAATTACTAACTGTGATTTCTTATATTGTTTGATGTAACTTGGTGTGCATATGTATATTGTTGAAAAGTGTCTATATTAAGTATTTCACGGTAGAAAGAATGGAGTTGGCAATATATTTTCCATACGAAAATTGAATGGGAGTAAAATACCCTCGATTGCTGCTTTCTTTCTTTCGTGGATGAGTGCATTTCTTTTGATTGAAATGAATACCAGTTCATATAACTTCACACTATTAATTAATTAAAAAGACTGTGAAATATAATTTAAATTAATGCCATTTTCAAATACATTGAATAATTTATAAAATGTTATGTATGTTAAGGTTTATTTTACCTACTTTAAATTTATTATGTTAAAGTTTAACTCCGTTACAACTGGAGGTCGAAAGAAGTTGTTGAATTGTGTAACCAGGAAACTTTACTCAAGGTGTAAATATGTTTATAATTTTGAGAATTACATTTTATTTATTTTATTTCAGTTTTTATTTTGATTTATTCTAACATCTATTCCTCAAAAAGGGCAAATAGCGCACCCACCAATTATTAAGAATCAAATATTAGAATTTGGAGTGTCACGAATACCTTAGTTAAGTTTCAACATAAGTATCATAATAATTCTAAACTGTAATGTGAAAGTACTTAAAAGTGGCGCCCAACACGGGACAAGTTAAAAGCGTACTGTTGCATGCTCGCCAATGGGCGTCCGCAGAAGAAGATCATGATCCTAGTGTGCCTGCTGATTCTGGGGCTGGTCGTGGTCGGCTACGTGTCGAGCTACTTCATGTGAGCCCGCTCGCGAGCGAACTACCCATGCTCAAAGGTAACTGCTGCAGCGAGCGCGCGGGGGGACGACGCCCGCACCCCGCCCTCTAGCACGGTAATGGCGTCACACCGGTGTTGCCATTCGAAACACTGCTCTATCTATAGAATCGATATATAGATTAGTTGAGCACGAGGAATACTACTAATAGAAACTCATATATCAATAGTATTTATTGCCTAGTTTTGTTGCTAATAGGCAATAAATACTAATAATTATAATATTTGTTGTATTGAAGTTTTGTTGCTAATATAATAGGCAATAAATACTATTGAATGCAACAAAACTAATAGTTTTCATAAGCGCGCTTTTACCTTGGATTGAATGAGTACTAATCGTATTAAATCCTTGGCTTTTTCCACTTCTCTGGTTGAGATACTTTCTAGTTTTATAATAGTAAATAACCCTTTCCGAACTATCGATAGAGTCGACTATCGAGTGGCAACATCAACCCCTCCTTTTGTGACGTCACCGCTCGGCTGGGTCGCGGTCTACGGGCGTACTTCTCGGCCGCGTGCTCGCACACTTCTTCTAGATACTAATTACCGTTATATTTGTCCACTCTGCAGAAGAAGATTATGATAATGGTGTGCGTGCTGATTCTCTGCCTGATTGCGACTGGCTACGTCTATAACACGTTCTTCTAAGCGGGCTAAGGGGGCAGGTTTGACCTGAACACAGATATTTCTCGGCTTCAATCATAGAGCAGCATTCATAGCTAGATATCAATAACGATTTATCAATAGACGCTCTTTGTTTTTCATAATCATTTCGATTCGCCATTGCTACGTTTTAGAATGGTATTTATGGAAATGTGTAATATTATTTGGCCGAGATTACATGCAGAATTACATTTTTGGTAAAAATTGCATGATTCATTGAAATTGAAATGGGGTAATAGAGATTGATTCAAGTAAATTTGGTTCTGTTATGTCTAAAATACACTTACTATAATCAATTTGTTTAATCATACATTCTTACAATCGATAACTCTCTTTACTACATTAGAACACTCCAATCTATCACCTTAAAAAGTTAACAGAGAATGCTCAATAATTCCTAAAATATTTTCAGATTACTTTGATAATGTGAAAAGATTAATGTGTTATTGAAGATTATTATTATGGACAATTCTCAGACATTCTCTGTTAACTAGTCAATATATTTTAAATTATTTCCTACTTTAATTTGTATTTACCTACTACTCTTGTTCTGTCAGTAGTTAGATTTTCCAAAAATCTACTCACGCACTACTTTATATTTCTGCACACGTTTTCTTACACTTACAGAAACATTTAGTTGACATACATAATATAGGCTATGTTCAAATATCTGGCTACTAGACAATTTGTGTAGGTTAGCTCATTAGATGATTTCTTAAAAAATGCACGACCGAGATTTTGAATGTACGGATCTGTCCACGTGGTCATGGTCAACTAATGTTTCTGAATGTTTTTAGGACTGTCAAGCAAAATATCAGCGCATATATTTGGTGCCTGCGCCCCGCCTGTCTGCAGCCAGCGTGCTGAGCTGCGCGCGCGCACCGACCATCCGATCACGAGGCTACAGCCACGCCTACTTATAACGTTCAAATTATTCACTCAACTGTATATGCGCCCTAATGTATATCGCGTTACCGTTGGCTCTGTAACAAGTACTTGTCATACTCGAAAGACATAATCCTGCTATTTTCGTTACATCTACTTACATAAAATTGTTGAAATCAATCATATAATTTTAGAACGCAAATATTCACTGAAGATAGTTACTTCTCATATACGTAGTTTATGCATTACCATATTTCGGTCGTTTTTGAAATAACTTTTATCGTAATTATTATCCACTACAGGCTGCCCTTCCGAGGTTAGTACTCAAACACCAGAAATGTTCGCCAGTGGAATTAGAAAACTTATTTTAGTAAAGGTTTTGGCTAAGCGATTATTAAATAAGCTTCGACTATGTCATTGTTCGAAAATTTATCATGGTATGATATCGGAACGATACCATATCTGTGATATATAGTTTTTAATGATATATTAACTTATACCACATTTTGAATAATCCATTGATCGATTATAATGTAAATTCCGGCAGTGTCAAATGTATTGTTGTAAAATCAGTATTTGGAACACTACGTGGTAGATGGGGAGATTAGTTTCCGAAGCGAAACGGTTACTTGAATCTGTGAGAGTCGCGCTGTTGCCGTGTGTGTGGCTGGGGTATCTGCGGTTGTTCACCGGTGTCCACGGATGTCCACGGATGTCTGTGGATGTCCACTGGTGTCTGCGGATGTCCACTGGTGTTCAATGGTGGACAGTACAAGGCGCACGGACCGCACGGTTGACCGCGCGGCGCGGACGACGCTCGTGCCGCCGTAGCAATAATATTCGATTACAATTGTAAAATTGTTTTAACTTTCGAATGTGTGATAGTAGATGCAGTTGTTGTTTAGTTAACTTTAACATTAATAATAATTAATGAATTGTTATTGTGAGTGTAACTTTTAATAAGCAGTAAGAGTAATTTTTAACTTTTCAATATACTATTAGTAATACTGTCATACAAATGTTTTGGCGCTTTTCGATCAGATTTATAGTTTAATAATGGATAATAAATCTTAATTTATTACCTATTAAGATCTTCGTTGTACAGTAATACATAATGTAGCCGTTTTAGCTAGGGTAAATTTTAATAAATTTGAAGTACATAACCTGACCTTCAGCAATATGTAAATTAGATATCGAGCAGTATTTTGTGTTTGTAATACAATCGTAGTTGAGGAAGTACACTCGAAATTTAAGCACCAACATAAATTATATTAGCATTTTCTAGTAAGGATATAAAGTTAAAGTTTAAATTAAATTTTGCGAAGGTAAATTAATTGTAGTGGCCATGGCACATGGAGCGGAGTGGCTAAGGAGCAGGCGAGTGCGAGAACGGTACTAAACTGTCCCGCGTGTGCACTCGCCCTAAAGCCCGCCGCTCGCATATAACTAATCACAAAAAGCAATGTTAATTTTAACATTCGTAGCATAATTAGATTTTTATCCTTAAGAAGTAGGATTTCATCTAGTTGCCTTCGTAATAGTAGAGAAATTAGGTGATACCGTTTCTCTGAGTAGCGTCATGGTAAGGTGGGGTCGGCCGCATAGTTCACTCGCCAGTCAATTGTCCGCTTGTCTTCCCGCGCGGGGCGGGGCGCCGCGTCTTAAACGAACTGGACTACGAATTCGAATTTTATTCAGCTGTTAAGAAAGTCCGCTGTACTGTTTTCTCTGTTCTTGCTTTGACTCGGACTTTCGCTCTCACTTTCCGCGTCGGTCGCATAGGCCTCTCTTTTATGCCATTTCTCGAGGTGATTTGTTGAGAGTAAAGAGCGGGCTGAATGAGCTTGAATAAGAAGTATAGTCGTAGTTTAGTACAGCGTTACTTTTCGCCCTGCGCCGCTCGATCTCGCCGCGTTGGTTCGCTAGTTGCATTGCATTTGGATCATCCCCTAACCCATAGTCATCGCGGGATCCTCGTCAATATTGGCCCGTCACCATCCTGTCTGATCAAACAGAAAGAACCATGCTTTCTGTATCAACAGACGTAACAACGGTATGGTGAACGCATGGCTTAAAAGTGGCTTATATACCTATATTTATAGCAACTCGCAATCGACTATTAATAGGACACATTTTAGGTTTAAGCCTATGTCCGTGCTGCAATAATGCTTAGAGTAAATAATCGTGAACGCCCACAAACCATCGCTAGTTGCGTATCTCGTGCGTCGTAACGCGTCATTTAAAATAACGTTAGTGTAACCAAGTTTCTAGTTGTCTTCTTAATACTCTAATAACGTTACCTGATCTTATGTACAGTGTACGTACATAAAGAGCTCGTGTTCAAGTCGCAAGCGATCGCGTGCCGCTCGCGTCATAAAGTACTTGGAGAAAACGCTGGGTCCGTTTATGCGCGATTCTTTTCGTAATTTTCACGCACAAGATTATCCATAGTTTGGTACACAACAGGAACTATTGCTAATAAAAAATACAAATATTATTTATTTCTTTCTTTCTTCCCTCCTTTCTTTCTTTCTTTCATTCACCATTTAAAATAATGAGTCCTGTGTGGAGAGTAAAGAAACTCACGTAACAACTTTCTTATAGATTTATGATAAACGATTTGCATTTATTAATTTACTAAGAACTCGTGTATATATCTATTTACTTAGTCATATAGGTAATTATTTTTATTAATTATATAAGTTAATTATATTTATTTTATAGAAGCATTGTTATAAATGCATTTATACAAAGATAATAATATCCCGACGCATAAACTGACCAAGCGGTTTACAATCTCAATCTTATAGTATTGCATAAATATTTTCATAATCAATCAAATAGTATGCATATTGTTGATTGGATTGCTAATTTTGTATAAGTACACAACTAGTATAGTTTATATACTTATGTGTCAATTCTTATAACATTTTATTACATTAACAGACGTTAGCTAGTAAGTGTTTAAAGTAATCCGCAAGTAAAGCGCTGTTTCTAAGCTTGTTTTATTGATCAGTTTACTTTGAAGATGAAGCATGGATTCAATGAGTGAAGTTTTCTGATTCAAGCATGGTCACATTTAAAACATGATAATACGACGTCGGAAGCATAGATACATAGGTCTGTTTTAAATAATGTTTTGACGTATTCTATTTATGGATGCAATAACGCCCAAAGGGGTTTGACGCAGAATGTGCACTTCTCAAAATGAGCACTCGACGCAAAATAGGAATTTCGCAGTTGGTGCACTTCAACTTTGGGAGTAACCCTAGAAAAGTGCGCATTTTGCGAAATGCACATTTTGCGAAGTGCTCGTTTTGCGAAATGCACATTCTGCGTCAAACCCGCCCAAAGGATATGTCAAAAGACTGTTCTACTGAATTGTGGCACGAACACCTGAATTGTGCCTCTGGTGGCAAAATTGGTAAATTTCGCATGAGCTCATGTACTGCAGACTTATAAATTAACCACTAAAGGGGCATTCCAATTGATTCGCCTTGCCCCAGGTATACAGCGGAACAGTCATCATAGTATGTCAGTAGATGACATGAATCATTTTCTAGCTATGTACAAAAATCTAAATCTGTGTGGGAGGAAATTTATTTACACACAATGTAGAAAATGGTTCTCAAATCATTGTCTTGCTTGAAGATTATCAGAACTTGTGCGATGCTTGATAAAAGAACAACGAACGTTCGCAATGTTATTTGTAAGGGATATCGGTGAAATGATAATAAACCTCACGGAGCATATCAACTGGTGTCACAAGGTAGATTGTGTTCATTCAGGTGCGTCTCGAAACGAAGAAGGTGCTCCTAGTAGAGAGATTCTTCTAGACTCAGTAGTACGGTTATTTTGTCCGGTGACCACTTTTTAGTCTACTTTTAGACCAATAGTGATGGAAAATCTGGTCACCGGACAAAATAACCGTACTACTGAGACGAGGGAGAGATTCCATAGCGATAACGGTTAAAGCGCCTGGTATACGTTTAAGAAGTTTGGATTTAAAAACATTGCTTTTCTGCCGACTAGTTTCAGGCGCTTAAAGGCCCTTTAGATGTGTGACGCGAAGCTCAATTTTTTTTAAAGCTTTTATAATAACCTTCACCTACGCTTCCGTCTGGTTGGTAGTACTGTTATTTTATTCTGTGCTTCCGTTGCAAAATCGATGTAAAACCAGCTCCAACTTAAGCTCAAAACTCGCGGCTTAACAGAGTTCTATTTGATTTCAAAGTAAAAGAAATATGTTTTTTGTTTGACGAGAAATATTTGCTTTGGAATAATATTTGATACTTAAACTAACTAAAGGAATATTAACCAAGCGCTGAACTATAGACACGACTGCCACTAAATTTGTTTGCTTTGTCCAATAACTGCTTTCTACTAGGGGCACACGCTTCAGTTCGCACCTTAAGGTCGCTAACAGTCAAACTGTATCAGACATTTCTGTAGGCCTTCACATGATAAGTGCCAATCACTGTTGATACCTTTGGCATCTATATAGAACATTTTATAATAAATAATCATAGTACAAGTAGTTTTAGAAAATTTACTTTATATTTTCTAAAATATACCTACGCAATTGTTACTTAATTGATTTATTTGAAATGTGAAGTAACGTGTGAATGAGTCTTATTTCACTCCCAAACCGTTTTTTTTTCCGTCTTACCACAAGAAAGCTAAAAACACTAATGACACGTGACTAAAAATCTTATGAAAATTTTGAAATTCAGTATTTTTTTAGTCACGCGACGCGTTCTAAACTTAATTTGTAGGTAAGATCCATTAATCTTCGCTTTGAAACTCCGATAACCTTCTCATTACTATCTCGAGTAATTGTCTAAGGACCAAAATGGTATTCAACAATTTTCTATTCCATCCTAATGTTTGGACGCTTATATCAATCGCTTGTTGTAAGTGTTAAATTCATAACAGTTTGTTCTTAACTGAACTTGACTTGAATCGGCGAAGGTCCACATAGGCCGGGAGATGCTGACAGAAATTTTTAGGTCATTTGTTACAGTATGGCGGTTTTACAGGGGTCTTAGTACGTAATGACGAAAAGATTAATGATGGTCATAGCGCTGGTACTGGCGGCCCAATCACGTGGGCGTTATGGGAACTTGTCGGATAATTTACGGAAGTCAGATGATTTGTTACACAAAAATTTTTGTATTTTCCGATAGCCCGTAAAAAATAACTAGACGGTAGTGTCATGCCATACTTTTCCGGTGCGGCTTACAGGCCGCCATACCGACGCGAATGCGTTAATAAAAAATTAAAAATTCAACCATTTGTTACAGGCTAATTTTTGCACAGTTGATCATCGTCGTGCAGCCATTTACGAAAATCACCATGCCATACTTTTCGGACGGTTCCAAATGGTCGCCATACCGCCGAAAATCTGCATATTTTTTTTATTTCGCCTTACGATTTGTACCACCTTCAAATTTTTTTTCAACAGCTCCTGAATGATGATAAATAGAAGTGTGATAATGCCATACCTGTGGGAGGCGGCGAATGAGTATAATTTTGTTTTTAAATGTAAGATTTTGTTCGTATTTTGAACGATTTGTAACAGTGTGTTGCCCCTTTTTCCCTCTATTAGAAGTATGGCAAATATAATAATGGTCACATTACATCATATATTTTCAAAAAATCCAAATGCCATACCTACTCGTACAAATCGTCAAATTTGATTGTAACCATGGGGCGGACGCACAGAACATTTAAAAGAGGTTAGAATGGCGATAATGCGCCGTCCGTATGAAATCCGGTGTCGCCGATTCCACCCCACCTTTCACCTCCACTACATCTGTACTTCAATAAAGATGAAGTTTACGCACATATTTGCAATTTAAAATCTAGCCAATCATAGCGCCGCTCAATCACGCGATTTCAAATGGAAACGAATCATACGCATGCACGCACACTGATGAAGATTTTTATAGCTATGTGTGAGTTAGACAGCGCGATCGTTTCTTTGCGTGAAGTATGAGCGTTTTGCTCATAGTTTTGGCGCGCCGGCCCCGCCCACATCGCCTTTCTAACCTCTTTTAAATGTTCTGTGGGCGGACGACTGTGTGACTGAAGCCAAAACGCAAAAAATAAATTAAAAAAATTGACGATTTGTACGAGTATGGCATTTGGATTTTTGGAAAATATATGATGTAATGTGACCATTATTATATTTGCCATACTTCTAATAGAGGGAAAAAGGGGCAACACACTGTTACAAATCGTTCAAAATACGAACAAAATCTTACATTCAAAAACAAAATTATACTCATTCGCCGCCTCCCACAGGTATGGCATTATCACACTTCTATTTATCATCATTCAGGAGCTGTTGAAAAAAAATTTGAAGGTGGTACAAATCGTAAGGCGAAATAAAAATATATGCAGATTTTCGGCGGTATGGCGACCATTTGGAACCGTCAGAAAAGTATGGCATGGTGATTTTCGTAAATGGCTGCACGACGATGATCAACTGTGCAAAAATTAGCCTGTAACAAATGGATGAATTTTTATTTTTTTATTAACGCATTCGCGTCGGTATGGCGGCCTGTAAGCCGCACCGGAAAAGTATGGCATGACACTACCGTCTAGTTATTTTTTACGGGCTATCGGAAAATACTAAAATTTTTGTGTAACAAATCATCTGACTTCCGTAAATTATCCGACAAGTTCCCATAACGCCCACGTGATTGGGCCGCCAGTACCAGCGCTATGACCATCATTAATCTTTTCGTCATTACGTACTAAGACCCCTGTAAAACCGCCATACTGTAACAAATGACCTAAAAATTTCTGTCAGCATCTCCCGGCCTAACAGACTATATTTATATAATACAAAAGGAATATGTAACACATCGGTAGAGACGCTAGACAACAATTTGTAGTTCAATGTTCGTACTTTATCATAATATCCTCGTGCTTACTTTCTATTTGGTGTTGCTTGGCGTTGAATGATGTAAAACATTAAAATGTATTAGAGTTTATAATTATTTTAAATCGTGTTGATTTTTATACATACTTAGTTTAGTCGGAATGTTGAAATAGTATAGTAACCTGGGCACAATCGTGCGAAACTAGCGTCACTGTAAGACAATCTGTAGCTGAAACGTTCAATTCTGTGTTTAAAACCGCATAGCAAAATAATCGACGTATTGAAAAATATAGTTTGTAAAAACAGTGTAGCTGTTATATGGCAAAATTGAGTTAAGTTTATGCCTGCATTCTGTTACAATTCAAATTACTCTAATATTTAGTTCATATTCTAAAAGGTTTTGTAAATGGCGCTAGTTTCGCCCAGATTATTGCCTTAACCGTTTTTACGGAAGAATTTCATGTACCTGTAAAAGTATTTCAGAAGTTTATTAAAAAATGTATTCCTCTATAATAAATTGTCTTATAATCTTCTTGTAAAGGAACACTGACTAAATAAATATCATAATTACGGTAATATACAATTATTACAGTTAACAAATTATAGCTGACATTCTGGACGAACACGTAAAATTCAAGTTAGATTGGTTTTATAGTCATATTCTGTACGTAGGTTATCAATCTGAAATTCTCTCATAATAATTATAAAATAAACGGTGTTTTCTGCTGTAACTGTGATATTTTCATTTTGTATCCCACATAATTCATCTACATAATCAACATTCCACACTTATTCATAATCATTAAATTAAATATACAAAACTTTTATCTCTTGTTTTGGAATGGTTCGCACCATAATATGTTCAAGCACAATTTAAGCTTTATACACACACATACAACTCTTAGTTCTAGAGATTATTATATATTTTAATTTAAACACACATAAAACGCTAAATGTAGGTAGGTACTATTAAAAAGAATAGTCTTAGATGGCCCCAACATTCCGAAATGCGTAATATAATAAATATAAGAGAACAGACATCAACAGGTTTCAACTATACCAGCTTAATACGGGGAGGAGAAATATATAGATGAGTATGATGTACGTATTATATTTTCTTATAATATTGTTAAACCTTATTGTGTATTCATTGTGATAATAATACTTTCAGAAATGAAGCAAGAGTTGGAGGACTTAATGGCTGAAATCAAGAAAAACGCCAACAAAGTTAGAGGGAAATTAAAACGTAAGTAACAATCGCTTCACTGAAAATTTCCTCTTCAGTATGCGTAAAAAGAATAGATTTTGTCTAAAACAACCAGAGGTGGGAAAACCGCGCTTTGATCACAACGATTACCTTAAATTTAAAACGTTGGTAAAAAAATCTGCAGAGTAATTTCATTTCATTTTAAATTTTAAAAATAAGATTTTTAAGTCTATTAAAACATAAATTATGAATGTAGTTTGAAAACAGTGAAATCAAATATTACGATAACTGTTGTATTTCCTTTCTATGAAACAAAAATCGCAATAAACATTCGTAGAGCTTATAATAATAATAGGGCTACAAAACTGCTACGCCGTAGCAGGGTTTCGTAGCTACTACAGCTACGACCTACTACGACACCAATCTAAAATAGTCCACGTGGCTTGAGGAAATAAAACTTTCTCTGTGTTACCAAAAAAGGTGTTACCATATTAAAGTGTAACACGTGTCTTCTATGAGATTTGATACATCACTTAATAGTCCATTGAATAAAAAGTTCTAGAGTGCGTGAGTTAGTAACGTAAGATGTTTCTTCGGAAACATGTCAAGAGTCCCTAGGTAATAAACATACTAAAACCCCGGGACACTAGGAGGAGCCCCGGAGTGGGGGGAGGGGGGGAAAGGGTCCATTTTTTCATTTTTCGCTTAAATCTCAAAAACGGTACATGTTAGAGAAAAACTTTCAAGGAAAAGTTGAAAGGCCATAAAATTATCTACAAGTTGTACCTAACCCCACCCACTCCGGGGCTCCTCCTAGTGTCCCGGGGTTTTAGTATGTTTATTACCTAGGGACTCTTGACATGTTTCCGAAGAAACATCTTACGTTACTAACTCACGCACTCTAGACCCCCCTTGGAGGGACTCATTCAATGGACTATAAACGCTTGTCTAACTAACTTTTATGTGGTGAGGCAGATTAGGTACTAAAAAAAATCGTCTAAGGCAGGTATTTCACTGGCGAAGAAGACAAAAGACGAAAGGAACGCACTTATGCGTTAGAATGAGATACAAATACACCGCGCTCACTCTTGCGCATACTGCGTCCCTTTCGTCTTTTGTCTTCGTCGCCAGTGAAATACCTGGCTAAGTACTACACTCTTCACAGACATGGAACAAGAGATCGAACAAGAAGACTCGCACACAACGAACGCGGACGTGAGGATAAAGAAGACTCAGCACTCGACTCTCTCGCGCAAGTTCGTGGAGATCATGACGGAGTACAACCGCACGCAGACGGACTACCGGGACCGGTGCAAAGCCAGGATACAGAGGCAGCTCGAGATCACCGGCAAGTCCACCACGGACGACGAGCTGGAGGATATGCTGGAGAACCCAGGTGGTGCTGCCGTCTTCACTCAGGGGGTAAGTTTGAAAAGATACCACCTTAGAGAATAAACATACATAGAGCACGTGCATCGCTCCGCTGCCTTTATGTCAAGCGTAAGCAGATGTTGTATGGGCGGTGAAATCAATAACATTTTTCTTTTTGGATTTGTCCTTCAAGTCATGTTTGCAACTTATCACTGCACATGTTCTCCTATTAAATTACTTATTTTCACAGGGAAAAACAATCAGCTCCGATAACCAATTGATACTAAACGAACGCGCTGAAGATATTCGGGCTATTCATATCCCTGCTTACGGTTCATAATCGATTAGGCGTACTCTATCCCTCCCAGAAATTTTTCTATTTATACTCTAAGAGTACCACTTTCATTGTGAATTTGATGCTCTTGTCAAAAAAAAGGCGGGTACTGGGAGCGCATAAGCTTGCCCCAGGGAATCCAAACTCTAAATCCCACCAAAACCGTCAGCTTCTTCAAAGCTGTCGGTTTGGAAGTGGCTATTTAGCCAATGATGGCTGATTGCAATGGGTCCTAATACTAAGAGCAAAAGCGCGAATTCCTTGCTCTTAGGTCCTATAGGGTCGCACACCAGTAAACAAACAAAGACCACTTTGAAGTACGTACGTAGGTACGTGTTTGCTATTGATAACATCTTACATACTGGACTGTTGATCTGTGAGCTGATGATGTGAAGTATGATGATATGTAGCTTGTAAAATATTGTTTTGACATTTAATAAAAAGAAGCTCATTTGATTAGCCATTGAAGTACCCAAGCTCTTTTCTACGTAGTACAGTCAGCTGCAGAGATTGCTACCACATTGCGCCACAATAAAGGTTTTTTTTATGACGTACATGATTTTTCGACACACGTACATTATGTACGTCTGACGTACACTTTTTAATAATAATAATAATTGATTTAAAAATAACATACATCAAAAATATACAACATAAACGCTTATTATCTAAAAATAGAGCTAGGTATGTACTAAGTATATTATGTAATAGCAAACCAACGACCAAGCTAAGCATGTAAAATGCCTGTGTTAAGGCCGTTGGCCGCATTATAACACGTCAGCGCTTAATAAGTTATTAGGGCGAATGAAATTATTTGGGCCTTTCTTTACAATTTCGGCAAATGAGGTTGCTTCCTGTTTTAATCATTCATTGCGAAGTAAAGTGGCGGCGCAATTGCAGAGTATTACATTATCGAATCAAGAATAGGTACGAATTGACAACCATAACCAGATTATATAGACCTGCTTGTTGGTCTAACTGGTCTCTCCACCGGTTCCAGATAATAATGGACACGCAGCAAGCGAAGCAGACGCTGGCCGACATCGAAGCGCGACACGCAGACATCATGAAGCTGGAGACGTCTATCCGCGAGCTTCACGACATGTTCATGGATATGGCTACGCTCATCGAAAGCCAGGTATCTATTCAGTCTACAACAGCTCACAGCAGCCCAGCACCGTATTATAACCAGCCCTCCTACTATGTAAGTAGCGACAGGTTCGAGAAGCTGTCAAACGCGACATAGTGACATTAGAGCCATAGCAGTTCTGTCAATATGTCGCGTTTGACAGCTTCGCGAGCCTGTCGCTACTTACACAGTAGGCCTACAGAGTGACAAACTACGGGCGCAATAAGGAAGTGTCCTGGAAAAAAGCAATCGATTCTAATTAGTCCGTCAGTTAGATTATCGGAAAGAATTGAACACGTTTTTTTTATCGCATCAAAATGTAGAAGAAGAGTGCTATAACGTCACTTTTTCCGTTTAAATATCAAAATTAGATTCCTTCATCTCCTAACCTTTTCGATTCCCATATGAATAAAAAAGACCAAGAACTTAAATTATATTTTGACGACAGGGAGAGATGATAGACCGTGTGGAGTTCCACGTGACCCAGGCGGCGGAGTATGTGGAGACTGCCACCAAGGAGACGAAGGCCGCGCTCAAGTACGCCGAAAAGGCCCGGCGGGTAAGACTAGCTATTATATACCTGCTCTTAAAATACCTGTTACAGTAGACGCGCTGAGTTAAGAGCCGTGTCAGTCTGACGTCACAAGACACGCAGATAGCAAAATTTTATTTCTGCGCATCTTGTGACGTCAGACTGTCACGGCTCTTAACTCAGCGCGTCTACTGTACATTACATTAGTTACGGGGTGTTAGTAGCAGGTTAGAAATACTGAAAAGATATGAACGGTCTAAGATTTTGAGCCACTTTAAAATAAATAAATAAATATCTGGGGACATCTCACATACGGCTATCTGACCCCAAACTAGGCACAGCCTGTACTATGGGTGTCAGACAGCTGATACATAAATAAAAAACTTTTTCGGAATCGGAAAGAAAATTCGGCACTCCGATTTTAATCGGGCAGTTTGTATGAAGAAAAGTGATGTTTTATGTCGATTCCGATAAATGGAAAAGTTTCTCAAACCTGTTGACTGAATATTATTATGTCTTCTTAATGTTTGATAAGCCGGCGCTTACATCCTGTATGGACTGGGGAGGTATACCACCTCAAACATGGTCATTTTATGATAACAAGGCCTTTACGTATGATGGCCTCTTCAGTGAGCAGCAACAAACAGACATCGATACATACTTAGTTTTATATGTTTATATTTGACAGTTTATTTTAATAAAATTATTTTTATTTTATATTTTTTTCTGAAAGAGTCTATATTTTATTTTACACCAGTATTTTTGTTCTGAGTTGTGAACCTTTTTTGTTATTTTTATTTTCTGTTATTTATTTAGAGAGCGTTCTGGTCGTTTTTGCTCCCATGGTGCTAGCATCGATCCCTCAGATACCTTCCATCCTCCCGTAAAGGTAATTAATCCTCATTTACTTTCCGTTATTTTTATGTTAGGTGGAATTAAAAGCGTATTTTTGCATGTTTACTTGACGGCTGCAGAAGAAGATAATGATCATGGTGTGCGTGCTGATAATGGTGATAGCTGTAGTGAGCTACGTGTGGAACTGGTTAGCCGGGTGAAGTGGCTCGCCGGTACTCGCTCGCTCAAAGGTACCGCCGCGGGGGCGGGGGCGGCTCGGGAGGGGCTGCGGTCGAAGCTAGCGATGACGTTTTGTTACCAACTGCGTGAATTTTAAACAGATTTTTCTTATTGTGTCGATTCGGCAGCATCATTGTATTTACTTTTTGTTGCTGACTGTCTAGTGCTCGGCCTAAAGCGTAGTTTAAACAGATTTTTCTACTTCGTGTCGATTCCTCAAGTCCGGTAAGCTTGATTCGTCGTACTTTTTCGACACAAGCATAGATCAACTGAAAAAAAAAAAATTTTTTCGTTTACGGCGACAAAATTTTAGAAGAATAAAGCTTTGGCTCGGTTTCAGTGCTATCCAGTAAATGTTTTTGCGCATTTAAAATACAGATATTCTGGGTAAGACAATAGAATGATGCTACCTAGGCAAGCATCATCTGAGACTGATATATCAATTACATTTGCGTCAATTTATGGCTTTAGGTATCGGTTAACATTCCTCGTAACGTTTGAAAATTTCTTTTATATATTCATAAAGACACGCTCTTTTCCATGACGGGGTGAACAGTGTGTTTGGGTTAAAATTCAGTACGCATCTAAAATAAAATACTTACACCGATCTTTGTTTTTCGTAGGCCCTTGCCTATGCGGCACTACATCCAAATCTCTGAGAAAGATTTTAAACTTTCTAAACTTTCTTAATCGTTTCAAAGTCAAGAAAAAAATGGCATGTAAGTTGGTAACAAGGCGACTGTCCTACAGCACTCCGCAGTCCCAATAGTGGTTCGGCCGCCGCCCTCGCCGGCCAATATTAGGTACTAATGTGTGTTGTTTTGTCCGCTCTGCAGAAGAAGATTATGATTATGCTGTGCGTCGTGATTCTGTGCTTGCTGGGCACGGGATACGTCTACACCAAGTTCTTCTCCTAAACTGTCAGGGCAGGTTTGAAGAGAATAAAAAAACCTTCCGTATGTTAGCCTCTGATACTTGAATGCTTAGACTTGACATTTTTATAATTTTGCCTGCCCTAATTGGAAATGATATGATCGAAAACGATCAATAGGAATTAAATACAAAATTTGCATGATGCTAATAATTTTGGTGAGCAAGAATTAATTAATTAATCACCGTATCCATTGAGCGATTTATATCATTTTTAGAATCATGAATCAGTTCTTGGATTCACTTTTGTTCAGTAAATGTGCACTTTTTACTGCATGGGGCGAATACCATAATTATAATATGTATGATTTTAGATGACCCACCATTTTTTTTCAAATCATAGGGAATGAAACTATTGTTCATTTAATGGTAATTTAAAATCAGTTAACTGTTTATATGCATGAGAATGGCAGGTAAGTTGATAACTAGCATAATCATTTTCTTAATGTAGTCTTCAATTATATTGCTTTTTTAATGTGTTGGTATGATAATTTACGCAAAACCTCTTGGGTAGTAAAGATGGAACTTGATTCAAGTAAAGAAAAGTGAAAATCGTTAAACGATATTTACATCGAACTTACAAAGTCTTCAGAGTGCCAAGTGCGAGTTTTTTACTCACGAAACGCGCTCGATAACGCCGACGCGACGTAAACGTGCATTTAGTATGGAGAAATTTTAGTTCAGCTACAGATGGCGTAGTTTCAATTCCATACAAAATCGCGTTTACTTTGGTTGCAAAACTCGCACTCTGCACTTTGGCCGATAAGAAGATCTATAATTTTAAGAGCTTGATTTTTTCAAGAGTTGTTTCTAAAGATTTTCTATATCCGAGAGGTTTTGTCTATTGCAAGATTAGAATTAATCACATAAAGTGTTACTAGTCTTCGTAATAAAGAACTAAATAACTTCCCTTCTCTTCGTCTTTTGACTGAATTGATGATTTTCCACTTTTTATAATAATACCAGAGTATAAAGCGTGTATTTCTTTACGACATATGTTGTCAAAGCCTTTTTGCAAGTAATTTATGCCTAAAAGAGTTTTATGTTGGTAAGAAAATATAACCACCGCGCCATGGATGTTTTCTAACTAAATTTCGAGACTAACTCTTAAGCAGCTGTGATTTTAAATATGTTTTTAACAAATATTAATGTTTGACTAATTACAGGATTTTAAAACAAGACACATTTTGCTACTTCGGCCCCGTGATATCTGCATTCTACCTGACAACCAACCAGCTGACATCGAGCTGTCGCTCGCCCAACAACATTCCTCGACCAGTGTACACTAAACATTTACTTAGAAGACCCCCAACACAACAGAAAAAAATATCTCTAAGAGGATTTAACTTGTTTGTTTTCATACAAAAGGAAATACCGTTTTGCTTCCCGTGAATATAACTCAATTTTCACATCTTTTGGAAGGGTTGTAAATACAATTAAAAAGTAGATTTTCGTAAATAAAAAAATAAAAATATCATATAAGTTCCATAGTGACTTTGAAATGCTAATTACTTTTAATAAAAACGTGATCTACATTTTAAAATTAAAACTTACAAACTTAGTTTTTTATTCTATTTACAAAATTTCCAAAAGATATGAAAATGGACCAAAATGTCTCCTTTTGTATGAAAACGTACAGGTTCACAATTCTTTTAACATACATATAGTACAGAAACCAGCACATGCGGTTGGACATTCGCACTAAGAAATTCACCCTTACCGCTGCGGAATACGGGCAACTTATCCAGCCGCATGTACTGTACGTTCCAAATTAAAAATTACTAATTTTATCTGCCGACAAAATACAGGCTCATCCAAAGAGTGTCAAAGCACAGTATATCCAGTAAGCTATCTTCATACAAACGTGCCGCTGTCGGTTTGAATATGTGCGTCCGCGCCGCGCGTCGTGTAGGCACGCGCTGTCACGCACACACTAGCATCAAATAAGGGGGAATAAGTAAGGGGGCGGCAGTATGGGCTCAATGCAAGTGTGTGCGTGACGGCGAGTGCCTACACGGCGCGCTCACAATCAAACCGATGCGGCCAGTTGGTACGGAGATAAATTACTGTTCTTAGTCTTAGTCTTCTGTGGTCAAAGCAACGAAACAACAGTAATACAACGGCAAAACATCGTTGTTTTACAAACTTGATTTGCTGCGATATACCATATTCACAATAAATCAATGGAAAGTAATGCATAAAAAAAGTATTATATGATCTCAGGTTTAATGGTAACAGTTTTTTTCTATTTGGAATGTGATGTGACGTAATCCGTTTCTCAAGTTAGAATGCGCACGTTTAACAAGTTTATTTGCAGCCAAAAGCGCACCCATTCCAAACCGTGCAAAAGCAAATTAGACAATCGAAGCGGCAAAAATAACTTTGTTTTGCAAAGCTGTTTTTGCTGCCGCTCTAAAACCATAATGTATTATAAAAAGAGTACAACAGGCGCAAATACATTTGTAATCGTTCCTATCATCCTTGAGACGCGGGTTAGCAATTTAGCAACCAATATTCCGTCATGAAAATATTTAGTGCACACAGGCTTTAAATATAAAAGTTTACGTTTTAGCTTAGAATTTTTATGAGTGCAACGAATGAAACTGAAGCTAGCCAGTTAATTTTAGATATCAGTACAATAGGTACACTTTGAAGTGCCTCCCTGTATGCGGACTTCAGTCTAGGTGATAGATCCAGTGTAAAGTATAAACATTATATGAGTGAACATTTAGCTAAACTCATTACTGGATACCTTAATGATGTCCTCTGCGAGAATGACACATCGCTATTTATAGATAAGAGATAACTACAATTTTGTTCATAATTGTTATTTTTATGGCGTGTTTTAGTGAGTTTTGTTAAAGAAAATGATAGAATATTGCATTTTTAATCGTTTAAGCGAAGTTATGAAGGTGAAATAGGCTAATTGGCTGAAAAAATATATATCAAAACGACTTTAAAAAAATAAACAACAAGTTTAGCATCCAGAGATTTTTAAACAGATTTTTAAATTAATATGTTATCTCTCTATCTATGCAAATATAAGATGTTAAAAATACCATGTTCAATTATGTAATCAATTAAATAAAACCCCTACTTTAGTTAACGCGTTGTTCAACAAAGTTATGTCTTGCGATAATATCGTATTAGTATTACTTATTATAAGAAACAAATCACTTAAGTGGATATCGGTCTAGGATAATGTTAGCATTTTATTACAAGATTGTTGATATTACAAATTAATTTATGTATGTATATTTGCGTATGTTTTAGTAAATAAAGATGGAAGTGAATATGAACAATTACCTGATTATGTTCAGGCGCTTTGCGCGTGTGTTACCTACGCTATGTTTGTAGACTAATAGTAGATATTTAACTCTAAAGAGTAGTATTTTATCTAGTTGTCTTCATGATGAATGTAGGGTTATATTCACTATTATTTTCTCTAAGGCTTCATCGTGATAATTGAAGTCGGCAACAAGTTCACCCGCTTGTTCGCAATGGGCGTCTGCGGAGTGACCACACTCATTTTTTTAAGCTAAATTCATTCATTATTATAACGCTGCGCTGCACTTATGTTGACAAAACTGAGGTGTAAATGGAGTAAGCTCCATACTAAGGTATGAAAGGAAAGGATTTCTCGGTGTATTTTTGCCTTTTAGAGAAATCTTTTTTTGGCACTCAAATCCGTTTGAGCATGTCCTAAGCCGCCACTGTACCCTGTATGCAGTCATCTTTTAGAAATGTAAAGGCTGCTACCACAGTCCAGCAGCAGTTTGTTCCTGGCATTCAAATGTCGGCAAAATGGCCGCCGGGTTGTTCCGGCAGTTTTGTGCGGCTTGTATCACCGGCAGCATTGCCGCCAGCACTGTATCATGGTCCAAGAAAACAAGGTCTAACCGTTAGACCACGTGACTTGACACAAGCCTACGTCAGTCGTCATGCTGTTCATCCTTGTCGAATGCGTGTTAATAGACAAGGATGATCAGCATGATGACGTAGGCTTGTGTCAAGTCACGTGGTCTAACGGTTAGACCTTGTTTTCTTGTTTCCATGCACTGTATGTAGCAGCCTTAATTAAATCAAATCCTTCCTCCGAAAGAGATGGTCCTGTGCTCTGCAGGCGTTTGTTATCAAAAACACTTCGCACAAGTTACAAAAAAGGGCGCGTATTGTGCGACCTCGCGCGAAGGGTTTCCACTGAAACCCTGCGCACTCTGTAACTTATGAAATGTAGCTTTATCTCCTCTAGTCTGCTATAATGTCTATATAGGAATACACCAAACTGTTAATGTCTTTTGCTGTTGTACCTTCATTTATGTAAATATTATCCTCTCGTGTTCAAATGTCGTTGGTTGCATGATCGATATGTTAGTTAATATAGTAGGTATGGATTAGTCTCTTGTTGTACCTACCTATGTAAGTATTTCGACCGGTGTATCTTTCTATGACTACTTTCTCTCATACCTACAATATCGACCCACCTGCTTGTAACTGTATAGTAGATTATTCTTGTTCAATTAACAGTGTAATCCTTGTATAACCCAAATTAATAGGAAATGAATGTCATTGGAATTCAAAATTGACTCAATTCAATTAATTTTGGCATCCTTGTGTAGTTTTATCTGAAATTCTCTCATAACTATAAAATAAACGGTGTTTTGTGCTCATAATACTGTTGTTTTTATTATTACAATAGTTTTACCGACTAAAAACCGTCCTTTCCATGAAGAGGCAGTTTGGAAATAAAATAAAATGGTAAGTAAGTACTAATTATTGTTTCTATAACTTAAGCCAGCGAGCAGGCGCGGCGTAGCCGCTATAAGTCTTTATTTCCTTTATTAATATATGGGATGGGAATCGAAAAAGATGGAATATTACTAAAGACTAGGCTGTATGGGCTTTGAACCCATTGCCTTGCCCATATGGGATATAAATTAAAAACATATATGATACGTCAATGTCATTCATCGAGGAGTTTTACGCGGGAATCGAGAGGAAATGGCGGGTTCATTGTTTCGTCCTTTTTAAAATTAGTTTTTCATGGTAATTGTGGTGTTAATTTGGTGGAATTAGTGCGATAATGTGCCGTTAAAGAAGAACTATTCAATGAAAGTGAGAAATAATGAGTGGTTAGCTGTTTCTGGTTTGATACCCCGCGTTAAACTTCAGTATCATTGGAATGTAAGAACCACCCTTGCATTTCAATGATCCCGTAACAAGAAATGAAACTACCAAGAAATGACTAAAGACGACGAAATGAAACTGAAGAAATAATGACTGAAGACATTAAACTTGGATAATGCAAGAAACTACTAAAGACTAGGCTGTATGGGCTTAGATCCCTTTGCCTTTCCCACAAGGGAGAAAGAAACTAAAAAAAAAAAAAATTTCATTCATCGATCATCCGTAACAGTGTTGCCATATATACAGATTTGTCCGTATTTGTACAGATTTTCGAAGTCAACACAGAGCATAATATTCCGATAAAGTCGTAGTAAAGTAATTAAAGCCCGACCAAAGAAATAAGAAACCTCGCCATATTGCGGAATTTCAATGGAACTAATTTTATAAGGGAAATTGTTGCCATCATCATAAAAATATACACGGGGCGCCCCCATAGCAGGTTTCTTATTTCTTTGGTCAGGCTTTATTATGGAATATAATTTTCTGTTAACCAAAAAATCTAATCTTACAACAAATATATTATTCGTGCACTAAAAATTATAATCTTTCACCAAATATCCAAGGGCGTAAACCGAAGCGGGGGGAAGGGGGGCGCGGCCCCTCATAAGGGGGGGTCCGGGGGGCGCAGCCCCCCACTAAAAAACAAATCCACCCAGAATCAAATCGGTTGGTAGGTTAGGTTAGACTGATGTCAATAACAGAGCGGAGGGAGCCGAGCGAGCGGAGCGAGCGTGCCGCGGCAGCGGCCGGCGACCGCCGTAGTTTTGAATTTTTCAAAGTTTATAACTCAAGAAGTCTCAAGTTTGCATGTTTTTGTGCACAATTAGTATTTTAGGTGGAACAAGAGTATAATTTGGTGAAGATATTTAAGTGGAACAAGAGAATAATTTGAGGTACGGTTAAATACTATCCCTTTATTATTAATCATAATTTCTATAATATGTCGGATCGATAGTATGATTTTAAATACCAATACCACATAAGTAAGGCTTGCTAAAGCCTGATAGAATAGAAAAACAAAAAACCTCCTTGGGGGGCGCCACAAATCTATTTTTGGAAATGGTTTTCATTATAAAATTAGTTCTATTGAAATTCCGCTAAAAATATGGCGAGGTTTTTTATTTTTCTGGTCTTGAAAATTATGATATGAATATAAAATATTTTTTTTAAATAATATTATGTAAAAAGTCAGTTTAATTTTATACGGAATTTCATTCAAAATGGTTAAATACGGATTTTATACGGATATTTTCAATGAAATTATGGATTTCACGCCCTCACCATATGGCAACACTGACAGATCCGTCATATTTGCGTCATATGTGGTGGTCGGTCCGAGCGAGTGCCCCGTACCTATTCGCTAGGAAGTAATTGTGTTCCGTGCCCGTATTTAATTATTTTTTCTCTTTGCGAGTGCCGGCCGAGCGAGCGAGCGAGGTTTTGTTTGTTTGATTGTTGGTTATTTTTCCGTATCAGTTGTATGCTTTTTAGCATAGATCAGTAATTTAAATAGTGTACTTTTTATCCATTTAAAGATTAATACTTCAATATGAATGCACCACCTACATTCGAATCCTTTCTTCTGTACGACGGAGAAAAGAAGTAAGTCGAGTATTTTGATTTTCGTTTCCATTTTCATATTCATAATTAACATGTACTTATTTAAATGAGTAATTTTATAATTTTCCAGGGTCCAAAAGGAAGAGGACACGAAGGTAACCAACGCTGCTATATTCACTGTTAATAAGGAAGATCACACTCTTGGCAACATGATCAGACAGTAAGTATTTTCATCATCTGTAAGTTTGTGTGCAAAACGAAAAAATTGAATTTGTCTGAATGTAACCTTAATATTTATCGAGCAGCCTAAATAAGTACGCTTATTTGTAAATTTTTGGTTTGTCAAAATTAAAAGCAATATTTATTTTCTCATTTAGAGTAATAAATGTGATTCATGCTACTGCCTCTATTGAACCATAATGTATTTTTTTACACTATTGTATTTCCTTTTACTTACAGTCAGCTTTTGAAGGACCCGAAGGTGTTGTTTGCGGGTTACAAAGTGCCCCATCCCTTAGAGCACAAGTTTGTGTTGCGAATCCAAACCACTTCCGACTATACACCTCAAGAGGCATTCATGAATGCTATCACCGATCTCACTTCTGAACTATCACTTTTTGAGGAAAGATTCAAGGTACTGTAACTCTTTTTAAAGCAAAACACTAGCTAGCATTTGTAGAATTTGATGTTAAAACGATTATTTAGTTAGAAATGATGATGAAGCAATTGGTTGATCAATTTAAAAATGTGAAATCCTAGGAATCAAGTTTGCCTACACACACAGACATAAATCCTATTAAAAATGGTGTAAAAGAAATTTATAGGTATATATTTTTTGAAGTTCTACTAGAGTTAGAAGCCTAAAAGCTTGTAACATTTGAGTGTCATAATTTTAAAATAATTTGGATTTTATTAATGCACTAGCGACCGCCCCGGCTTCGCACAGGTAAATGGTTATTGTGGGTTATCCCTAAGTATATTATGCATGTATTATACATATAAACCTTCCTCTTAAATTATTCTATCTATTATAAGATAGATACCGCATCAAAATCCGTTGCATAGTTTTAAAGATTTAAGCATACATATAGGGACAGAAAAAGCTACTTTGTTTTATACTATGAAGTGATTTATAGAAATTTTTGTAAAATAACAAGTTTCTATTGTTCCAGGAGGCCATAAAAGAAAAGAAGGATGGATTGGACTAAAATTCTGGATAACCATTAGGCTAATATTTAGAATTTAAGTATACTATTATTAAGTCAATATTTTTTCTATAAATGAAGTACCATGTAATAAAAATTAGAGAAGATAAATAAATAAAACAATCTGAAAATATCTCATAATTTTATTGCTTATTTAAAAAACCTTAATATTTTGGTGTTGAGATTTACCTGTATAAATAAAACTAATACAGACAGACATGATAAAAATTGTAATATCATTCTTAATATTCATTTACGATTGTAATGTGATGGAAAGTGATAATTGTGCCTTTAAAATACTTCTCAATTTGCGTTATATGAAAATAATACAATGAGAAGTTATAAAAACCATTCACCTGATTATTATTAACATGCAAAAATAACTTAATATTAAAAAAAATGTTTAAAAATCTTATTTACAACATTAGTCACTATTACAAGTAGTAAACGAGTATACCATAGAACATGGTAAACAATAAATAGTTGCAAATAAAACAAGTAACAATAACAACAGTAGTTGGTAACATTTAGGCTAAACGCTGAGTAGAAAAACGTTAAAATGTTTCCTCTTCATCACAGTCCTCTGTTGCATGCCCGAACACTGCAACAAACAAAACTTTAGTTTCTAGTATAGGTAATTTATCAAGGAAAGAACACTAAACAAACCGTAAGGCAAAAACATTTTTATATAATACCATGCCTTCATATAATGCAACAACAGCTGTAGCATTTTACTGTGCCCTCATTTTCTTCTTATCATTGTTGAAAATTATTTTAAAAGACTGGCGCCTTTAAGAAATCCTACAGCTGACCTTTCGCGCATATAACAGTATCTAAGGTTTTAGCAGACTTAATGCCCGTCGAACACGCGATCGACAGAGGTTCGGCAAGCTTACGTCAGTCATATTTCTAAAACCTATGGTCTAAGAAAACAAGGTCTCGCATTCGGACCACGTCGTGACTTGACACAAGCCTACGTCATCATACTGTTCATCCTTGTCGAATGCGTGTTAATAGACTAGGATGAACAACATGATGAAGGCTTGTGTCAAGTCAGTGGTCCGAACGCACGACCTTGTTTTCAGACCATGGTACTAAATCAGTGATAAACCACCCTGACGCGTCATCTGTAGTGTTCGGCAAGCTTACGTCAGTCATCTTTCCAGAACTCAACTTGTAATATTGTATGGTAGTTAGTTAGTACCTTCGCAGATGTCACAGTAGGGTCTGGGCGGGGGCGGGGGCTTGTGCGCGGCGGGGTGCGCGGGGGGCGCGGGCTCGGCGGCCTGCTTGGGGCAGTCCTCGGTGTCATGCGCGTCGAACACGTCACAGATGTCGCAGAACAGACGCGGCGCCACTGCGCGCGGCTTTCGCCCGTTCGTGCTGGAAATAAGAATTTTTTAATCAAGTTTCGGAGCGATTTATGTGGGATGTATGTACAGTAGCCAGCGCATGCGGCTGAACATGTTGACCTTGAAAACATCGATTTTACGCGTAGTTCGCGCTAGTTTAGCAGGCATGTGAAAACATCCCACTTAAAATTAAATTAACCAGAATTTGACAGCTGCGCTCATATTTGAAATATAATTTGTTCAAGATTAGATTCATTCATCTCCCATCCATTACGACTCCCATAAAATGAAAAAGACCAAGAATTTTAGAGATTTTAGCGGCCACGCCGGAATTGAGCCCAATAACAAATGAAGACGGCCCCGTAGCCTAGTTGGTAGTACGATACGACTTCCTTCAAAGCACAGGGTCTTGGTTCGAATCCCGCCGGGCAAACATTCGTGTGATGAACACTTGTGATTGCCTTGTGTCTGGATGTTGTATATCAGCTGTCTGACAGTCATAGTACAGGCTCTGCCTAGTTTGGGGTCAGATGGCCGCGTGTGAGGTGTCCCATATATTATTACTAGCGACCCGCCCCGGCTCCGCACAGGAAAATGGTTATCGTGGGTTATCCTTAAGTATATTATGCATGTATTATACATATAAACCTTCCTCTTGAATCACTCTATCTATAAAAAAAAACAGCATCAAAATCCGTTGCGTAGTTTTAAAGATTTAAGCATACATAGGGACAGAGAAAGCGACTTTGTTTTATACTATGTAGTGATTAAGACTCACAAGACGGGCGACTCCTGGCCAGGGCTGCCGGCCTCCAGCGCCTGCACGCGCGCCTGCAGCTGCTCGTTCTTGCGCTGCATGTCCACGATCACTGAGTTCAGGAAGCTCACTTGCCCATCTATCATCTCCTTGTCTTCCAACGCCCTAACAACACATGGTTCATATAAAGCCGGGTCCACAGCTCCGTGTTTTCGTGTTTATAACACGCTAACATGTTAACGCACCTATTTCACTGGCGACAGAAGACAAAAGACGAAAGAGACGCAGTTATGCGCAAGAGTGAGCGCGGTGTATTTGTATCTCATTCTAACGCATAACTACGTCCCTTTCGTCTTTTGTCTTCTGTCGCCAGTGAAATAGGTTCCTCAACATGTTAGTGTTCAAAACACGAAAACACGGAGCTGTGGACCTGGCTTAAGCCCGACCACAGAAATAAAAAAACTTCGCCATATTGCGGAATTTCAATGGAACTAATTTTATAAGGGAAATTGTTGCCATAGTCTTAAAAATATACATGTGGCGCCCCCAGAGCAGGTTTTTTATTTCTTTGGTCAGGCTCATGGTCTAAGAAAACAAGGTCTAACGATTAGACCTTGTTTTCTTTTTTTTTTTAAACCTGCTCTTTCTTTGTTTAAAAAACCTGCTCTGGGGGCGCCACGTGTATATTTTTCATGGTCAGGCTATAATATAGTAGGCTCACTATGTCGTAATGCGCGAGAAGCTCAAGTAGGTGTCAAACGCGACATAATGAATTAGTGACATGAGCCATAGCAGTTATGTCGTAGAGAGAGGGACTTACTGATAATAAAAACGTAATATTTTTTCTAAAAAGTAATTCAATTCACAACATACTGACAAGACAACACAAAACATGAAATAGATGAGGTACGAGATTCTGAAAAATTATAAATATGAAAATAATTCTTATTATCTTTCTAATAGTCAGGTATGTAGGCTTTCACGCCTGAACGGTTGGACTTGTGCTAAACTATTTTTTTCAAATTAAATTCTCAGTTAGAATCACCAGGAGAAATTGTTACAAACTTACTTATCAATCGGTGTATCGCCCTGCCCCATGGTGCCTATTGCCGTATTATCATTTTTATCGCGCACGTTCTTGATTTTATCCGTCAATTCTTTTTTGATTAACACTTTTTCTCTTTCGGCTACCTCTAATTTGGCTTTGTGGTTCTGGAAGACAACAAACAAAATTAGTCACAGTAAATATTATGGACCACAGGATACCTACTGGGTACAGAAGAATGATAAGCGTATTAACTGCATACCAAATTGATTTAAATGTATTACAAAACTAGTATCCAAAATATTTACCTTTAAATCTTCTTGTAAAGCTACAATCGCATCATCTCTCTTTTTCAAATCCTTAATCTTATTATCTATTTCTAACTTAAGATTATTAACAACGATTTCACTATTGGCTAATGCGTCGGCACTAGACTTTCTCGTAGCTTGGAGTTCTAGCGTCAACTTTTCTAATATACTATCTTTTTCTATATTAGAACTTTGCTGAACATTTATCAGTTCCAGTTTTTGCGATAATTCTGTTACATTCTTCTCTGCTTCTGCCAATTTTTGTTGCAACTGATTTTGTTTCTCTATCTCTAGTTTATTTTTCTCCTTGGTTTCTTGTAGTTCTTTATCGTATTGTTCTAACCTGGACTTTAACTCATGTTTAGCGCGCTTGCTTTCTTTTTTATATTCGTCAAATTGTACTTGTAGTTGTTTATTCAAATCTTCGTAATTAGCTTTTTGACCGTCATTGATATTCGTTAACTGTTTTATGTCCTTCTCTGACTTAGCTAAAAGTTCCTGTAATTCAACAACTTTTTCTTTGGTTTGCTGTAACTCTGTTAGTTGTTTCTCTTGTTCTGTAACGCGGGTTTGTAAAGATTTTACTGTACTATTAAGAGATTCAACCTCAACTTTGTACTTTTCATTTAACTGTACATTTTCTGTTTGCAATTGGGCTATTATTTGTTGAGTTTCATTTGTTCCTGATTTCAAGGCGTCATTTAATTGAGCGAGTTGGGATTCTTTTTCATGTATATCTCTATCTCTGTTAGACATGTCTTGTTTAAGATTAATTATTTCGTCTTCAAGTTGCTTTAATTTACCTGTATCGACTTCATTCTTGTCTGTTTTAGATTTTAGCAAACTATCTTTTTCTACTAAAGATTTCTTTAGTTCTTCACTAATATTTGTAGTTTCTTTTAATTTTTCGACAGTTTGTTTGTAATCTGATTTCAATTTATCCAATTCGCTTGATAATTCGTTACATTTTCCATCAAGTGCAGTTTTCTCCTGAGTAAGTTTTGTCATATCTACTTTTAGAGTTTCTAGATGAATTAATTGATCTTTTAAAGCAGATTCTTCAGCAGTTGAATTAGAAATTAGGTTTTCATATAACTGTTTTATGTTGCTAGTTTCTGATACGGCGTTATTTAATTTGTCTTCCATAACTTTCTTATTCTCTGTTGTTTTGTTAAGTTCAATATTAAGTTCTGCTATTTGGCGTTCTTTTTCCTTAACAATTTCTAAATTCGATTTTAAGTCAACTTCAATCATCTCTAGTTTTAGTGTTAATTCTCTTATGCTATTTTGGTTCTCTTGCAATGATTCTTTTAACCTATTTTCTTCTGTTCGAAGATTGTTTGTTTCTTCATTTGCGACAGCTAATTGTCTTTGCACTTGTTCAATTTCTTTTTCATACTGAGCTTTCTGGTGGTTAAGTTGCGTAGTCGTATCATTTAATATTTTTTGTAGAGCTTCTTCGTGCTTTCTAGATTCTTCTAATTTATTATTTAAATCGTTTTGGGCTTCAGTTAACTGATCAACTTTCTCCATTAGTTTTACTTCAGACGTAGCTCCTTCTGCTTTAAGAATGGATATCTCTTCTTTGTATTTCTCTATGTCGACCTCTAGCTTTTTACGGATTGATTCAAATTCGGTATTTATATCTTGCTCTTTGACTTTCAAGGCTTCTATTTCATTTTTCAAAATAGAATTTTCATCTAATAACTTGTCATTATTCGTTTCTGATAATCTGAGTTTATTGTTTAGTTCTAAAGAGTTGCTTTCAATTTCTTTGTATTTGGTTTCATTAGCATTCAGTTTTTCAATATTGTCATCCAACGTCTTGATTAATTGAGTTCTTTCAGAAGAGAAATCTTCTTGCAACTTGAAAAGTTTTTGTTTTAGTTCCTGTTCTATTCTTCCATGGTTGTTTGCAGCTTCTCTGTGCTTATCTTTTAACTCTTGGAGTTCTGTTTGGGTTTCTTTCAAATGCTGTGAGAGTTTGTTGAATTGTTCACTCGAATCCGTTGCTTGACCCGTAAGATTCATGTATTCTGATTCAATTTTCTCTTTAGATTTCTGCAACTCCTCACATTTTTCTTTGGTGCTTTCAAATTGTCGTTTTAGTTCACCGATTTCCAATTCCATTGAAGAAATCTTTGTTTTAAGGTCATTGTTCGCTTGCGTTAACTCATTCACTGTTTGTTTTAATTTGTCATTTTCTTCTTTCAGTGTTTTCAACTCGTCAGCATTGATAATTAATTGTGAATTCAGAGTGTCAAAGTCAACTTTGCTTTTGTCGAGCGCAAATTTGTGGGTTTCTATTTCTTTCATTAGTTGCTCTATTTTCGAATTCCTATCCTCAATTTCTTTCTTATGCTCTTCGGCTATTTTACTGTGTTTTATATTAAAGCTAGCTGTCGTTTGTTCAAATTCATCTTTGAGTTTGATTATTTCTTTATCTCGTTCATGTATTGTTTGCTTATATTCACTAATTATCTTTTCTGTGGAACTGTTTGAATGCGTAGATTCGTTAAGCAATTTTTCGCACTCTTTGGTTTTAGCTGACAGATTTTGTTGCAGTTCAATAATTTCAGATTTATTCTTTTCATTTTGCTGTGTTACTTCATTTAGCAAACCTTCGTATTCGTTTATTTTTGAATTATATTCTTCTTTCACTTTCATGATTTCTTCTTGGAGAGTTTTGCAAGTAGCTTCTTGCTTCTTTTTAGTATCTTGTAATTGTTCAATGTCTAAAACTTTAGCACTAAGTTCCATTTTTAGTTTAGTTATTTCCTTATTAAGGTTAACTTCATGCTCCTTACTCGAACCCATCACTAAAAAAATTAATATATAAATTTGAATTAATGTTACTTTGAAAACTTTACCTTATTTTTAATAATTAATAACTTATTATGATCATACCTTTGTTAAGTTCCAGTGTCTTGTCATCAACAGCGGCTTGCAGTTGGCTTAATTTAGTATTAAGATCTAAAATAGTTTGGCCATTTTCTTTATTCAGTCTTTCTAAGTTTTGTTTTTCAGACTCTAGTTTCGATTCAGCGAGCTGAAGCTTAGCTGTTACTACTGACAGCTGAGTTTCAAACTCAGTTTGAGCAATCGCCATTTTAGTATTGGCCTCATGAAGTGCTCTTTCAGATTCAGCTTTTACTTTGGCTAGTTCATCAGACATACTTTTGCCTAGCGAATCCTTTTCATTTTCTTTTTCTTTGAGTAAAGCGTAGGCCTCGTCCAAAAGTTTTTGGAGTTCTGAAGACAAAGCTGTAAGCAAAAAAAAATACATTCGTTTTTATCCAATTTGTATATCACTAGCTGTTCGCCCCGGGGCTCCGCGCGCTCTGAGGGGTATAAAAAGAGCAACAACCTATTCTTATACATACTGAATATACATTATAAGACTTCATTTTGGTCCCACCGTTTCGGAGGAGTATGTAAGCTTATACTGAGACACGAGTATTTTATGATAATATGCTATTGTAAAAGCATTGATAGTAATTTTAATTTGTGCTTTCATATTGACCAATGCCAAAGTGTTTACCTTGTGCAGCAGTGAGTTCTTCCCTGTGTTGCTCCTGCAGTGTAGTGAGCTCTGCATTCCGTTGATCCTCCAGCGCCTGTAACGCTGCAGACGTCGCTTCAGCCCGCTGAGCTTGCAGCACTGCTTCTGCTTCAAGCTCACGGATACGATGCTCGCGAACTGCTTTATCTTGCTGGGGATATTCATAAACAATTAACATGACTGGTGCCTGTTAATCCATTAAGGACGGAGTTTTTATTTTCTCGGTTATATTTATATTTTTGCATTTTTGGTATGCACATACTCTAAAATGAAGGACTTGTATTTTTTTTTCAATTGTTTCAGGATTACAGCTGTGACCATATGATCACGCTAGGCCAACATGGGTAACACCTCCCGACCAAGGCAAGGGAGAGCCCTAAGTCCTGCTGCAGTGTGCTATTATAGACTGGAGTAGTAGTGTGTAGTTGAAGGTTCATTTGCAAAACCTCGTAGTATACATAAGCCTCAACAGGAAGTTCAATAAACATGTCCCGAATTAAGACTCGGTCTTCGTACTCTATTTGTATATATTATACAACAAAATTGTAAATAATGTTCCCTCATAATGTACTAGCGTGACCATACGGTCACAGTCGACAAATAGCGAATTTTCTCTACGGTAATTAATTAGACATATGGTAAAATATACTTGTTTCACATAATATTATAACCATGATAAACAATATTCTAACAAAAAAATACTCGAAAAGATTTTTTTACACTACTTACTTTTTTTCAAACCGTCATTTCGCCGTAGTGGAAATGGACACTGAGAAAATCTTTGCTTTCCCGCCATAACGAAAAACAAAAAACACTACAGATAAAGATATCGATACAAAATTAATGGTTTTTATTCAAATTAACAAAGTTTCAGAAGACATCCAGCGTAACCATAAACGGTCACGCTAGTCCTTAATGGTATCTACCGTCATATCACAAAAGGACGCTTCTGACAATTTTTCTTCAAATTATTTAAACCACCATTTCATTCAGAATTGTTTTCTCAGTAAAACGGTGTTTTACCTAATATGTACGTAATGAATATGTCCGTATCAATAGGACAGACAAAAAATAATATTTTACACAGGCAGAGGGCAATGTTGTACATCAAATACTTAGGATTTATTGTTTTTATAGACGAAGACCACGCGCCAATCCAGATGAATTCAAAAGAAAATGCTATCTTGTGGAATGGGGACTTTGGGCAGCAGTGGGGCACATAGGATTATTAATAAATGTGTCCAACCCCGAATTAATCTCTCACCTCCATAGCTTCCTTGAATTTCTGAAAGAAACAAAAAATACAAGGTTATTCCTGTTTCCAATGAAATACGTAAATTATTACTTCATGAATCTCCTATTATACTAACATAGTAGTCTTCTTTATTAATATTCTCCTCCTCATTCCGGAACATAAGATCCTCGACCTTCTGTCTCTCATCTTCCAGTAGCTTGTTCAGCTTCTCTAACTCTGCCTTCAACTTCTCGTTTTCTGTAGTGGTCTGAAAAATGAATAGTAAGAATTTTAAGACATCAGTAATTCTGAGCAGTTAACGACAGTCGCTTTAGAAATATCCTCCTACACTACATATCTTTTTTCTATTTCATTATTGTCAATTCAAAGAAAATTATCTTGCAGCAAGAATAAGTGCAAGGGTCCAATAGCAATGTTAAATAAATCTACTATAATTTTGTTTAATTTGAGATTTAACAGACATGCATTCCGAGCGGCTTCTTGTGCATTTTATTGTAGGTGATACGAGTGACAGACAGTTATACCTGTGTTCCCTTTCCTGAGCTTTCGGCCCGTTCCAACTCGCGCTCCTTCATCATCCGCTTCAAGTGATGCTGCATCTATCGCAGCTACGGTAATACGATTGAGAGAGACAGCCATACCTGTGTGTTCTCTTTCCTGAGCTGCGCTAGTTGTGTTTCAGCGCGGTCCACCTGCATAGACACTTTGGCGACTTCGGCTAGTTCCAACTCGCGCTCCTTCATCAGCCGTTCCAAGTGATGCTGCTTCTGTCGCAGCTACGGTAATACGAGTGAGAGAGACAGTCATACCTGTGTGTTCTCTTTGCTGAGCTGCGCGAGTTGTGTTTCAGCGCGGTCCACCTGCATAGACACTTTGGCGACTTCGGCCCGTTCCAACTCGCGCTCCTTCATCATCCGCTTCAAGTGATGCTGCATCTATCGCAGCTACGGTAATACGATTGAGAGAGACAGACATACCTGTGTGTTCTCTTTCCTGAGCTGCGCTAGTTGTGTTTCAGCGCGGTCCACCTGCATAGACACTTTGGCGACTTCGGCCCGTTCCAACTCGCGCTCCTTCATCATCCGCTTCAAGTGATGCTGCATCTATCGCAGCTACGGTAATACGATTGAGAGAGACAGACATACCTGTGTGTTCTCTTTCCTGAGCTGCGCTAGTTGTGTTTCAGCGCGGTCCACCTGCATAGACACTTTGGCGACTTCGGCCCGTTCCAACTCGCGCTCCTTCATCAGCCGCTCCAAGTGATGCTGCTTCTCTCGCAGTAACTCCTGGCGTTATAAATTATTAATATTAGAAATCTTAGGTTTTATTTTTTGTTTAATTTTAAATAATAAGCTTTTTTGAGTACGTAGTATACCGTGTCGTTAACTGTACAAAGTATTGTTGATACAAACTTGACATTTTTCATAAGTAAAGCCCGACCAGAGAAATAAAAAACTTTGCCATATTGTGAAATTCAATGGAACTAATTTTATGAGGGAAATTATCGCCATAGTCGTAAAAATATGCACGTGCGCCCCCAGAGCAGGTTTTTTATTTCTTTGGTCAGGGTCTTTAATTGGTTAACAATTAAATACAAATTCTCTAACATATTAGACTTATGAATAACATTAGGTATATATACGGTTAGCTAGTTATTGTCAGTAAAAAGGTATAGTCCAAACGCGTCATAACTTAAACAAGTACAGTAAAAAACAGATTATTATAGATTTTGCATGGTTTTTATCGTAAAAGCTTTATGGTATAAAATCGCAAGGCAATGTCCATCTTGCTCTGTTTTACTCTGTACATAATATTAATAATAATACATAATGCATAATTTTGCATAATGCATAAAGATAGTAATTATTTTTCTAGAGATAAGATTACAATAAACCAATTAAGCTAGGATTCTACTAACAACATAAGTTTCCTTAAAGTACTAACGTATAATTGGAATGAGTGAGGTCATCCCAGGCTATTTCTATCAATCTAGATAGATTAAACTCATTATAATTAATCATAGTTGTATCATCATAACCCTAGAATATTACCATTATAGTAAAATTATACACTAACATCATTGTAAAATTGCTTGCCGTGTTTCCTTGCTTGATCTGTTTCTATCAATATTTCGGTGGTCTTTTTTCTTCGTATTTGATATTCTTCTGAGCTAAGTCGATTTAGTTAGATCTATAGAACTACATGGGTACTTTCTTCTTTACCATTCTTCATCGGCACGACTGCGAATAACAAATATCCATTATTTGTCCTCTGCGTGACTTAGTTATACATTACTACTAAAATTTCTTTAAAAATTCGTAAGGTACGTCATCGATTCATATCCCGCGGTTAGTTGCCTTTGATCGTTTTGCCATCAGTTCTTCATATTCTTCCTGCACCGAAGAATGTTGAAGTGTTAGTAAATTAATATCTGTTACTTCAAAATTACTTGGCTATAAAAAAAAGTAATTCGATTACCCAGATCCTCGTCAGATTTCAATCTTTACCAATTTACGTAGAATAAAGTGCCGATATCTTTGAACGGATAAATCCAGACATTGGTGCGGTATTAACAGAAATGAGAAATAGGGCTGGTTGCCAATTGCCATCGGAAGAAAGAAAGTACATAAATATTCTCAAAGTAGCAATTTGAATCAGCATATACCTACTGAAAGCATCCCAAGAATGTTGACGGAGCAGCGGCGGCAAACACCTCACATATAAATATTAATTTCCTACGTTGCACGCACAATGCACACATTATAGAAGCATCATCAAATCATTTAGTAGCCAAGGCCTGGTTCACCTAATTTAGTAATTCGGTTACATGCAAAGGAAAAAACCATAAAAACGCAAATCATCCTATTTGTTGCGGTTATTTCTAACAAATGACATACCTACTTAAGACTACATTAATTATCATCGTCATAGTAGCTAAAAGAAATAAATAGCTTACTAATTAGTTTTTACGTTTACTCATATTGCTTCTATCTGCCACTGAATGAATTTCTTATGATCCAATCCTATTACGATTGCAGGCTTAACTGTGAATCATCCTAGTAGCTACGTAATTTGCTACGTACTACAGAGCGTACAGAGCGTAAGTATTTACAAGTTTCATTACAAATCTGGTGACCACTTTTCTATTACGGAATTAAAAAATCTTTACTTCAGACTTCATAATTTATTCTGAATTTTTGTACTACGTCGTAGTAGCAAGCGTAGCAATGTGCTACGAAGTCGTAGTAAAATTGAGACAATACAAGGCATGATCTGTCAAGTCGGTGAATCTGCCTACAATTAATGTTTTCTTATGTTTCTCACTATCAATGTTCTCACCTCACTGCATTGACACAGAAATACACGGTGAAATTTTTGTTTATCTGCAACATAGTGCTAGTACTCATGAAACTGAACAACTTTCCCTAAGGAACATAGGTTGAAGTCGCAAAATTAAAATTCAACCTGTCATACAAAAAATTGCCGGAGAGGTGGACCGACGATCTGGTTAGGGTCGCGGGAAGCCGCTGGATGCGGGCAGCGCAGGACCGTTCATTGTGGACATCCTTGGGGGAGGCCTTTGTCCAGCAGTGGACGTCTACAGGCTGAGATGATGATGATGTGATACATGATGATGATTTCCGTCATACATGTTAGGGTCCTAAGATCAAGGAAAATCTGCGCGCTTCGATCGTTATTCTGAGTTAGGGACTTCGTCAAAGTAATACGTCCCGTAGGTCTGCCTTCGCAACACAGGGTCGCGTGTTCGAATTCCGCCTAGGGCAAACATTCGCGTGATGAGCACTTGTGTTTGTCTTGTGTCTGGTCTGGATGTTTTATATTTATTTTATACATTTATCTATATCAGCTGTCTTACATTCATAGTACAGGCTCTGCCTAGTGGGGTCAGATGGCCGTGTGTGAGATGCCCCCACATATTTATTAAATAGACCATACATATTATGTCATGCAACTATTAGTCGAACAAATTAAATAATAATATGTTTTATTCGAAGTAAGATTATACAAATCACTTTTCGACGTCGAGGCGAGTTCACAATTTGGCTGTCTTCTGTGGAGAAGAACTCGCCATAAAATAATACCATCACGCACGCCATAATACTTATTATCAGGCGTTGATGCTGTTTGTTTGTACGACGACGACGACGACGACGACGTCGCGTCGTCGCGACGAGGTATGTTTACGATACAAATCGTGAACCAGAGCGTTTGCGTATTTATTCATTTTCTATAGTGGTCGAGTAACATTCGTGTACATATCTCCACGTATATGCTATGCAGTAAGCTGTTATAACATTAATTTATAGCTCCATTCCAGCTAGACCCAACGCTACCAACCCTGCCCAATCTTTGCCTCGCCCAAAGCTTTCAAATATTAAAGCATTCGGTGTGTACGTTAGGTACGAGTATATATAGGATTATAAAATTATAACTTTATCGTACCAGTACGAAAAACACTGAATATTTAGTAAACGGACCCTGGACCTTTGGATGGATTGTAGACTGTTCTGAAGTGCAAATGCATTTGAAATTAAATTATAATATTTTAAAATTATTTTTTTATAAACATTTCACTGCACATAGTAAAAATAAGATAACAGTATTATGTACAGAGAAGGGTCTAGGTCTAGTTAGACAAATATGTTCTGTCCTGGGTAAATGTCTCTTTTATTGGCTCTGAGAGATTTCTTCCAGCCAATCTTTGGGTAAGAAAAGAGGTAGCTTAGGAGATAACTTTTTGATTTTAAAGGCAAAATAATTGCTACAGACATATTGCGCAAAAATAATAAATAAATCCTTAAAGTATTCGATTTATTTATAAAGTCAAAATGTAAGTATATTGGTGTAAAGCAACATGCAATAATGTAGGTTTATTTAGTGCAAGCTCTGGGAAGCTTTTACGAGAGTGAGTGGCCACCAACTGGGACGCTAATGAGGAAAGTCCGTAAATTTACCAACACTGCTACCGCAATTATTACAATTATACTATAAACCTACAGAGAAATGTAGGTCTTACTACTACACTTACTATCTAGCTAGTGGCTTACTGGCTTCCGCTAACAGTTTTTCTCGTGGAAATGAGGGATTTTCCCGCAGTAAAAGGTGGCTTGTGTCATTTTCATGTACATATAAGCTATTATTGTAAGGTTTAATTAAAATCCATTCAGTAATCGGTCTGCCCGGTCATCACACATTTTCTTTATTGTATGATTGATATGACTGAAGTAGGAAAACTTCACTTTGTGCCTATGTCGAATCACAATTTATAAGATAGATTGGTTTCAACAAACAGGTGGATTAATTAAAGATCGTTTCAACATTGTTTTTCTAATAAAAATGACTGACCGAAATAGATTTTTAATTAAGTGAATAACCATTAACGGTGAAATTTTTGATTTATCGAAATAGTATTCACATACTTTGCTACCAAAAACACAACTTAGGAGTTTTGATTAAAATAAATTGAGTTTTAATACTAAAGAACATTTGCACAGATTAGAAATTGCCCATTTAAATGACAACCAATATCAACGCAGTATATTATCCCGGAATAAGAAAGTAAAGGCAAGAGAGAAATAGTGGTCTCATATAAAACTGAAGAATCGGCAGACACGCCACATTGATTTGTTTTTCAAAAAACTGATCGGATTGGATAAAGGGAGTGTAGCTGAACACACAATATAAGTGTTAAAAAAAATCCGTCTGTTTGTTTGTACACGCTAATCTCTGGAACTACTAGACGGATTTGAATGAAACTTTACAATAATATAGCTTAAACATCAGAATAACGTATAGGCTATTTTTCACCGCGGGAAAATACTTCTTTCCCACGGGAAAACCTGTTAACGAGGGCGGAGCCGCGGGGCGGAAAGCTAGCGTAACTTAATTTGGAACAAAGGCTCTCTTTGATATAAAGCTGTTCTAATATTCTGTAAGCCTACTATCTGTATATCATAGTATACACAAGCCCTAACGGCCTTGAGTTCCAGCTCCAATCTAAATAGCCTATTTAATGAATACAGACTACCACGACTTGACTGGGGTTGCCAACCGTTCAGAACTAAATGGGGCAGTGATAATGTTATATCTATTTGATTTTGTATATAGAAAACAATACCGAATGATTCAGGCCTGAAACTGGATAACTTTTTAAGAGTATTAGTTCCAATTATCATAATTCAAAATCGACTTTGTATAAAAATAATGTGACGTGACGTAAGTTTGTACGATAAGTTGACTTTTGGATTTCAGACTTATTCCAGTCTTCATTCATCCATACATATTTACGGTGAACACAAAATAGCGTCATAACATTTATATATAGACTAGATTCTGACTTGAAAAATGTGTTCATTCATTGCTGCTTATATTTTCAAATTTTATTTTGTTGAAAACAAAAACGCAAAGACTCAGATAATTCCTTCATATCTTAAACCTGAAGTGAGAGTTGGCAACCCTACCGGGACCGACTCTAGGTCACCAGCTCTGAGGACCAAGCTTTGTAATTCAGTGGGTCAGTCATTTATACACAGACTGTAATAAAGCCAAACAGTTCCAGGCCATGCGGATTAGCGGTGCATTTTCAATATCGTCACCCTGCTGATAAAATCACTTAAGTGCTTTTAACAAAATTTAAAGGAGTCACAAAACTGGAAAAAAAGTATGATAGGTAAATATTAATACTGTTGTTTGTTAGTTTTTATATGATTATCTTTAGAGCTTTAAAACAAATGCGTAAATTTTATAAGTGCTGTTACTCGTAATTATATAAATTTAAAACTGCGTTTTACTGCCCAATTTATAAAAAAAGGAATTTGACAAAAGCTGTTCTTTACGAGGTTTTCTCAGCAGGGTGACGATATGTAGGTACTTAATCAGGACTTCAATATTAATCTTGTAAAGTTAAATAAAGATTCGTGTAAAAAAACTAATCTTTTGCATTCTAAATTTTCAATTAAGTATTCGTTGTTTTATTTTTGCTTCATTGGTGAATCAAATATCTGAATTTGCTAACGCTTTTTCTAAGAGCTCCAGAATATTTTTTATACTGAGCACTTATACTAAATTATTGGCAGGAAATACAGTCTGACCTAAATTAGTTGAAATTAAAAAGTAGCAACACTGTAGTGTAGTCTCTTTCCAACTGATAAATCGTGAAAAGGAGACGGACGACACTACAGTTGCTACTTTTAAATTTCAACTCTTTTTGGTCGTACTGTATAATAGTGACATCCTGATTGCGTACCCACTCAAATGTATTTAGGTAATAAAACAATAAGTGTAAGTTAGAAAACATATTTTATTTCCATAATTGTCTGTACAAGGAATATTCTTAGGAGAGGAGGGGAATATATAGGAATTAACTAACAATAATACACAACACTTAAAATATATTTTATTATAACCGACATCCAACTTTCTTATATAAATTAAATACACAAAAGTTGAACATAAATTATAACAATGCATATTAATTTAATAGATCATTCATTCACAAAGTTTAATTAATTAATTAATAACAATAAAATTAGCAACTAGTTATCAATAGTAGACCTATGTTAAAAGTTAGAAACTAAATTAATAGTCAAGCCTTAGAAGAGGTATTACTGTATGTATAATCAAACTTAGTTTTCGTAACTCGTATATCTATATATATATTACGCAAGCCCGATTTTTGTACAGGGTATCAAATCTACATCCGAGGTCCGATATTGATAAATTATACCTCATTAGCTTCGTTTCATCCTGGAGGGGTGCATAAAACTCTTAGTTTTTTAAGTTTTTTAACAAAATACCAATTAAAAGAAGGTAAAAATAAAGCAAGGATTTGTTTACATTAAATGACATAAATGACAACCACTCAAATTTTAGATTATTTTTTTTCGTATAGGTAATGGCGTTGGCTTCTAGGGCACTTTGCAAATGTCAATAGACTGAAAAAGAATAAATAGCTAGAAAAAAGCAATTCATCCTTTTTTCTTGATGCACCTGCAGGTTGTGGTAAAACGTATGTGCAAAAAACTTTACTTGCCAAAGTAGCGAGTGTTGGTCGCATTGCTGTGCCAGTAGCATTTACCGGTATTGCAGCAAGCTTAGTTAACGGAGGTCGAACACTTCACAATCAATTCAAATTGCCGATACCAATTCTTGATTCGTCTGTATCTGGTGTTAAACCTGATTCTTCTCACGGGAGATATCTTGACAGTGCCTACCTTATAATAATTGATGAAGCGAGTATGATACCGGCAGCAGCCTTGACAGTAATCGATCGCATGTTTCGGGATATTACAATTAATGAAGATAGACGACGACAACCATTTGCTGGAAAAGTTGTATTATTTTCTGGTGACTTCAGATAGACTCTGCCGGTAGTGCCACATGCTGGACGGGCAGTAACAATCGAAAACTGTATTAAAAATCATCGTTTGTGGTGATACATGACTTTTCTAAAGCTAGATAAAAATATGCGAGTAAATGAAGGACAAGACGAATTTGCAGATTACTTGCTTAAAGTTGGAAATGACACTCTGCCAAAGGACGAATGTGGGCAGTCAATATTAGATTCGTCTTTTAGGAATTGGTTCGCCGATCGATTTTATATACAATGACTTGGACAATTATAATAATATACACGAAAAGGCTATTCTCACACCGACTAATGAAATCTGTTCAAAAATTAATTTGAAAGTTCTCGAGCGTATCTCTAGCGAAGAAGTAACATATAAAAGCGTAGATACAGTGATATCAGATGACTCTGATTCTAATATAAATTTTCCGACGGAATTTCTTAACAGTATTGAAGTAAGTGGGCTTCCCAGACACAAGCTTAAATTAAAAATTGGTGCTATTGTCATGCTCATGAGAAATCTAAATACGGCCAAAGGGTTGATTAACGGAACTCGGTTTCAGTTAATAAAACTATATACCAATTCTTTAGATTGTCAGGTTCTGACGGGTGCAAGTTCAGGCGAAAGAGTTATTCTTCCTAAAATAAAGTTTAGCCCTTTAGACTCCATCCTTCCATTCAAATTACAAAGATTTCAGTTTCCAGTTACTTTTGCATTTGCGATGACAATAAACAAGAGTCAGGGGCAATCTTTGAAAAAAGTAGCTGTCTATCTTCCAAAACCAGTATTTTCTCACGGGCAGCTTTACGTGGCTTTAAGTAGAGCACAAGTTTTTGACGGTATAAAGATATTTATAGAACAATATAAAGATCAAAGAATAATCGGACAATGCCAAGGTTTTATTACTTCAAATATAGTCTATCACGTTTGTTAATAAGTTAATATTTTGAAGTTGGTTATATTTTATAGGGTTTTTCTTACTTTTCAGTTTTTTTCGGCGGTTTAATTTTTTATATTATTTCAATTGGCGTAAATTAGATCTAAGATACATAAATGGTTATATGTGAAAATTAGAATGGTTAATGTCAATATTTTGTTATGAAATAATCGAAAAATGGACGAATTTGTGAAAGAAGCTGGTAGGTACAGTCAAGGTTCCATCAGATAATGCGAGCGAGCGAGAAATCCAACCAATACCTGACGGTGACTTTACCTACTTATTAAATGTTATCATTGTTTAGAGTCCGTTTCCTATTAAAAGGGTCGTGGTTTGTATGGGAGCCTATTCCACGACTTTTTTCTTTCCTCACAGTCTCTATATCGTCGATTGTAGGAATATTTATATTACAAGTAGGTATAAATAAATATCCAGGGTGTAATTTAAGTCGTGTTTTATTAGTGTTATTCTGATTCGGTAATAATAATAATTAAAAGGTCAGAAAGTCATAGATGAATATCGAAAATCATATTTTATTTTTATTTCTGCCGTGAGCATTTTTCAAAATGTTTGCACCAAATTTTAACTGATCCTATTTTGTTACCAACATTTACTAAAATAAGTTGACTTTTGTATTCTCATATTTAGGATGATTGTAGACAATAGAGAACCTTAATGACTAAAAAATGCTAACTAAAGTCTAATTTCTCAAATGATTCTTGATATCAAAATAAGAATCAATGAAAGTTTCTTAAGTTTTTTTTAAATTGTTAAGCAAAACTTTTGACAAATGTTCATTTCTACGTTGTGATTATAAAGCAATTAGGCTTAATTCTGGTGGGTTATATTTTATTATTATTAAGGCACCATTTCATTCAAATGTGTGTTTTGAGTACAGTATCGAAAAAATGCCTTAAAAATGGTTTATGTTTCCCTATAATATTACATTACCATATTCTAGCCGGCGTTTCGACGCCGCTACGGGTCTCTAGTTATATATATTTTTTAAAGATAAAGGATCGGTTTTTTTATAACAAGCTCATAATTTTATTTTACTTTTCGTTAAGTGGTTTAAATTTTTCATCATTATCCTTTAAGAAATGACAAAATTCTGAAAATTCTAAGGCTTGACCATAGCACAAGTTTATTAAAAAGTGAAAAACTATTCTAAAAGTGTGTCAAGTGAGTAAATACTTAAAATTATGATGAATATCATTTTATAACTTACAGGCACTGGATTTCAAATATTAATTTATTAATTACATGTAACAATAAATATTAAATAATACGTAGTTAAAAGTAGGTAGTATATTACTTAGGTATATAAAATTTGAATGCACTGAAAAGTCATTAAAAAAATCTAATAAATAGGGGATCAGTTAGCGGCGGAAGTAAACTAGAACATACATTTATGAATAGGTACTAAATTTTAAATATTAAAAAAATTCAAAACTATTTATTACGATCCACATAATTTATCTTAAACTAATGATAGGAGTCTCCTAGTAGGCAAAATTTGCCCGTGTTAGAAGGCTCCTATTATTATAAGTGTAAAATGGATGGAAATGGAATAGCCCGTATATTGAGAACCGCCCTTAAAACAAAAACGTCTTAGTAGCAGTAATAGTAGTACTATAAATTTTATTATATGTTCCAATTTAATCCGCCATACCTTTGAAATAATATCACAGTTTTGCCTCTGAAAAGCCTAAGGAATTGTACAAGAATTTCATAAAAAACATTGCATTGGGGAAACGACACGGTATACTGTGGGGTTTGCGTATAAAATATCTATTTGTACTTCATGTGCGATAATTGACATAATCTACTAAGTAAAAACTATTGTCTCTGAAAAACTCGACAAATTAACAACATCTTAAAATAACATGTTAAAAGTTTTAGTTTGTTACAATTTGTAAAAATAAAACTCAAGGAAAGTTTACATTCGTTGTTCGATCAATTAGTACGGATTCAAAACCAAACAATTCGTTCTTAACGTTAGCAGCTTGTAGCCAAACCAGTCAAAATTATTAAAAAATATGGAAGCCCCGTGGTCGGCGTGCGTTAAAGCCCCGCCGGACACTAAAGTGTGCTACACCGCAAAAACAGCGCTTACAACGCTTTGTATAAAAGCGCAGCGCTTTCGGCAGCGCTTCGAATATGTGATTTCGTATTACACCTATCATGATAACCTTCTTACTTTCCGAAAATAATTTAGAAAGAAGGACGATAGTCGAATTAATATATTTTTTTACATAAAACAGTTGGAATTTTGCAAGCTTTAGCTAAAAAAATAAATTTTACAGAAGATCAACTACATAGTTGAAAATCTAATCTGTTTAAATAAGTCCTCCCATCAATCACAAATCAATGTATTACTATTATATAGAATCGTAATCAAAGAACCTTCGAAAACGCGAACATTCTCTGCTAACTAGGCAGCACATTCGACGCGTACAGTCCGCAACACAAGTTTTTGGGGCGTAGCACGCGTGTAGGTTGGGCGGCGGTTTACCGCGCGGCGATGTAGGGGTACCGTACCTGCAGCGCGTTCTTCGCCGAGACGGGGGTAGAGGAGGCGCGGGGCGCTCGCTGCGACGTCCGCCGTTAGTGACAGTGCGAATGCGACAAACATGGGGAAAACAACACGCGTTAATGCATCACTACTGGCGTGCTACCATGCTATGGACTAAGTTGTATGGAGATTTAAGAATAAAGTCGCAGCTCTCAACAGTTACAGTAGGCTCACTACTGAAACATGCGAGAAGCGCCACGTCTCGTTAATATTATGTTCTAACAAAGAAATCAAAAATAACATTTCGGACCTGTAGGCTTACTATGTAAGAAGCGACAGGCTCGAGAAACTGTCAAACGCGACATAGTGACATTAGAGCCATAGTAATTCTGTCAATATGTCGCGTTTGACAGCTTCTCGACCCCGTCGATGCTTACGTAGTAAGCCTACTGTTGATTGATTTTTATGCAGAACCAATTACAACTTTATTCCATCGCAATTAAAACCAAATTTGGGAACACAAATAGTTTGCCCAAAGTACTACGTTAGGGCAAAAAATTTCGCACACCGAGTAATGGTCTCATTTCAGTCCATCACCAAATTTTGTCTCAGTCTTGATGATGCACAGTCATCAGGCCGACGATGCATCAGTGATTACGATATATCAATCAGTGATACACAGTCAGTTGATTTAGTAGCAAATAAAATAAGCTCAATAAAACTCAAATTAAATCTTTAGTGAAAATAAAGTAAAGGAAATCAAAATAATAATCGTTGACATACAAATAAATGAAATTTGGAATTTATTCTTTGGAATAAAAAATTCTAATAATGAGATCTCAGAGAGGAACTTCAAATTTTTAACTCGTAGAGTTTCTATGAGCTAGCGATTTGCAACAACATGCTGGATAAATAAAAATGCACACAACAATTTGTTAGTGGCAAACTGGATTCGTAATATGGATTAGTCTACGATCGATTATACACAAATATATTTTATACAATATACATAATACGGGTCTAATAGGAACTTTAGAAATAATATCACAGTCAGAAATTATTGAAAACCACGATATGACCTTTGCACAGTCTTTTAAAAACCATATAAAATATTAGCATCCTATTAAACGGAATGAACCACTACTGATGAATATAATTTAAAATTGGCGAATAAATATGGAATAATATTATAAAATTATAAATACAATCAAATGGATAAATTAACACAAGAGCCAAACCAAGGGGTGCCAGCTACTGACCAACTCAAAAACAGATGCTCATGCAACAAAAAGCGGTCTACATGAAAACCTCCAGTCTTGCGTCGCGCCTTCCACTTTAGAAAATCGTTTCGTCGCAATTCACCAGATGCAACCGAGAGGTTCGTTTGGTCTCAAACGATAACTCAAATCAGAGCAAGATTGCAAAATAAATTTCTAACAGGACGGATATTTACAGGATCGAATTGAATTCGAATAGCTAGGTATTTGTAATTTCAAAATGTCACAGCCGATTCATATGTACACGACATAGGGGTAGGTGAATTGGAAGGGCGAGACGCAGGAGTGGTGGTAGCTCTTCCCGAAGCCGGAGAAGTGCGAGCGCGGCGGCGGCATCTCCACGAATATGTCGGTAGCGGCGGCCCCGCGGCTGGCGCGCGTCACGGCGGCCGGCCGGCCCGCCCACCGCAACCACCTCTCCCCCCGCGCCGTCCCCGTCGCGCCCCCGCGCTAACCTCCCCCTGCTCGACCCGCTGCT